>JANAVB010006994.1:2419609-2837109 GCA_029216955.1 Iris pallida | reverse complement strand
GAGGATGCGTATCTTACAGCAACAATCTGCTGGTCCTCGTCATAAGCAAGTTGATAAAAAAATATTACATAAGAAGTTAACATCAACAACCTGAGAACAAAGCTGAGAACAAAGCACAACATCTAATAGAGGAAAAGTTGATACAATCTACCATTATGTATTTAGATTCATCAACAACCTGAGATATACAATTGCACCATAACCAGAGTTCAGTTTAAATAATAGATATATTGCTTATTAAATGTTTGTTTAAATACTTGAAAGCTAGTGGCACCATGTATGTTCAATTTTTGGGATGCAAGGGTTAGGAGTACCAATGACTTAAGCTATAGGAGTTGTATAGAGTATCCTGGATAAAAGTAATGGGGGCAAACATGTGCATCAGGGGTTAATGGTAGTAGGATGTAACTGCATCCTGATACTGCAGACTGGCAGGAAAAATTTTGCTGCAGTTTTGGTCTGTAGGAAGCTACTATTTAGTTTCCAAGACTTGGGTATGGGTCACTGACCAATGTGCAGCAGTATCAATGTACTACGAATGTAGGTTTAGGTGGTAGGTGCCATTGTCAGTGAACATGATAGTTTAGATGTTATAAAACTAAACTGTATTAAGGAACCAAAGGGGCATAATAAGGTGCATGAGAGCCTTTATTGGGAATGGGAGGCCCCAAACTCAGAACTTTTGGTGTGAGGAAAAGAGGAGTGTCAGAGAGGCTATGGTGTTTTCCAAAATTCTTAAAAACAAGAGAAATGCATTCAACATGATCATTCCTCAATCATATGCTTGTCCTATTGACACGTGAACCGTACCTAGTCCAGTTGTTAGTGAGGCCAAAAGAGGCGATCACAAAAACTATTGAGGGGCATATGATGGAGGATGGTACTGTTCTAACGATATGTGTAAAAAATACTAACTTGCTTGAAAGCTTAAGAGGAAGAATATATCATGATTTGAACCCAAGAATAAACTGGATTTATTTGGATTCAAATATTTCATAAACCTGACCCAAACTGGACTGTTCAAACCCTATGATTACCCTCTAGGTTGACTCTTCTTCACCTTATTTTTTAGAATCAACATCATTTTACTATTTTTGTTTCTGAATACAGACATGTTTTACCTTCGAAGAAACTTTAAGACATGGAAACACTATATTCTACATACAGAACTCTACTGCTCTTGCTTTCAAAGTTCACAACTCATACCTTTGAATGGACATTGGTTTATGTTTAGTATGACATGTTTGGCTTCAATCCTTACTATTTCCAAAAGTTGAGTATTTAGATCCTTTGGTGGCTTCATCTTTACTATCATCTGTGTCACTTACTTTGCCATATGGCAGACACCAAAAATTCCTAACATCTTTACTTAATTTGAGATATGAGAATGAAAATGCTCCACTTGGGTTTCAACCAAGGATGATAAAGACATTGATCCCATATCCCCTTTTTTATAATCTAATATGGATGTTTTCGAGCTTCAGTATATTCACGTCTAAGCAAAATATATTACGTACGAACACTCGACTTACAACTTCAAATTTAGGCTTCGTTTGGGATTGCTGCTGCTTTATAAAAAAATAGCAGCGAAAGTAGGTTTTTAGTTTTGACAACAGATGAGAGGTTGCTATCAAAAGCTACCCCAAAATTGTACTGACATACCAAAATATTTGGATAAGTTGTTGTTACCAAACAACCTTGCACCGCTTTCCCCAAAAAAACAGAAGCAGCCCCCAATAATATCGTTCAGAGAATAAGAGTAGTTATTGATACACTTCTATTTACATTAAATTTGATATTTTACTATCTTTAGTGGTGCTTAACCAGAAATACATGTTATTGTATTCAATATTTTACCTTATGCTTTATCTTAATAAATTTTGGGGCCTGTGTGTGAAGCTGCTAATGACATACATGGATGTACAGTTCCATGTTTAGGTAGGTATAAATGAGTGGTTGGATGTAGTATACAGGAAAGGTAACTGAAGGGTTAGTGTCTGTGCTAAGCAGACACAATGTGCAGAACCTGGAACAGTAGGGGAAAGTACATGATACATGGTAGGTATTAGATAGAGGGAGTCACTTGTGTCAGTAATTGTGTTTGGAATGGTGTATGTGGGTGTGTATACCAACACATATATGTGTAATGTATCATAGGACTAGGCAGCAGTAGTTTAAAAACTGAATAGAAAAGTTAAACTGCAGTTTTTGCAGAGGCAACAAGTCAAATTGTACAAAGAAAGGAATCAACATATTTAAGGATCGATTAGTTTCAATGCTTTCATATCCTGTTTGTACAGATAAGCTAAAGGAAAAAGCAATATCATATAAAATTCATTTGGCTTGTTATAACCTTTAGGAGGGAAAATTCAATTTTGAAAAGAGACTACTCAACATTATATTGGTGTTGATCTACCACGGTAACTGCTTCAAAAGGACCAGACAATAACCACTTTTCCCGCTAGCTTTCACTATCCAAGTTTGGTTTGTATCAGTCATTGCATTGGTCTATATTGCTAGTTTTGACTAAAATTTAGCCTCCACCATTTTGATTAAAAAAAAATTGACAGTTGGCATATATTGGCCCATATTAGTCATCTATCAACAAAAAATTCTTGTAGTAACAAAAATCCAAGCAAGTAATAAAAAAATAAAAGATGGAGCTATAAAGAAATCAAATTAAGTAAAATATACTCAAATAATAAAGCATTAAAATTACTATGACGACCTATAATACAAACTATAATCTGAGTATCAGCCTAATAAGTTCTAAATTAGAACTTAGTTTCAGTACAGTGTGCAGTCCACTTCAGTTAGTGCATTCCAATTAGTGTAGCTGCTGGCCAGTATCAATTGGTAGTTCATTTCAGTAATGTAGTTCAGATAGGAGTATTTGTAGTATCAATCCAGTCCTTAGAGGAAGTAGCAGCATTCTAGTATCTTCAGGATAGAGTATCAGAAGCAAATAATGAGTCTCGGATTAGATTCAGTACAATGTGCAATACTTAGGTTTAGCCAGAGTATCAGTACCAAAGAAATGTGCATTTGCCTTTCAGAATCAGCAGTACAATATATTGGCAGGAAAGGTATAAATGTAATTGTCAATATATCTCCATGAGTATAGATAACTATGAACGGAAAGAGAAAGGGACGATTGGTAATTTGTATTTTGTAGCTTTCTTGATTTGAAATTGTTTTCTGTTACAGAGGCTAGATCCTTAGCTAATCTAGTGAATCGAGGAAGGGGTTCTTCACACAGCTATGAAATCGATGTAAAAAAATAACAAGATTAAAAACAAAATTTATACATCAAAGAAAATTAATTGATCATCACCTTGGTGAACCGAGTCCTAGAAAATAGGGTTTACCTGAAGTTCCTTCTTTGGGAAAGTATTACCATTATGAAAAAAACTCACTAAAAAAGATCAATTCGAATGAGATCGCTCTGAAGACCTATATAATACAAATTGTAATCTGAGCCGATGTAAAAAAAATAACAAGATTAAACACAAAAATTATATATCAAAAAAATCGATCATCACCTTAGTGAATCGTCCTGGAACTAGGGTTTACCCGTTCCTTCTTGGGAAAGGATCCATACTATGAAAGAAATAACAAAGAAAAATCAATTCAAAACCCTAATCCTGATGAAATTAAAAACCCTAAGGAATTTGGGAACTCACAAATTCTTCTAACTGCCCTTCTATTCCTTCAAAATCAAGAAAACAAAGATCAATCCTTCATGTAGATAAATTATGAGACTTAATAAAGATTTCCATCAAATAACCCATGAATAAGAGAGACAGGAAGAGAGAGAGAGGGCTTCACCGACGTCCTTGTGGAGGGAGGGAGAGAGGGCTTCACCAGTGTCGAAAGAGACATGGAGAGAGAGCAAGGGCTTCACCGACGCCCTTGCGGAGAGAGAGAGAGAGAGAGACGGCTTCAACGGTGCCCTTGTGGAGGGAGAGAGCTTTTGTGTTTTTTTTTAGAGAGCGCTTTTGTTGATAACACTTTTTGATAAGGGACCGCTAACACTTTATGACCTTTGATCACAATTCTTCTTCGGAGGGAATACAACACATTTAGGTGAAAATGGGGGGAACAAAAATTTTGGTGAAAATGGAGGGAATAATAATTTCTACCAAAGATATAAACTTTCTAGTGAAAATTAAAGAAGAAAAATTCTAAACTAAGTAGAATAACACTTTTTTGTAATGATTATTATATTTAAGCAAAATAAACTAAACAAAATAAGTATTTTAGTAACGTTTAATTAATTATTGTCACGGTAATTACCGTGATAACTTGTAATGGTAATAACCGTTACGAATTAGAAAAAAAATAAGTGTTACAAAAATTCCAATTTGGTGTAGTGAAAGCCAATCAAGAAAATATAAAACTTAACGATCTCTATGAACTAGAGTAAAGGAAGTATAACATTGTTACTCATGGAGTAGATGCACTCACGACCAACTACAATGAAGCCTGTGATGTCTCTAAAAAGTTAGAGATCAAACTGGGTAAATAGGTTATTAAACCAATAGCTCAGGTGAACACAAGTCACAAGGCTAAACACAAGCACAACACAACCAACACTACTAGAACTGTCAAAAGCCATGCATATATGTATACCTTTCAGCACAAGAAGAAAACACACACACACATCTTCAAAAACTCACATACATGATCTTCGAACTGCACCTAGCACTAACACTTCTGCTACATGTCACTATTATGGTTTAAAAGGACATGTATCACCTCAGTATAAAATTAGAAAGCTAGTAGATCTAAATGTGTATGTATGGGTTCCAAAAACTAACACATCAGGACCCTCAAGAAAGTGGATACCAAAGGTTACATCTTCAACTTGTGTTGTAGGTAGACCTTCCTCCTCCCACTAGAAGCAAGTGGATACTCGATAGTGGTTGCTCCAGGCAAATGATAGGTGATAACAAATTGTTTACAACTCTATCGATGAAGAAAGAAGGCTATGTCTCCTTTGAAAATAATCTTAAAGAACAGATCATTGGAATTGGCGACATAGGTACTTCTTCCTCACCTATTATTAAAGATGTATGCTTAGTAACATAATTAAAACATAACCTACTAAGTATTAGTCGACTGACTGATCATGGTTATGGAATTAATTTTGTTAAGAATAAATGTTATGTTTATGATAAATCTTCTGGAATAATTTCCTTTGAATAAATAAGAGATGACAACATATATGTACTATATTTGTCAGAGTAGACTAACAGTACAGAGAAGTATTTGTTCAGAACTCAAGACGAAAGCTAGATATGGCATATGCATCTTGGACATGTGAACATGGACACTATTGTAAGATTGTCCACCAAAAACTGGTAAGAGGCTTACCTGAAATAACTTTCAAGAAAGACATGGTCTGTGCCGAATGAGAAAAGAACAAGGCATTTAGATCATCCTTCAAATCAATAAATGCTGTAAGTACCTCTAAACCCTTGCAATTACTTCTTATTGACTTATTTGGACCAAGTAGAGTCGCCAGCCATCGCTGTAAGCTATATGCTTACGTGATAGTCGATGACTATTCATGGTATACTTGGGTTTATTTTCTTACAAATAAGAACAAGGACTTTTCTGAATTTGTATTTTTTTTGTAAAAAAGGTACAAAATGAGAAAGGATTCATATAACACACTTTTCAAAAATGAGGATAATTTTAAACTTTTGTAAAAGTTTATTATTTAATAATAGGATTTATGATTTATGAGAATTTTTAATTAATTTAATACTATTTAAAATTGGTGAATTATAACGTTGATGTGTTAGCTAGTGAACCCTAGAACTGTTGAGCCTAGAGACTAACCATGACCATGTGGACCTAACCATATGATTAGAATGACTATTTACAACTTTTTAGGCTAAGGGTATTTTGGTTATTTTGTGATTTTTGAATTATTTAGGATTTTGATTAATTGGTGAATTTTAGATTAATAATATTTAAATTGATGTATTATAATTTTGGTCATTTTTTATATTTTAATATTTTGGGAATTTTTATATTTTAATATTGATTTTACGGGATTTGTTTAGTTGGGTTTGAGTTTTGTTTCGTTCCGACTTGTGTTAGTGACCCGGGTAGCTTAGACTGTAGACGGGATTCCAAGATTAGTTAGTTATGGCCCACAAACTCCAATAATTAAGTTAGTTAGTTTAGAATAATCCTGCTTGTTAGATTGGTTAAGTTAGAGGCTTAAATTTAACCCTTTTGATCCCAAACTTGAACCTAACTTAAAATTAACCAAGGGTACTAGTTGAGGCCTTATTGGGCTTTCCTCCAAGGCCCAAATAGGGTTTAATGTCAGCAGCTATAGTTAGGTTAGCCTTTTTTCATTTCATTCCATCTTGTCTATTTTCCTTCACAAAGTGTTCTTCCCCAAATTAGAGAGCTTCCCTCTTTGATTTGATCTTCAAATCCTTACATCCCTCCACCAAAACTTCCATCCAACCTTCTCATACTACCAAAGGAGGGTTCTAACAAAGATCTGGAGCAAAGTGCAAGGAGGAGTGTCCTTTTTGGAAGATCTTCGTGTCGGAGCCGTGTCCTTGGGAGTATCATTGGGATTCCACTCCCAATAGATAAAACTAACCCTCTAAATTGATTTCCTATGCATATTAGTTAGTTTTGAATCCATAGGATCCACCCTCATGCATGTACCCTATTTAGATTCAAATTTGAGACCATTTGGAGCTCTCTTAAGGATTTTAGATATGTGTCTTGTGTCCTACTTGATAGATCCTAAATTAGGACACCCCATGTGTATGTATGTATGATAATAGTTTAAATAGATATTTAAATTCAGTTTTAGAATGGTTAGAGAGTGGATTGATCTTAGTTAGGATGGTTAAAATGAGTTTCATTTGGATACCTATGTTGGTATCCAAGTATCTTGGCCTACATGTGTTTCTTTTATCCAAAACAACTCAAATTTGTCATAATATTTATCCACGTTTTTATTAACCAAAGCAACTTAGAAATATCATAACTTTTAGCTTAGAACTCCGATTAATCTTTCGTTTTTTTAAAAAAGAACCGTATCGAAGTTAGATTTCCAAATATGTATATTTTAATAGCCAAAATTGTTCTGAAACTTTTTGTAAAACTATTTGAGTGTCAGCTATCCGAAAGACAAATGCGTTTGGTGTTTTCGCGATTTCGGGAGCTTTCGGACACAAAAATGCGATCCGTTTGAAGTTTCGGAAAGATAACATGAAGGGCTACGACATACTTTAATCCTAGAATGTAGTGAAGGCCCGATTGGTACAATATTGGTTTTAAGTAGAAGAGTGACTATACGACATGGGTATTTTGTGTAACCTATGAGCCTATGTAGTATAGATATTAAATGAATGTAGAGTATGTAATGCATGATATATTAGATGAATGAAATGATATATATATATGATATGTATCCTCTTTACATTAATGTATATATATGGTTGAATGCAAGCATGTTGGAATGCAATCAATGTAAAGTATGTAAGCAATGCATGAATGAAAGAATGATATACAATGTATGCATGAAAGTATATAATGAATGCTAGATATGAATGCAAGGTATACATGTGATGATAGATATGGATGCATAATGTATACATAATGTAATACAATATATAATGATAGCATATATGGTAATGTAGAATATATGATGCAAGCATGTATGTATCTACTGTTTTTCCTTTTTCTTACATTTTTCCTTCTCTTCCCTTTCCATTTCAGTTTCCCCCCTTTTTTCCCTCTTCTATTTTTACATGTTGTATACAATATATATAATGTATAGATACATGTAAGTATGTAATATGCATGAATAACATGTATGTAATGAAATAAGTATATGTATGCAACTTAATGATATGTGAATGAATATAATGCCTGAACTGAAGTATGCATGTATATGGGATATGAATGAATGATATATATATATGTGTTAAGGTAATGTAATGTATGTATTCATATATATATTTTGAGTTAAATATATGAGTTTGTATGCGTATATTATATGTATGCATGTATGCAGGAATGAATGTAATATAATATAGAGTATGCATATATGAATATAATGTATGCAAGTATATAATGTATTCAAATATGTATGTATGCAATGTATAAATATATACATGATATTTATATATGTATGTATGCAATATAAGTATGTATGTATGTATTTCTATAAACTGAGTTAACCTATAACCTTTTACACACATACGTTCTTACACCATTTGACACCATGTATCCCATGTCACATACACCCACCTATCACTAAATCTGAGAACATTAAAACATATCCTTTCACACACATGCCAAATACACACACACACACACACTCACTTACTCTTTTACCTCTCATTATATATATATATATATATATATATATATATATATATATATATATATATTAAAAAAAATGTATATATATATATGTATGTATGTGCCTATATATATAGCTTTCCTATATATATCTATGTATATGAATATGTGAATGTGAATAATATATATACATTATATGACTAAGTTTGTGTGCCTTGTTAGCTTATGGTTTAGTTTTGTACTTGGTTTAGCAAGTGATTTAGGCTATGAGTTAGTAGCTATCTTGGAAACTTGATTTGCATAGACTTAGTTTGTTTAGACCAAGAATTCACTAATCTAGACTAGTTGACCATTATTGACCCAACCCTAGCTTGTTTGAGCACAGTTGACTAGAGTTAACCTAGTTTGACTTTATGGTTGACCAGAGTTGACCAAGAGTTGACTTTAACCTAGATTGACTTAGACTCATGTAGATTGCATTATAATTTCAATTACCATATAAATTGAACTCTTTATAATCCGTGTTGCTCTAACTAGGACTCTGTGACTCCAGTTGGCCATCTTTTCATATCAGCTGTTCTGGGTATCAGGCGAGTACATTCTCTGACCGTTTCATACTTGCTAGGACTTATATTCTTGCTCTAGATTATATTACTTAATGTTGTCACGATGGTAACATGGATTAGTACTATATGGATCTTTTTATGCGATGTTATCCCCCTCGGGAGCATCAGATACATCATGTCATGTACGTTTCACTTTCATCATGTATTCCTGTGCTTTCACCATTCATGTGCACTCTCGTGATTCATGTACTCTCATGTTCACGGAGCCTCCTTGTTTACATTCATGTGCACCCATTTATGGGCCCCCATGTGATATCATGTACAATAACATAACTTGAACGGATCCTTGTGTATTGATTGGAAATGGGGGAGTAGAAATGGTCATGTGAATATTTTCAAAGTAGTGTAGCTATGTACAAACTCTCATGTTTATTATCAAGCCGTTCACATGTCTATCTTATACTCTAAATTACTAGTTCACTGTTAGTTCTTTACTTATAGTAGATATTTCTATTACAGTCATCTCTTTATTCCATGTCTTTCTTTCAGCGATTCATGTATCTTACTCTATTGTATGCTTTATATTCCTGTCATGATATGAACTGCGTGAGATGTACTGTGCTCGCTCCCGTCCTGACTGGATCTATTGATAAATTTTACAGATAGCTTGGAGGTTACCTACTAGCCTAGAGGAGACATAGTAGAGGTTGGGGTAGATGGCGAGAGTTTTTCTTATTTTATTTTTAGTTGCCTTGAGTTGTATTTATTTTGTGCTTGTTTGAGTTGGTGTTGATAACACCGAGATTTATTTCTCTCTGTTGTACTTCTCTTGTGGATTCATAGTTGTCTTATCGTGCTACTTCAAGTTTTAGTGATTGAGTTGTATCCTGCTGTGATTGTCCTCCGTACGGAGAGTATATCATATTGTATTTAGTTTTAGTTGTGACCTAGAATAGCGTTCTACCCCCGACACTACGGCGTAGGCTGGACGTACCCACTTCTCGTTCCCTATACTGGGTGCGGGTCGTGACACATTTTTAATGGTGGCCCATGCAGGTCGAGATTCGCATTTGTACGAAGTCGTGGTAGTATGACGATTAGTTGTACTCCTGCGCACCAGCGATTAGAGATAAGGAATAGGTGTTAGAATAAGAGGATACTCAATCACTGTTAGAATTTCTTGAGAGATTCCTGGGAGGACCCTTGAGTCTTATTTTAACTTCGATTTGAAATCTCTTTTTCCTTTGATTTGATTCACCCTTACTTCCTATTATTGAATTTGATTTTTGATTAATTATTGTTGAATTTTGAATCTTGATGTTAGTTGTTGAATATATATATATATATATATATATATATATATATATATATATATATATATATATATATATATGCATCTTTTTGGAATTAAGGTATAACCTAATAACATTCTTGATAAGGACAGTGAGAAAGGTAAAAGTCTACTTTATTTATGGAGTTTAGAATTTATCGCAGTCATATTTGCTAGCATGACAAGGACGTAGAGCCTGATTTAGATATACTTATCCTAGTTATGAAATTTAGATTTTCTTGCAGCCATACCGGGTGGTGTGCTAAGAATTCTAGATAACATGACTATAGGGTGTATAACTTCGTTCTGGACTCTATTGTTTATTACAGCTATGCTTACTGGCGTGGCAAAATTCTGATAACATGATTTCAGAAAGACGTGTATGGTATCAAATTTTATCTTAAATGGGTTCATTTCTTTTTAACAGTTGATGAAGAACAAATTTTATCATTATTTCTTTCTTACCATTATTTCTTGTATTACCATTTAAAAAAAATAAAACTATCCTGATTACATCAATCACTTGTCTCGTATCTAATTCTGTCAGCTATACTTTGAAACCCTTGAATCTCCATATCTTTTTTACCTTCGAGAGGTCGAGGAAGTAATATAAATCATCTAACTCGAAAAAGACTTGATTTGTTATCTTGTAATAATCTTGCTAGGGGTATAATATGATGGACCTTGATATAGGTTTGGGATAGAGATGCGACTGAATTTGAGGATGAAATCAAGAGAGTTATATTATCAATTTAGGAACAATCATACTTAGAGAAATCTTTTGGGTATGAATAATTCATAGATGTATTTCATAACTGATGAGGATATTCGAGGTCAACTTAGGTTCGAAAACTTGGATAAATTTTGGTTATTGATTCTTGAGACGTTACACTTTTAGACTATGATGTTAAATTTAGGAATTTAGTAAGAAGAGAGTTTAACTATATGCAATGATGATACGAAATTGAATAAGATATTGTAAGAAATGGCTAGAAACAGAAAGAACGCAAGGATTTTGAGTTATATAAAATATAGAGATTTTGTAAAAAATTTAAATTTCAGGAGAATAATATTGAAGGTGTACGTTGAAAGAAATATGAAGGTTGAATTCATAATGAAGAATAAGTTTTGTAAGGCCTAGTAGGTTTAGATTTAAATAATACAAGGAGAGTAAATTGAATAAGTTCCAGGATTACATAAAACTTGATTTAGAGGCTTCAGATCCAATTTAGGACAAGGTGGAAGAATTTAGATTTATGATGATTAAGTGGTCAGTTTTGATTCCTAGTAAGAAGGGTATGCTTCATGAATAATGTTTCGGAACTTAAAAATTTAGCCTATGGTGATCACAACAAGGTCAAATCTTTATGACGGAAGGATATAATTTTGATGGTAGTCATATGAAGGTTAATTTTTATATTAGGACTTGTGAGATAAAAATATGATTGGCAAATGATAAACTTGATAGTATCAGAGAGAGATGATTAACTGGACTTTCCTATGAAATTTTTTCTCTTATTTTTCCTTTAAAAGAAGAAATTAGACTTATTCTATATCTTTGAATCACCCTTTAAAAGTTTTCAATATCATTGAATCCTAGCTCCCTTAATCACGACCAATCGACTTTGATCATCTTTTCTTATCATATTAATATCTTGGGTCGTACTAAATTGAATTAAATTTAATTGTGACCTGAATCTCCATCCTTGTATGCTCGTGCTCAGACTTCGATGACCTTGTCCTCCATCTTGCCCAAATCTTGATTATCCAGAATTGATCAACTTAGATCGTATCGAGACTAAATTTTCTTAATATATATTGTGATTGGATTTTAATGCTATTGACTTTTGTTCTTTAAACATTTGATTTTGATTTTTCTTTGAATAGTACACCTTTATAGATAATTACTAGTTATCTTTATTTTATTTTTGATATTTACCAGTTTTCATATAGGATGGTAGACTGCCTTACAGCCTTGATGATTTGTTGTTTCTGTAACTTTTCTAGTTTAGCACCCCAGATTGCTTGTATGTTTTGATACCCTATGACCGTTTTGGTTTAGCATGACTAGTATACCTAGATGAGACTTTCAACTGCCACCGTATGCCATGACCCTGTATGCCATTCGTTTAAATTATATGATTTAGGTAAGTTATGAGACTTTGATTGTTGGGGACGAGACTCTAGAAGAAGTATGACCATCTTAATTTTGAGGACGAAATTTTCTGAGGGTAGACTTGTAACACCCACTTTTCTAAAATGAGGGTAATTTTGAACTTTTGTAAAAGTTTATTATTTAATAATAGGATTTATGATTTATGGGAATTTTTAATTAATTTAATACTATTTAAAATTAGTGAATTATAATTTTGATGTGTTAGCTAGTGAACCCTAGAATTGCTGAGCCTAGAGACTAACCATGACCATGGGGACCTAACCATGTGATTAGAATGACTATTTACAACTTTTTAGGCTAAGGATATTTTGGTCATTTTGTGACTTTTGAATTATTTAAGATTTTAATTAATTGGTGAATTTTAGATTATTTTAATAATATTTAAATTGATGTATTATGATTTTGGTCATTTTTCATATTTTAATATTTTGGGAATTTTTATATTTTAATATTGATTTTACGGGATTGGTTTAGTCGGATTTGAGTTTCGTTTTGTTTCGACTTGTGTTAGTGACCCGGGTAGCTTAGACTGTAGACGAGATCCCAAGATTAGTTAGTTATGGCCCACAAACCCCACTAATTAAGTTAGTTAGTTTACACTAATCCCACTTGTTAGACTGGTTAAGTTAGAGGCTTAAATTTAACCCTTTTGATCCCAAACTTGAACCTAACTTAAAATTAACCAAGAGGACTAGTTAAGGCCTTATTGTGCTTTCCTCCAAGGCCCAAATAGGGTTTAATGGCAGCCACTATAGCTAGGTTAGCCTCCCTTCCTTTTCATTTCATTCCATCTTGCCTATTTTCCTTCACAAAGTGTTCTTTCCCAGATTAGAGAGCTTCCCTCTTTGATTTGATCTCCAAATCCTTACATTCCTCCACCAAAACTTCCATCCAACCTTCTCATACTAACAAGGGAGGGTGCTAGAAAAGATTTGGAGCAAAGTGCAAGGAGGAGTGTCCTTTTTGGAAGAACTTCGTGTCGAAACCGTGTCCTTGGGAGTATCATTGGGATTCCACTCCCAATAGATAAAACCAACCCTCTAAATTGATTTCCTATGCATATTAGTTAGTTTTGAATCCATAGGATCCACCCTCATGCATGTACCCCATTTAGATTCAAATTTGAGGCCATTTGGAGCTCTCTTGAGAATTTTAGATATGTGTCTTGTGTCCTACTTGATAGATCCCAAATTAGGACACCCCATGTGTATGTATGTATGATAATAGTTTAAATAGATATTTAAATTCAGTTTTAGAATGGTTAGAGAGTGGATTGATCTTAGTTAGGATGGTTAGAATGGGTTTTATTTGGATACCTATGTTGGTATCCAAGTATCTTGGCCTACATGTGTTTCTTTTGTCCAAAACAACTCAAATTCGTCATAATATTCATCCACGTTTTTATTAACCAAAGCAACTTAGAAATGTCATAACTTTTAGCTTAGTACTCCGATTAATCTTTTATTTTTTTAAAAGAACCGTATCGAAGTTAGCTTTCCAAATATATATTTTAGTAAGCCAAAATCATTCTGGAACTTTCTGTAAAACTATTTGACTGTCAGCTGTCCGAAAGACAAACGCGTTTTGGTGTTTTCGCGATTTCGGGAGCTTCCGGACACGAAAATGTGATCCGTTTGAAGTTTCGGAAAGCTAACATGAAGGACTACGACATACTTTAATCCTAGAATTTAGTGAAGGCCCAATTGGTACAGTATTGGTTTTAAGTAGAAGAGTGACTATACGACATAGGCATTTTGTGTAACCTATGAGCCTATGTAGTATGGATATTAAATGAATGTAGAGTATGTAATGCATGATATATTAGATGAATGAAATGATATATATATATGATATGTATCATCTTTACATTAATGTGTATATATGGTTGAATGTAAGCATGTAGGAATGCAATCAAGGTAATGTATATAAGCAATGCATAAATGCATGAATGAAAGAATGATATACAATGTATGCATGAAAGTATATAATGAATGCTAGATATGAATGCAAGGTATACATGTAATGATAGATATGAATGCATAATGTATACATAATGTAATATAATATATAATGATAGCATGTATTGTAATGTAGAATATATGATGCAAGCATGTATATGTCCACTGTTTTTCCTTTTCCTTACATTTTTCCTTTCCTTCCCTTTTCATTTCAGTTTTTTCCCCTTTTTTTCCTCTTCTATTTTTACATGTTGTATACAATGTATATAATGTATAGATGCATGTAAGTATGTAATATGCATGAATGACATGTATGTAATAAAAATATGTATGCAACTTAATGATATGTGAATGGATATAATGCCTGAACTGAAGTATGCATGTATATGGGATATGAGTGAATGATATATATATTTTAAGGTAATGTAGTGTATGTATTCACATATATTTTGAGTTAAATATATGAGTTTGTATGCATATATTATATGTATGCATGTATGCAGGAATGAATATAATATAATGTAGAGTATGCATATATGAATATAATGTATGCAAGTATATAATGTATTCAAATATGTATGTATGCAATACATGTATGTATACATGATATGTATGTATGCATATATGCAATGTAAGTATGTATGTATGCATTTTTATAAACTGAGTTAACCTATAACCTTTTACATACATACATTCATACACCCTTTGATACCATGTATCTCATATCAAATACACCTACCTATCACTAAATCTGAGAACATTAACACATATCCTTTCACACACATGCTAAACACACACACACACACTCACTTACTCTTTTACCTCTCCTTCTCTATATACATATATGTATGTGCCTATATATTATATATATATATATATATATATATATATATATATATATATATATATAGCTTTCCTATATATATCTATGTATATGAATATGTGTGTATGAATAATATATATACATTATATGACTAAGTTTGTGTGCCTTGTTAGCTTATGGTTCAGTTTTGTGCATGGTTTAGCAAGTGACTTAGGCTATGAGTTAGTAGCTATCTTGGATACTTGATTTGCATAGACTTAGTTTGTTTAGACCTAGAATTGACTAACCTAGACTAGTTGACCATTGTTGACCCAACTCTAGCTAGTTTGACCACAGTTGACTAGAGTTGACCTAGTTTGACTTTATAGTTGACCAGAGTTGACCAAGAGTTGACTTTGACCTATATTGACTTAGACTCATGTAGATTGTATTATAATTTCAATTACCATATAAATTGAACTCTTTATAACCTGTGTTGCTCTAACTAGGACTCTGTGACTCCAGTTGGCCATCTTTTCATATCAGCTGTTCAGGGTATCAGACGAGTACATTTTCTGACCATTTCATACTTGCTATGACTTATATTCTTGCTCTAGATTACATTACTTGATGCTGTCACGATGGTAACATGGATTAGTCCTATATGGATCTTTTCATGCGATATTATCCCCCTCGAAAGTATCAGATACATCATGTCATGTGCGTTTTACTTTTATCATGTATTCCGGTGCTTTCACCATTCATGTGCACTCTCGTGATTTATGTACTCTCATGTTTATGGAGCCCCCATATTTACGTTCATGTGCACCCATTTATGGCCCCCCATGTGATATCATGTACAATAACATAACTTGAATGGATCATGTGTATTGATTGGGGATGGGGGAGTAGAAATGGTCATGTGAATATTTCCAAAGTAATGTAGCCATGTACAAACTCTCATGTTTATTATCAAGCCGTTCACATGTCTATCTTGTACTCTAAATCACTAGTTCACTGTTAGTTCTTTACTTATAGTAGATATTTCTATTACAGTCATCTCTTTATTTCATGTCCTTTCTTTCAGCGATTCATGTATCTTACTCTATTGCATGCTATATATTTCTATCATGATATGAACTGCGTGAGATGTACTGTGCTCACTCCCGTCCTGACTAGACCAGTTGATAAATTTTACAGATAGCTTGGAGGTTACCTGCTAGCCTAGAGGAGACATAGTAGAGGTTGGGGTAGATGGCTAGAGTTTTTCTTATTTTATTTTCAGTTGTCTTGAGTTGTATTTATTTTATGCTTGTTTGAGTTGGTGTTGATAACACCGAGATTTATTTCTTTCTGTTGTACTTCTCTTGTGGATTCATAGTTGTCTTATCGTGCTACTTCTAGTTTTGGTGTTTGAGTTGTATCCTGCTGTGATTGTCCTCCGTACGGAGAGTATATCATATTGCATTTAGTTTTAATTGTGACCTAAAATAGTGTTTTAACGCCGACACTGCGGCGTAGGCTAGACGTACCCACTTCTCGTGCCCTACACTGGGTGCGGGTCGTGACAATTCATGATTACTCGGATACGAAGTGATCATGGAGGAGAATTTGATAACCACGAGTTTAAATCATTTTGTGATTCAAATGGGTTATCTCATGAATTCTCTTGCCCTAGAACTCCTCAACTGAATGGCGTTGTGGAGAGGAAGAATAGAACTCTGTACGATATGGCCAGAGTTATGCTTAACCAGTATAATCTTCCAAAGTATTTTTGGGCAAAAGCTGTCTATACAACATGCCATGTTTTAAATAGAGTTCTGATTAGACCCATCTCTAAAAAGACTCCTTATGAATTATGGTTTAATAGAACTCCTAACATCAGCTATTTCAAGGTCTTTGGTTGTAGATGTTTTATTTTAAATACATAAGACAACTTTGGAAAGTTCGATGAAAATGCTGATGAGGGCATATTTTTTGGATATGCTGCAAAGAGTAAAGGCTACAAGGTATTCAACAATAGGTCACTAGTTGTTGAAGAGTCAATAAACATAAAATTTGATGAGCAAAACAGTCTACACAATAACGATAGTGACAATAAAGAAGAGAAAACTCCCTCCAACAGAACTCCAGAAGATACACCATCTACATCCTATCTGGAAAGTTTGCCGAAACGAATGTGATTTATGCCAGACCATCCGGAAGAACTGGTAATAGGTGGCATATCAACAGGTGTAAGTACTTGCTCAAGCACAAGAGATTTAGTAATAGCCAATGTCGCATTTATTTCCAAAATTGAACCTAAAAATGTTTGAAGCTTTCAATGATGAATTTTAGATTTCTACTATACAAAAGGAACTTAACTAATTTGAGCGTAATCAAGTTTGGGAACTCGTTCCCAGACTTATTGATCACCCGATCATTGGTACCAAGTGGATGTTCCGAAATAAATTAGATGAGAATGGTTCAGTCACACGTAATAAAGCATGTCTAGTAGCTCAAGGCTATAATCAAGAAGAAGGCATTGACTATGATGAGACGTATGCTCCAGTTGCTAGACTAGAGTCCATTCATATGCTTTGTGCTTTTGCAAGTTTTCATGGTTTCAAACTCTTTCAAATGGATGTCAAAAGTGCTTTTCTAAATGACTTTATAAAAGAAGAAGTTTTTGTAAAACAACCTCCCGGTTCAAAGATTTCAAAAATCTTGATCACATATTCAAGCTTCGAAAGGCTCTCTACGGTCTCAATCAACCACCTCGTGCATGGTATGAGCGCCTTAGTTCCTTCTTACATGAACTCGGTTTTTCAAAAGGGAAGGTTGATTCAACTCTTTTTATAAAATCTTTGGATAAAAATATTTTGTTAGTGCAAATATACGTAGTTGACATAATTTTTGGATCAACAAATGATATGCTATATAACGAGTTAGCTAAGTGTATGCAGAGTAAATTCGAAATGAGCATGATGGGAGAACCTACGTTCTTTCTTGGGCTAAAAATCAAGCAGAGTTCACAAGGAATATTTATCAATCAAGCAAAATATACAAAAGATTTGCTAAATTTTTTGACATGGACAATGTCAAACCAATTGGCACACCTATGGCAACATCTACAAAGCTTGATATAGATGAAAGTGGTACACCGATTGATATACGTAAGTACAGAGGTATGATTGGTAGTTTACTGTATTTAACTACTAGTCGTCCTGACATTATGTTTTCTGTATGCTTATATGTACGGTATCGGGCTTGTCCTAAAGAATCACATGTGAGCATCGTTAAGCGTATCCTGTGATAGCTTAAAGGAACTTTGACGAGTTGTCTTTGGTATCCAAAAACTGATTCGTTTGACCTGATAGGTTACTCGGACGCAAATTTTGCCGGATGCAAAGTCGATCGTAAAAGTACCAGTAGCACATGCCATTTCCTGGGAAAATCTTTACTCTCCTGGTTTTCTAAGAAACAAATTTCTGTTGCACTATCAACAACCGAGGTTGAGTATATCGCCGTAGGACGTTGTTGTGCTCAGATTTTGTGGATGAAGCAAACCTTAGAAGACTAGCAGTAATCATCTCATCACATTTCTATTTACTGTGATAAGACTAGCTCCATTAATCTTATGAAGAATCCTATATGTCACTCTCGCAATAAACACATAGAAATTAGACATCATTTTCTTAGAGATCATGTTTTACATGGTGATATTAACCTAGAATTTGTTGACACTGAATATCAACTAGCTGACATCTTCACTAAGCCCTTGGCTGAAGATCATTTTAACTTTATACGAAGGGAATTAGGAATTTTGAATGTTGAAGTAATATAATTAAATATTATTAGTTAATACTCATGCATTCACGAAAATTATTTTAGTTATAAGCCGAAAGGGCCCTTCTGTCACACAGGTGTAAATAGCCTGAAGCTACACGGTGTACAAGTCTTCGGACTATCGCTAGCTGGGATCCGGCCCCTATTGCGAATCCAAAGTATTCAAAGCGATTCATGTGTTATTAATTAATTAATATTAATTATTTAGTTCAACACATTTATTTCTAATTAATTTCGTATTTATGTTAAAAACTATCACAACCTTTCCAAGCTCTATTTTGATTCCCAAGTGACCGAACTCGGTCAGAGTTCTAGCCAAAATTGGACCGAATTCGGTCTGGGTGAATTCGAATAGAAGCTGGACAGCCGAGCCTCCTTTTTATTTAAACCCCCAACATCATCTTCAACCTCATCACAGCCACCATATTTCTACCGAAAACCCTAACCCTAACTTCTTGATTCTCCCTCCTCCAAGCTTCTCAAGTCTTCAAACTTTGGATTGGGATCTCTCTCGAAGTTCTCTTTCACTGTCTACCTTCAATTTCGGTATAAATCCTCTATCTCTACTACTTTCAATCTTCCATGGCTCCTAAAATTCTTATTTCTTCGAAAAAGAAAAGGAAGGTTGATGAAGGTTCGTCCTCTACTCCTCATGAGGCGACCTCATTCTCTCTTTTTACTCCATCCAAATCCGGTGGAGATTTCTTTGATGAATTTATATTTGTGTCTTAAGAGGTATCAAATGAGTGGTTTAATAATTTTCATAAAAGAAAACTTTGTCCGGGTGCTCCTATTAATTTCATATTATTTTCTGACCATGTGAACGTTTTTGAATATCATCAATTGCTAGATTTAGTTCAATCTAGTTTTCCTATATATGCCAATGCAATTCGGATGTGTTATTGCAACTTTTCGGTCACTAACGGGAAAGTGAAATCAAAAGTTGGTGGAATCAATATTGAGGTTGATAGTGATGACTTAGCTATCATAATTAACATTCCCAATACTGGAGAAGCCCTAGTAGATATCACTTTTGTCCAGTTTCTCGAAGGGATAATTTTTGACTCCTTTCGTGACTCGTTATGTATACCAAAGCCTGGACCGAAAGGTACCCTTCGCCCTAGGCATCTGAACAACTATTTCTATGATCTTCATAGAATGGTATTCTCCATCATCATTCCAAAGAATACCGCTACTGATGAGATTTCCTATCTAGAGCTTTCAGCTATCTATCATCTCCATTTTTACATCCCCTTCAGTCTACCCAAGACTATTATCGCCGCTATGGAACGGTGTCGCAAAAAATCGTGACGTCTTCTTTATGCGATGTATCTCCCTTACATCTTTTAGCACTGAGGTTGGACTCAAGGTTTGTGCTGAGGATGGTGCTCCTACTCTTTTTTTTCGTTCTGCTCCTACTCCTACTATTCTGGCTCCTCCTCCAGTTGACCCATTAGCTGCTGATACTCTTCCTCCCGGTGATGTTACTATTGAGTCACTTCAGTCTCTTATGATGGATCAGTTTCGATTAATGGATTTCTGTACAACTCTTCAGCTCCAGGCCATATCCAAATCTATATGGGATATGTCATATAGTCTTTCTCACAACCCTAGTGGACCCATCCCTATCGTTCGTGATCTAATCAGACTTGGCTATCGGATTGATGATCCAGAGGCTCAGCATTACTTTGACCCTGCTGCTGTTCGATATGATCCCAACCGTTCTACTGAGACCGGCCCTTCCAGAGCCGCTGATGATGATGATGATGATGATGATGATGAGAATGACGATTGAGGATATGTTTTCTCGTGATAGTTCACCACTAGTTATGTTTTTTTTTTGTGACTTTGTATTAGTGATAAATGCTTCTTTCAAGCATTATCGGCTTTATTAGTGTCGTATGTACTCTCTATGTTTCAGTTTATGCGAGTATTTCTTATTTCAGTACTATTCATGTTTTTATGTACTCTTGACTGTGCTGAGTATTACTACTATCATTTTGTTCATATGACAAAACGGGGGAGTAATATGATACTAGATGATATTTACTTAAATGCTCTGTTGCTTGTTGCTTACAAATATTTTATCACTAAAAGTTTCTTTGGAGAAATTTTTTCTTTTCTAGATAGATTCAGCTGATATGTTTTGTTACGGGGGAGTAACAAGACTTGACTGTACATTATGGGGGAGCAATTATATTGTACCAATATTGACGGCCAAAGCTGCAACTGTACCTCCAGTACCATATCAAGTCTACTTCCAAATCGAGCTGAACATTCTTTAGTATCAATCGTAGTTTTATCAAGTTATCAAAATGGGGGAGATTGTTGGTCCATTAAGCCATAGTTAAACCGATTTCGATAAGTGACTTAAAACTCTAAATGTGATATGAAAAGAAATCATAAATACAATTTACATATCCTCTGATTTTTTCCCATTTATTTTGTGTTTTTCTTTTATTGAGTCTGGATTAAATTGTAAGCCAGGATCACTGGCATTTAGAAAGATCAATCCTAAAACTTATCTTTGATCCATTTCTCCTAACCCAAACATGATTCATTTCCTGAACCAAACCAAAACAACATCCAAAAGCCAAAACCAAATTAGGTTGACTAGAAACCCTGGTAACCAAACTCGGCCAGAGTTCTGCCCGAACTCGGACCGAACTCGGTCACCTGGATTTCATCCTGGTCAGCAACCTTACCTATTCTTTTCAATCACCAACTTCAAAATTATGAACGTTAGGCTACTGAGTTCTCTGCCTGAACTCTGTCTTAGAAAAACCTATACAAAGAGAAAAAATTCTCATTTCTATTCACTCATTCATTCTTCATCTTCTCTATCTATTCCTAAGCTTTCTATTCAAATTTCAAAGCTTTAATCTTCAAATCTCCAAGACAACCCGATTCTTCTAGTGTCAGTGGTTTCCGATTAAGAGTATTCGAATTGTACAAAGCTTGGCATATAAAAGCTTTTCTCATAAAGGTGTTGTTGAAGTTTGATCGTTGGCTTCGGATAAAAATACGACGGTGTTGAAGTTGGCGTGTTCTTTGGAGTAAAGCAAGCGGTGTAATCTCTATTCAAAATAGTGGATTATAGCGAGCAAGAGTTCTCGTGAACTGGACTAATCCTCTCAAAGGAAAACCAGTATAAACCTGTTGTATCTGCATATTGCTTTCTTGCCTCTACTATTTACTGCTTTACTCGCACTTTAAATTTGATTGATTATCTGCTTCACCTGCTTAGAATTTTTTATTGGTATTTATTTTTTCTGTTGCACTCTATACACCCCCCTCTAGAGGTGCCATCAGTCCTATACTACTCTGCCGGGCGATCCACCCTTTGGGTCTCCTGAGTACCATAACTGGTAGGGCATGTATCCACGACCTCGTCAACTGAAAATATATATCCAGTCAGGATTAGAGCGAAGCACACCTCTAATAGCAGTTTCAATTAAATGATCAAAACTATAAAACAGTTGTAGCAAGTAGTACAGGATGAGCAAGAAATGAAATAAGGACAAGGAATAATTAGAGCGGATACCAACTATAGAATAATAACAAGATGTGCATACTAAATCAAGAAATTTGGTAAACAGAGGTTGTAAAGTACAAGTGAACTAACTGAAATACATAGTATGTCCAACAAAAAAATATAAGTGAGTCCAACAAGAATTTATATAGTGAGCCCAGTCAAGATATATAAGTGAGTCCAGCAAGAATATAACTATACTAGTGTTTTGAAATACCTTTTTTGACATGTAAACAACTAGGGATAATACGGCTCATCGCACTGTGCGACTGCTATCATTCTAGATTAGACCAGTAAGGGGTGGTTCCAGCATGTTTAGGAATGTTGATATGCCTACTCAAGTATTTCCCCGTCCGACTAGTACAATGAACCCAAGTTCCGACACACAAATCAAGTACGAGGCCAGCCTGATAAAGTAGGTGATGCCAATAGGTATTTCCAAAAATAGAGGCCAGATAAGTAAGATACATGTGTCACAAGTAAATAAATCTAGAAATACCAATTCGTGTTTCCATTATGCCAGGAAATCAAGTATTACAATACTAGAACTAGAATTATAATAATCAGCAAATAATAAAAACTATCAGAGAATGTACTCGCCTGCGGTCCTGAGCAACAAATGTGAATCGGAGCCCAAAGTGGAGTCACAAAGACCTATATATGAGATATACATGTAAATTTGTGTTCTGGTGTTTTAAACATGGATATCTAAAGTGTAATATGCATTCTAAGTCAATTCTAGGTTAAAACTAGGTCAACCTTGGTTAAATCGACTCGAACCTAGGTTAAGTTTACCTATTTCAATATATAGGTAATGTCTAGTTTCACATTACCTACTTGTCTATATGTATTACCTACATATTTTTATATTACATATAATATGACACCCCTATAATAGGTAAATTCCTTACCCTAATCATTACCCTATTTAACTTGTAGGTAAAGCTAGGGCTAATACCCTATTCTACATAGGTAACCCCTATATGTTATTACCCTAGTTACAGGTATTACCCTGGTACCTATGTTATGACATTATATATCTCATATATATAAACCTATAACATTTACCTTGAAATTACCTATTACCCTTACCTAGGTTTTGCCTTTACCACATTACCTAATGCAACACATGTTCATAGGTATTCACTTATACTAGGTAATTCCCTTACCTTAGCTCTATCTCAGTTATATACCTATGTGCCGTTACCCTAGACTTGTTGACACCTTACCTAAGTAATTCTCCTCTATCCAACCCCCAGACCACATTTACTCACAAGCCACACACACACACACACTATACTAACTGTTATAACCCTCACTCCCTTCCTCAAACCTGTGACACCATCTACACTTCTCATAACATCACATTCACACTGTCCAACACTTAAGCCCTATACACTGGATACTAACACCTAACCCAGTATTGGTGCCACTCACAAGGCTAACATAGGTCACACACATAACCTGTGCTAACACTCACTCACAACCCTCATTGGATAACACATGCCCTATATTTCATGAGCACATTAGATACTGGCCTAATGGCCTGCACACCAAGGCCAACATGCCTGTGCAATGGCCTATGGCCCTGATGCCAAGTGTAACCTCCTGTATTGTCCTGGGCAGTGGACAATATGGCCTCACAGGCCTGCCACATCCTGCCTACTGCTGTTAGAGAGAAACTCCCTTGATGTCGGGCTCCTTCCTGATGACATGCTCACTGTAGGAGCTAAATGGCCCTGCCCAAGCATCAGTGCAACTGATGTTGCACTCCCCCTCCTGTACAATACAGGGAAAACCCCGTATATCTCTGTCTAGCCACACATTGGCATATGTCCTATGTGCACAAAGGCACTGGCCTAATAGCCTGTGCATTCCAAGGCCAACAAACCTGTGCACAAAGCCAAGCCTATTGCCACTTTGTGGCTTGAGCAGAGAATAAACCCCTTACCTAGGAACCCCGACAGTCCTCTCTCACTCGCAAACTTGATACAACACACACTAAGCACTGTTACATTGGGACATTCACTAAGGCACTCATCTAACACTCTCTGATAGGCACAACAACACTTAACACATGTTCACTACTGCCAAATGGCATTACACACACACACATTCAACACCACTGTGTCACATGAAAATAGCTCCTCTTTAGACATTTAGGATAACACAAGACACATACTCTCATTGTACTACTATCACGTGGATAATGCACATTAGACACTCAAAACACTATCTCATTGACACACACTTGAGTTCTTTCTTATTCCCCTAATCCTATACTGTCACATGACAGTATACTCAACCTCACTTGACACTCTCACTTACATGTGGCACATAACTCACCCTCTAGTTAATTGCCACAGGGGACAGTTAACTCACACTCTAATAAACTCACTACCCCACACTAGGGACTCACACACATACAAACATGTGTCATATGACAGTCTCTCACTTAGGCACCTCTCATAGGGATACAAACTCCTTACTGTTACTAGGATAGTCCCTCAAATCCCCTCACTCAATCTCTCACTCTAACACTAACACATTCACTGTCAAATAACAGTTCACACCGCCTCACCAACACTCATCTAATAACACTCATTCATTAGGATACCACATCACTCAAGACACACATAGGCCAATCACTTAACACTCACATAGGATACCACCTCACATAGCCACCCATTCACATAGGACACACACAAGACACTCAAAACAGGACACATAAGGTCAGTCCCCTCCCATGAATCTCAAAATAGTGCACACATTATGCCTATATGCAAATTCATATGTACATACCCATTGACATACACAAACATATGCCTATATACATATAGATACTTAGAACTCACATATGCCTATCCTATGAGCAACCCAAGCTATTCATAAGTATAAAAACGAAAAATAAAACTAAGATGGTCAATTTGTTATTTTGACAAACACTTGGTGTGCCATCCTCGGATTTCCACAAAAATGACACAAAACTCCAAATAACTTCTACCAAAATGATGGTTAGAGCCTTGTTCTTCTCCCTATAGATACCCCTAGTCCATTGGTGTGTTTCTAATAGTGTCATGCATAAAAATAATATCTAAACTAAGGTAAATGACAAGAGTTTTACCTATTGGGAGATGGATTCCCAATAAAACTCTTAGAGATGGCTCAAGTGTCAAGTATGACACAATCTCCCAAGCTTTTAGACTCCTCTTCTCTTGCTCCTTGGTCTCCAAGCTCCAAGCCTTCTAGGATGAAGATTATGGAAAGTTTTGAGAGATTTTGGAAGAGTTTTGGTGGAGGAAAGAGTGGAAAATGGAGTGGACTTGTAGGGAGCTCAACTAGGGTTTTTTGGAGGCTCAAATGAAATAAAAAAGAGTGAAAAGAACCCCCTATATGACCAGCCATGAATTGTGCCCGAAAACCCATTTTGAAATGTCCAAAACACCCCTCAAGTTGTCATGAACACTTAACTTAAATGAAGGATTGTTCTAGTCTAAGTGTTGGGTTAATTTTATTCCAAATCTTGACTCAACATGACTTAAATGTGACTAATTGTGTCCAACCTAAAACATAGGTCCAAGTGGTCATGTTTAGTCCAAATAGGTCCACTAATCAAGGTCCAATAACTAGACTAGTCTACCAATAAATGCAACCTTCACAAGAAATTAATTAAATAACTATATACACAATATAAATAATATAAAATGACAAAAATAACCCTATCTAGGATTGTGGTAGTTACAATCCTACCTCGCTTAGAAAAGTTTCATCCTTGAAATTTAATTTCGTTGTACTTTTCTTTAGGTCAAGCCCCCAACAATCATGGTCCAAGAAAGTTCTATCTAAAATCATGCGATTCATTGAAAGGAAACAAACATGTATGGTTACAGTCTTACTGGTCATAGTATTACAATTCCTATAATGGGTTCTAGTATAAAAATCATCACTGCAACTATAAGGTACTAAAATATCAATATACCATGGAGTGAGAAAGGAAAAAAAGAAGAGAACAACAAAACATGCTAACCCATCACCTGTAGCGTCGACCTCCTCGACTGTTAACACAAAAGCCTTGCCCTGCTGGGGTATCTCCCTCTGCTGGTGCGAGGCATGATACTGTCCCACAGGTGGCCTAGTTCCATCTCTTTGACCCTGAGCTCCACTAAATCGAGGTACGGTTGGGCAATCTCTCATTTGATGTGCAGCGAATCCACAGAGCAGACACACCTTCAGCCTTCTCTTGCAAACATCCTAATTGTGTCCCGGCTTCTTGCAGTAGGCATAAGTGGGCACCGACTAATTCTGTCTCCGAGGATATTACTGAATCGAAACTCCAGCTAGTGGGTGATACTCCTGCTGGAGCTGTCTCTTCTGAATATGGGGACACTTAGTCGGTCCCGTACTGGTACCAGCACCCATGGTATCACTGCTCCTATTGGGCTTGAGGTCCAAGTCCTCCTCCGTGATCTAGGCATCCATCAGAATGTCTTCGAAGGTCGCTGTACGATGCCCTGATGTGCGTGATCTGACCTCGCTGTTCAGGTCCTTCCTAAACTTTTGGGCCCGATCCCCTGGCTTTTGGACCATGCTCTTGGCGAACCAACTCAAACGGAAGAACTCAGCTGCATAGTCGTCCATCGACATGTTCCCCTGAACCAGTCCTAGGAAGTGGCTCTCCAATGCAGTCAAGGCCACGTCAGAGAAGAAATTCTCCTTAAAAAGCCTCTTGAAAGCATCCCATGTCAACTTTGTCGCTGCAAGCCTAGGCTTTGTATGATACCACGTGAGGGCGATATCGAATAGCTGGCGGGCGGCTGCCTCCGCCTGTAATCTCTCTGGGATCTGTGCTATACATAAGATCCTTTCGATGTCCTCTAGCCAGTCATCGGCATAGAGGATCCCCTCCGTCCCCTTGAACACTCGAAGGGACATCTTCTTGAAATCCATAACAGTATCCAACCTCGACTGCTGCTGCTGGGCTGGAGCATCCTGATACGGAGCGGTAGCCATATTCTATAATATAGTAAGTGCTAACTGGTGGGCACTTTCGATGCTCTGGCGCATCACATTAGCCTGACGTTGTTGCACCTCAGCCTGAGCTCGTTGTGCCTCCATCATCTTCTAAAAGAGTGCAAACATGTGGGCAACATTTGTCGGTAGTTGAGGTGGTAGAGGAAGAGACTCCGGCTGCACGAGAATAAGCTTCTGGGCTGGTGGAGGAACGCCCCAGGAGTTGCTGAAACTCCCGCATGTATGGTAGAAATAGTAGGAGCAACCCTGGACCTGCAGCTTCCATAGCTGGAGGAGGAGGTCGGGATGTAGCAGACCTCTTCGTCGCTGCGGCGTGTCCAAAGCGTTGCGATCTGGTCTTCGGCATCCTTAAGACAGATCAACAAGAAAGTCAATATGGCACAAGATAACATATTATCAAGGAAGGACAATCAATTGAGAAAGATAGTAATCAAACAAGATGGAATAGAAGTTGGCAACTTTTAAGCCCTAAGAGCATAACATATTCTATGTTAAATGTGAATAATCAAACATTTAAGGATATTAGAGGTGATAAGCCACGAACCAATCTACAATAGAATCTGATAGTCATACTATTGTGCCCAAAAATTATGTTATCCAGAATCCTCGCCTCATCAATCAGCATAGCTACGATAACTCCTGGTCCCACATTCACGGTGTATAGATCTAAAATTATGTTGTAATAATTGCCTTCCCAGCTAGCGTGGCTGCGCGAAACCCCAACTCTATAACTAAGATACGTATATCAAAAAACATGCAATCAAAAATTCGTCTTGCCAGCTAATATGGTCTAGGTAAACTCTAGACTTCACAACCAAGACGGCTACTCCGATGAGGTACGGTTTCAGATCCGGTTGGTACAGCTCTGGAGCAGCAGTTCGTCGGTAGAGACGAACGGTGGTGACGTGCGAGTACTCGACAGTCAGGACATCGGAGATCGACTAGATCTTAGTCGATCCGGTGGCGACTTGTGCTCCAGACTATGGCTCGAGGAGGCGGCGATGATCGTCGGTTGAGGACTTTGCATGACTCCTTCAGTGGTGGACTCTAGATTCGTGTCTTGTCCGACTTAGGACACGGTAGCGAGGACTTTGACAGCAACGGTGGTGATCGGACGAGGCAGCATCCTCCAGTAGTGTTAGGCCTAAAAATTAGGGTAATGTTGTGTCCATGCCAAGGGACATGAGACACATGGAAATTATGTCCTGGATGTTGGTCACTGTGTCATAGACACATGATACAACAGGAGGGTAGGGTGACACAGGTGTGTCCGTGTCAGACAAGAATGTAATTATAAAATGACTAAAACTAGTAGAATGGATATGAACACAATAGTGACACGGTCATTAGGGCCACAAAATATTTAGGAAGAATTAATCTAGCAATTAATAACCCTATTTGTAGGGTGACTAGGAAAGAGCTAGAATCTCTAGGCACATAAGTTAGAAAGAATATTTCTAGAATATTCTAGAGTAATTCTGATTAATCCTGATTAGTTAATGATTCTAGAATATTCCTAACAAGCTATGTGGCCAGGCATTCCACAATGAATTTCTAAAATAACCATGCTACTTAGAGATATCTACAAATCTGCCATTCTGCAATAGGAAATCATAATTAATTAATCTAACTAAATATTCTAATGGAAATTATAATTTAATAAAAATTATTGAATAAATCTGAATAATATACCAAAAAATATTCGAAAAATAACAAAATGCTAGAAAAAATTGTAATTCTCATTTATTTGGGAATACTGGGGTTACAACAACTAAACAAGGACAAGGGGTGGCACCCTATTCCGTGATAAAATAATGTTCCATGCTATGAGCATGTATAAGTACAGATCTAATCACTCTATGTGAATGCGTATAAAGATGACATTGGACGTAGGATAGGTGATAAGGATATAACACCGAATCACAGGCCGGTGTCGGATCACGAGCCGATGCTATAAACTACGGGCTATGAGCCAAACATGAAACTATGAAACTATGAGGCTCATGACTCTGTAATCTCCTCCAGACACTACGCAGTCTAAAGGGGCTATTTCATATGCCTACTAGTAGTCTTCCCCATGCATGAATGGTATAAGTCATATACATGACTCGAACAACTCATAGCTCAATACGAGTCACTATGCTAGACACTATCTAACTCCATATGTACCGACACACGAACCCCTCGCACAATTGATTAGTCAAATTCGTAAACTTGTGCCAACTCAATTTACCTCACTCATAATGTCGTGTGATGCCCTCATGACAAGTCATATAAGTTATTAGGAATAACTTCACAATTCTGGGATCAACTACTAACTCTAAGTCTCTCACACAAACATGCACCCGCTACCATATCGATGCCATCATTGATAACATCCAAGTCATGCTTGGACACACACACTACTAAAGCTACCAATAACAACACAGAACAAACATAAGGAATTTAAACATAATAAATAATGGCAAGGGATCTTGCCTGAATCTCAGAATGAGTGTACAACAATGCTCGGCTTCAGCAACCTCGGTCGAATCATTACAACTCCTAAACATAATAATATATACTAATCAATGATGACTCAATAGCATATCACATCCTATCTATAATATTAGGTCATAATATAGCTAGCAAGTCTATAACCAACTATGGCTATTAATACTATGTAAGTACCATGCTACTCCATTAAAATAATATATTTGAATTCATAACGTATGATATATTAATTCTGGAAAAAATATTAAAAATAATTTTAAACATAATCTATTTATATCCTCTAGTAGAAAATAGGGTAACTAGTTACTATATTCAACTATTCGTACCCCTAATTTGGAAAGTGAATATTGGTGGTTATGAATATTGATTTAATTCAATAATGGCTGCTCATTAATTGATAAAAATCAATCTAATACCATCCTATTAGGTTAGGACAACCTAGTATATGCTCTACCAAATCTTGTTGTACTAGTTTTGGGCCGGTAGAATTATTTGAGTCGAAATAGATACTCCGAAAGTCTATTAAATGAGTCTTGTGTGCCATTATAAGTAGCACATGAAAACTCAATTGAGCGGGACATTAGTGGCATGTGTATAATAGGCTCAAAATATGTCAAAAACATATATTGGGTTGAAAGACTTGGGTCGAGATTGGGTTTCCAATTTAAATTAGAAAGAACAACAATATTACGGTAGATATTAGAAGTGGCCATTTTGACCAGAAAATTGTGCAATAAAAATATAGCACAAGGGAACGTATTTGAGTGGGACTTAATATGCCTAAATGACGGACTCGTCAAGATCACATATATGAAGTTGGTTTCGAGATATTGGCATTCGTTGTGCTCCTAAAATCAAAGCTACGGAAAAGAATATTTAATAACTAAAAATATTAGTAATTAATAAATAAATTAAATACAATTAAAATTAAATTCTAAAAATTTAGGGGCTTATGACGTACCCATCTTAAAGAATTTTGTCCTCGAAATCAAGTACACGATGACATAACAAAACTTAGTAATAATAATAATGAATAATCAACGACATAGATCTCCAATTCCGACAGAGCTAGCCTCAAAACTTCCGCTGAGCTTCGTCTGGATGCTTTGGACACCACGTAACCTAATGCTGATTCGATCTGTACTTCAAGTATAGTCCTAACTTCTTCGTTCAATCCTTCTGAACATGTCCCTTCTTGCCGCAAAAATGACAGGTTGGGATCTCCTTTGTCTAGTACGAGGCAATCCTCTTCAAGATGTACTCCTAGACATCTGGTCGGTCCTCCATGCTACCCTCAAAATTTACATGAAATATGATATAGAAGAAACTAATCGAACTTGATTTCTAGAGGGCGCTAATACCAATGGGATTCTAAGTTTACATAACCTACCAAAATTAAGGTACACTCAGTACTAGGTCCATCCTAATTTATATGATGACAGGAACAAAATCAAGGTCAGGAATAATACAACTCCTGTAAGGAATAGACAAATTAGGTATTGTGGACTAAAGTCAAGGGCTTTCTAAGGAGTCCTAAGTACCATTAAGGTGCTATTGGTCAATGACTCTATAAGAGATATTATTACTAATTCAACGCTACTCCTATATAGGTCAAGTCTTTAACAAGATAGAAGGAAAACAATACTCTACTCCTTCTAGCTATCAAAATGCTATATAGTTCTTACAAGTACCCCTAATCAGCTTACGCTTTTTAGCTAGGTATAGGTCGAGGTTGAGCTAAATAGATATATACATATGTCTGCTGGCCAATCTTCTAGTCCTAGTTTTTTATAGATCGTTTCAAGTCTATTCTCTGACTTTATCTTATACTCTAGGTCACATATCACTATGATATTATCACTCGATAATAATTCCCTAATTACTTCTATTCAAGGTTCTATCTTAGACAAAGGGTAGCATGGATTAGGCTAATGATCTTAGGGTCTCTCGTGAGGGTCAATCCTACGCTATACATTATCTAATTTCCATTTTAAGGGACTATCTATAAAGTTCTACCCACCTTAACTATTTACCTAATCCTATCATTCATGGGTTCCTATGTCGTCTAAGTAATAATTTCTATAGAACAAGAATACAACTTCTACCTACTCGATCCATTTAGTATAGGTGTCTATCTCTACCCTACTCATCCTTCGACAATCACTTCCTAAAATATTTTATCCCTCTTACTTCTATTATACAGTATAATGGAAATAGTTCATCAAGCACTGATGTTCATTTTTCCGAAACAGAAAAGACAAGAATTCGATACAAGGAGTTCAAGAAAGGTATGTTCAATTACAAATATGATGTTAAATGGCGGCAGTGCAAAGGGAATTCAATAATAGTTGTGGATTGAGATTATAATACACTACCCTATTGCAGGCTCGTTCGGTACATTAACGTAACCGAAATGATTTAATCTCGACCTGCATGTGTCACCACAAGAATATATCATGCCATAGTCCCAAAATACATAGCATTAGGAACACAAGCATGCTTGCTAATACGATATAAAATAACTTTCCAATTTAATGGACTTAAGATAGATGTATTACGCTGAAGAAGTGTACTAAACATACACTATCACAACTATATCTCAATCTACATATAGGTAAATAAAGCAATAATGAACAATATATAATATAGTCGACCGCTCTATAATACACATGTTCGAGCAAACTCGAAAATGAAATAAGTTTGTAAAACTAGGCTAATGAGCAGATTATATCATGATAAAAATATATCAAACACGGGAGAATGATAAAATAATACTACAAAAAAGAATCATGAAGACACAAATATACCATTTATCTATCTATCTATAAGGGCTTCACTACAACCTGGAGAGATCACCATATCCTCAGATAGACGTAACAAGATACAAACAAAATATGCCATAATAAGAACATAATAAATATAAAAGAATAACCTGGATCACTATACGGTCCAATATCCCATCATCGAAGTAGCGAACCATCCCAACAACCAAATAAGGACAAAGGGTGACACCCTATTCCGTGACAAGATAATGTCCCATGCTATGAGCAGAACATATAAGTACAGATCTAACCACTCTATGTGAATGAATATGAAGACGACGTTGGGCGTATGTGTAGGTGATAAGGATATAGTACAGAATCATAGGCCGGCGTCGGATAACGACCAATGCTATGAACTCTGAGCTACGAGCCGAACAGGCAACTATAAAACTATGAGGCTCATGGCTCAGTAATCTCCTACAGAGATTACATTGTCTAAAGGGGCTGTCCCATCTACGAACTAGTCGTCTTCCCCACCCATGAATGATACAAGTCATACCCATGACTTGAACAACTCATATATCAATGCAAGTTACTACGCTAGACACCATCCAATTCCATATGTACCAACAAACAAACCACTCGCATCGATGATCATTCAAATGCATAAGCTCATGCCGACTAAATATACCTCACTCATAGTATCGTATGATACCTCGTGAGAATTCATAGAAGTTATTAGGAATAACTTCAAAATTCCAGGAACGTCTACTAACTCTAAGTCTCTCTTTCACACGCACGCACCCACTACCATATCGATGACATCATTGATAGCATCCAAGTCATGCTTGAACACACACTACTAAAGCTATCAATAACAACACAAGAACATACATAAGGAATTTAAACAGAACAAACAATGGCAAAATATCTTGCCTGAATCTCAGGATGAGTGTATAGCAATGCTCTGGCATCAGCAACCTCAGTCTAATCGTCACAACTTCCAAACATAATAATATATACTAATTAATGACTACTCAATAGCGTGTCACACCCTATCTATAATACTATGTCATAATATAGCTAGATAGTCAATAACCAACTATAGCTATTAATACTATGTAAGTATTATGCTACTCTATTAGAATAATATATTTGAAGTCATAAAATATGATATATTAATTATGGAATTAATATTAAAAATAATTTTAAACATAATTTATTTATATCATCTACTATAAAATAGGGTAACTAGTTACTATATTCAACTATTCGCACAATATTGCCAATTGTCGGGTCACTCAAAAACAATCTATAATAAAAAAAATAATGGTTTTATATTATGAAATTAATAACATTATGAATAATATTCATAGTTTAATATCATGGGAAAATATGGTTTTAAACATTGAGTTATGATACGACAAGTTGGACACAAACTAGCATGAAACCTATTTTGAAATTCAATGAATTACGACGACGAAAATTGTGAACATGCAAGCAAATATATACACCCTTCTTAATGAGATGAATATTGGGAATATTGGTATGATAGAGCAAGGTGTTAGGAACATTACCAAGGGGTTACTTACTGTCATGGGATCTCACAAGTTTGTGCGAACAACAGTGCTTCAGAATTGGATTCAACCTAGACACCTTGTCGAATGTCTCTCGCCACAGCCAAATGGTGTTGAGCCCCGGGTTATGGCTTTAAGAGAATGTGGGTGACATATAGAGGTACAAGTTATAGTTAGGGTTGATGAGGTTTAGTTTCTAGAAATTAGGAAAACACAGCGAGGGAAAGGGGTTATATGCTGATTTGGATTTAAGGGTGTGGTTGAATATAGGGCTCAGTTTTGGGATGATCCCGACCAAATAGATGGTTGTTGCTGCTTAAGGTTAGATGGGGTCGAAGAGGGGTGTCTTGGACTCGTTTTAGCTATGGTGGTTCAGCTAAAAGTGGTCGGAGTTGGTAGGGGCAACGATTTTGGTGGCAGCTGTCTAAAATGGTAAGGGGCTGAGAGGGGGACGAAAATTAGAATGTTTGAAGGGGGGGTCGGACCTATATTATAGATGTATATATAAATAAAGGTGGGGAAGGGGGCTAGAGTTTGATAGGGAATGGTCTTGGTGGGGATTGGTGGAGTTTGGTGGCCTAATTCAAAAGATACATTAGATTGCATCTCAAAAGATTGAGTGGGTTTCCTAATTTGGAAAGTGAATCTTGGTGGTTATGAATATTGATTTAAATCAATAGTGGCTCATTAATCGATGAAATCAATCTAATACCATCCTATTAGGTTAGGGCAACCTAGTAGAGCTCTATCAAAGCTTGTTGGACTAGTTTTGGGCCGGTAAAATTATTGTAGTCGAAATAGGCTCTGAAGTCTATTAAATGGGTCTTGTGTGTCATTTGAATATAAGTAGTACATAAAAACTCAATTGAGTGGACATTAGTGGCATGTGTATAGTAGACTCAAAATAAGTCAAAACCATATATTTGGTTGAAAGACTTGGGTCGAGATTGGGGAAAGAACAACAATATTACGGTAGATATTCGAAGTGACATTTTTTTACTCGAAAATTGTGTAATAAAATTAGAGCACAAGGGAACCTGTTTGAGTGGGACACGATATGTCTAAATGAAGGTGGACTCGTCTATATCATGGATATGAAATTGGTTTCGAGAGAATGACATTTGTTGTGCTCCTAAAATCAAAAGAGTATTTCATGAATAAAAATAATAGTGGGAAAATATCAATTAATAAATAAATTAAATTAAATTAGAAATAAATTTTAAAAATTCAGGGGGCTTACAACCTACCCACCATAAAGAATTTTGTCCTTGAAATTGGGCATACAATAATATAACAAAACATAGTAACAATAATAATAAATAATTAATGACAATGATCCTCAATTTCGGCAGAGCTAGCCTAAGAACTTCCGCTGAGCTTCGTCTTAACGCTTTGGACACCTCATAGCCTGATGTTCATTCGATTCGCACTTCAAGCACAATCCTAACTTCTTCCTTCAATTCTTCTAAATATGTCCCTTCTTGCCGTAAAAGTGACAGGTCGGGAGCTCCTTTGTCTGGTACGAGGTGATCCTCTGCTGAAGATGTACTCCTGGACGTATGGTTAGTCCTCCATGATGCCCTCAAAATTTATATGAAATAGGATATAAAAGAAACTAATCGAACCTAATTTTTACTGGACGCTAATACCAATGGGATTCTAAGTATACATTACCTACCAAAACTAAGGTACACTCAGTTCTAGGTCCATCCTAATTTATATGATGACAACAACAAAATCAAGTTCAGGAACGATACAACTCCGAATAAAGAATACAAATATTAGGTATTGTGGACTAAATTCAAAGGCTTTCTAAGGAGTCCTAAGTACCATTATGGTGCTACTGGTCAATGATTGTATAAGAAATACTATTAATAATTCAACACTATTCCTATATAGGTCTGGTCTACAACAAGATAGAAGGAAACCAATACTCTACTCCTTCTAGATATCAACAAGCTATACAATTCTTACAAGTACCCCTAACCAGCTTACATATTTTTGCTAGGTATTGGTCGAGGCTGGGCTAAACAGATACATACACCTGTTGACCAATCTTCTAATCCTGGTCTTTTATAGATCATTTCAAGGCTATTCAGCTATTTTATCTAATACTCCTAGGTTGCATATCACTATGATATTATCACTCGATAATTATTCCCTAGTTACTTCTATTTAATGTTCTATCTTAGACAAAGGGTGGCATCGACTAGTCTAGTGATCTTAGGGTCTCTCATTAGGGTCAAATCCTATGTTGTACTCTATTCTAACTTCCATCCTGGGGAAATATCTATAAAGTTTAACCCACCTTAGCTATTTAACTAATCCTATAAAGCATGGGTTCCTATGTCCTCTAAGTAATAATTTCTACAACAGAAGAATACCACTCCTACCTACTCGGTCCATCTAGTATAGTTATCTATCTCTACCCTAATCGTCTTTAGACATTCATGATCCTAAAATATTTTATTCCTCTTACTTCTATCATACAATATAATTGAAATAGTTCATAAAGCACAAATGTTTGTTTTTTCGAAACAAAAAAGATGAAAATTCGATACAAGGAGTTCAAGAAAGGTATGTTCAATTACAAATACGAGGTTCAAGGATGATATTAGTCAAAGGAAATTAAATAGCAGTTGTGAATTGAGATTCTAATACACTATCCTATTGCAGGCTCGTTCTGTATAGTAACGTAACCGAAACGATTTAATCTCGACTTGCATGTGTCACTACAAAAATATTTCATGTCCTAGTCCCAAAAAACATAGGGCTAGGAACACAAGCATGCCAGCTAATATGATATAAAATAAGTTTCCAATTTAATGGACTTAAGTTAGATGTACTATGCTAAAGAAGTGTACTAAACATACGCTACCACAACTATATCTCAATCCACATATAGGTAAATAAAGCAAGAATGAATAATATATAATATAGTTGGCCGCTCTATAATACACATGTTCGAGCGAACTCGAGAATGAAATAAGTTTGCAAAACTAGGCTAATGAGTAGAGTATATCATAATAAGAAATATATAAAATACGGGAGAATAATAAAATAATAATATAATACCTGAATCATAAAGATGCAAACATTCCAAACATATCTATTTATCTATCTATAAGTGCTCCATAAAAACCTGAAGAGATAACCATGTCCTCAGAGGGTCGTAGCAAAATACAAAAGAAATATGTCATAATATGAATCAAATAAGTATAAAGGAATAACCTGGATCACTACAACCAAATAAAGGCAAGGGGTGGCACCTAATTCCGTAACAAGATAATGACTCATGCTATGAGCAGGTATAAGTACAGATCTAACCACTCTATGTAAATGCATATGATGACGACGATGGGCATATAGGTAGGTTATAAGGATATAACACCTAATTACAGGCCGACATCGGATCATGAGCCGATGCAATGAACTATGATCTATGAGCTAAACATGCAACTATGAAACTATGAGGCTCATGACTCCATAACCTCCTCTAGTGATTATGCGGTCTAAAGGGGCTGTACCATATGCCTACTAGTAGTCTTCCCCTGTCAAGACCCACTCCCGCTTTTCGAAATACGAGTATGTTACCAAGTCCAACCTATGCCGCAACATCAGCGGTAATACATTGTCTAGACCTCAATTTCAATCTCAAATACAACAAAATTATATCTATTTGCTCATTCACAATAACTATTCAAATTACTAATCCAATAATACTTCGAAATAATATTCAAAAACAAACCTGCTATATAGTCAAATGCAAGAACTAATTAATCTAACTAGAATCTACGATTGGCCTCCAAGATATTTCTAACTCCACCCTAAGGAACCCAAAGCAGGACAATAAGTCATCAAGAGTTTGTCAACTGAAAAAGATATATCAAGTCAGGATTGTAACAACTTCACTATAACACTACACTGCACAATCTAATATACATGCATAAAGAATACAATAATAAATACAAACTAACTATATGTAAGACACAATATGATAAAAAGAGTACAGTCATAACATGAGGAACATATGACGGTAAACTCTGTCACACCCGGTTCCACATGAACCATTTGTCCTCGCTAGGGCATGATGCCGCGCGAGCCTAGGTTGCGCTTGCGCAAGACGATTTCCATAACGATCGATTATAGGCTAAAAGACGGGGTCGTCGCACAGAAATCTTGAAGTAGAAGCATTGGATAAACAAAAGAAACACACGTATTCAAACAAAATCAAGTCTTTCTATTGATAATAAAAATAAGATTACAAGGGCACGGAACCATGATTACAACTACTCAAGCTCACAATCTCTCTGAAAACAAACACTCATCTCTCTCTCTCATCTTTAAGTACAAAGTTCAAGGCTTGCCACTTTGCGGATGCTTCAGAAGGCGATGTCCATACAATATGTCCCGTATAGGTGACAATTCTACAACACCGTAAGCCTCAAAATGCCAATGAACTCTATGCCTCAGCGCATCCAAGCGAGCTCTGCTTCAAACGAGCAGGTACCTGTAACTTGCATATGAAGACTGGTGGAGTATCAGTACACAACAGTAATGGTGAGTAAGCCCCTCGCCCACCTATAAAAAACCAAAAAGTTATTTTAGTAAATTCGACTTATTCTTTTGTGGTCTTTCAAATCTTGCGTTAGGATCAGTTCATGACATATGTTATAAAATTTCTTCATGTTGCAACATCAAGATCGTGCTATACCACACATACTTATGCAAAGACATCGTGGCCGTGCCACCTTTGTGTCGTAACATAGTGATCGTGCCATAAAGCCTATTAGTGAGACCAAAATTATGCTACTTAACGGTATCAACTTACCCATACTTACCTTTTGGCCTTCTCTACTTAACATACAACCGAATCAATCATAAACTGGTGAACTCGTATCGACAACTCAGAATACTATGCCACATCTCGTACCGAAGCACATGTCTCTATTATAGCCAAATCTTAGGCTCTATAATTATGTTGCATAACGTGCATAACTTTCTTGACTCATTTGTGTCGTCCATACACTTCTTAACTCAATCCTATGGCATGCACGCAGATTCACGCAATTATGCCGACCCTATCTATATAAAAGGTCACTAGCAAGCTATCCATGGACTAGTATAGACAAGGTTGGTCGGCGCGGGTAACGAGCCCCGTCGAAATCCTTGAATCACCTGAGCGGTATAACCAGCTCAGCCATCGCGTTTCCTCCTAGGCCTGATCGATCCTATGGCCCTAGGTTGTCGTCCGAGGAACCGTCGCCCTTGTGCACAAGTTGTCCAATGACCATGCAGGATTCGACTCAACTTACCATCCTATATAGTTATTTCATTTATAATATTGCCATCTTTTTTGTACTATATTGGAGAGTCCCAAACGGGGGACCACCTTGACGACAAACGGTCGTGTGAACTTTCTATATTACTATACCTTCTGACTCAAACTCAAGAATGACTATTCGATAGCCCTCCTATTCAACTTGAAAATGTTGTATTCCTTTGAAGTGCCACATAAACTGTGTCATACTCTGTAAGATGAGCCTAGAACCGTAGGGACGTGTACGTGCTCAAATTGAATAGCCATGTTCTTTGGGTTCCTTAACTCGTGCCATAAACCATATGGGCCGTATTGAAATCGTAGAGCGTGCATGCTATGATAAGCAATGTGATCGTAGGAACATCTAGACTATGACTGCAAGTCAACAGTCTATGTACCAGTATAAATGTGACCTACTTTACCCAAGTTGTCTCTTCTTTACCCAAGTCGTGTGATCAAAGGACCAAGTGCCAACTTTGAAAGCTATCGTGGAGTGACATCTAAGCAGCAAGTTAACCATTCTATGTTCTATACTCATTTGACTCAAGGCAAGATTATTCCCTTTAGCTATGTGGGTTCGTCTCTTTTATTAGTATACCTACGCAGTGCAATTGAAAACATTCATTTTTTAGTATGAAAGCCAAGCTGAGGCAAGTTCACTAAAGCCACCCACCTGAGCGAGGAGTTGCTTCGATCGAGCGGGACTTCGAACAAGCCATTGCATGGCTAAGTCGAAACGTCATTGCGTTTTGATTCCTTCAGTTGAACTGAGTGGGACAGGGCACTACATAATACACCACTCAGAAAAGTTTTATCCTCGAAACTTACTAAGTATACACTCATCAACTTATTACTTATACTCACTTGCATTCATCTGTCGTACATCAATGATCTCTCGAACATACACTTCATATTTTTTTCATCCATCAGAGTCGTGCTCTGCACCTTAGTCAATTTCATCGAACAACTAAGTCATTCTTAGACAACCGAACTATTTCCAACACATTTCCTTAAGTCATATTTTTATCCATAATGCGCTTCGTGCTGCAATTTCATAAAACACGGGGTAACTTATACTCGTAGCACACACGGGCACTTAAGTCTATGGCAAACCCATATAATCGTTGTTCCTTATTCATCCCAAAACCCAAACATAACAAAATCGATCATTCACTATCTTCTAGTCGAAACCCAGTGTTACCCCTCAATCACATCTAAAGCAAATTCCTAAGACTTCGATTTAATTTCTGACAAATATTCTAAATCTGATTGCATCAAATGCCTTAATCAAAATCACATGTATCGATATTCAATTTTTGCTATCTAATTTCACTATCTTCCGAGGTATCACTTGCATTGTTCTATCTTCCGAATTATTTCTAAACCTTTTCAACAATCAAAATCCGAATCTTCTAATTATACAAATCTCGAATACGCTCTTTCAAATATGATTTATTAATCCCGATAATATTCTTTCAATCCGACCAAGTAAACTTTTGTTTTCATTCAATCCTCGAGACATTTATTTTATAGACACACGAATTTATTTTTGATCACCAACTTCTTCAATACTCAAAATCTGGTCCTACAAATTTGATTTGTTCAATCGACATATATTAACTCATCTGATCAATCCTTTCATCAATATCTTTGAATTTATCACACCACTTGACTTGGATCGTAAACATATTTAAGGCGTTCCCTAAATATATGTATTTCAGTCAAGCTTCGTGATAGAAAATTTGCACAAAATAAACATGTGCAATTTTCCATCCTCAAGAACTAACTTGACTTCTACGATTCGTAAACCATCTATCCATCCAAAACAAATATCCCATCCTATCAATTGATAACTCTTCAAAATCACTTATATCCAACATTCAAGCCTCATTTCTATAAACTAGCTACCCCAACTCTATAATCTACCCATGCGACTCTCGCTAAAGTAGATCGCACCAAGTCTTCTTCTCCGGATAGGGACATCTGCCTAACTGCTAGGCTATCTACTAGGCTAAAGTCAAAGTCAGTATTGGGATCACCATTCCCAAACACCGATATCAAAACACTTGTCCCCCAATTCTAAGGTCAAATCATAATCAATAGTACATGGCATTCTACCCAAGCTCGCATCACTCCTATTTCTAAACTTCGAGCATAGATTTTTTCTATTCGCATTTGCAACGTTCAATCCAAGGAGTTCGAGTCTTTCAGCAAAGCCATTCATAGGGTAAATCATTTCAAGATCATACTCGATCACGATATGGTTCAATGATGCAAACTCACAACCCTCAAACTCGAAATCCTTAATTCCTTTAATAGACCTATCATTCCAAATTTGTATACCTCGATTAGAAAAATGCAAGTCATAATCCACGATCACAAATTGTAATGTCGATTCAAATTCTTAGTTATAAAATCTTAATCGTATATTCGTCCATTTTGACTTTTCTCAAATCTCAATCTTACTAATCATCAATCACATGCATCTATCTCATTGAACAATCACAAGATCGCCTACTATAAATTTCCTAAGTCATAACAATCCTTTTTTTATTTATCATCAAATTTGTTAATATTTTCGTTTCGCATAATCCGAGTAGTATCCATTCACGCAATCTTCAAGTTCATCTTATCAAAATATCCAATCATTCATTTCTGTTAAAATCCCAAGGTATAGAATCCATCTTAGCAATATCATTTTACACGATTATCATTCCTCGAATTAGAGTACCCCCGAGTTATCGCACATCGATCTTTGATACGTCTCAATTCCATCGATGATATACATAACCTAACGATCTTCCTTTTACAACAAACTCCGAGTCATACAACTGATGCTATCATCCGAACTGGATATATGATCAACTCTTACAAATTCAAGATCAATTTGGTTATAACTATCTTCCAAACAAGTCATATAATCAATTCGTTCAAGCCCAAAATCATATTTATTATCGTCTATCTTAGTCTTCGTGCAGCATAATTCCTCAATTCACATTGTTCTATGCTAACTCAAGTCATCGAACAATTTTATTTTAAATTCTCTAAGTCATTCTCGTATCTTCAAACCAACGTTTTTATGCACACTATTCTCTAGTCGTGCTAACTTTTCGTATATGATTCATATCGATTCTCCGACTGAGTCATTCATTTCGTTATGCCTTTTTTTCTCGTTTCAATCTACCTACACAAACATTTTTGCTTTTCATACTCAGCGCAATCCTAATCTGGTGTGCATCATTTTCTCGTTTTTTGAATCAAACTCATAATAGCTATCATATCACGACTAACTTTGAAACACTTTTTCTAAGGTTTTACACAATTTTGTTGCTTGCTGATAGACCCGTCGGCACCCTGATCCTCAATTGATCAACATCCCCGAGGCTATCCTATACACCACTCAGGGATGAAGTCATGCAACAAATCCTCGAAACGATTATTCGAATCACAACAGATAACTTTGAATCTCCGTTCGAACCATTCCTTAAAATCCTAAGCACGATTCATCTGTATCATATTGACAATAGCGTCATTCGATAGCACCTCTACCGTTAACTAGCCAACATCTCATGAATCAAGTCATACTCATTCCCAACCAAAAATATTTTAATCCCGCACATAACTTGCTAACGTCGACGCATATCATGGTGTATATTACCCAGCTAAACTCACTCAACCGGTACGTGAAACCATCTTTTATTTAATTGAATTTTCCTTCTTGAGATTTTACAAAATATATAGACTTATTGCATGGAACATCCTGCGAAATATTGAGAGAGAGCACCGACAACATCGATTACGGAAGCAAAACATCATTGTTCAAAAGAATTTAATTGTAAGTCCAAGGACGTAAAGCCATACTCTGATACCTTTATGTCATGCCCCGGTCCACATGAACCGTTCGTCCTTGCTAGTGCATGATGTCGCATGAGCCTAGGTTGCGCTCACACAAGGCAATTTTTATAACGGCCGATTATAGGCTAAACGACGGGATCGTCGCATAGAAGTCCCGAAGCATAAGCATTGAATAAATAAAATAAACACAAGTATTCAAACAAAATCAAGTCTTTTAATTGATAATGAAAATAAGATTACAAGGGCACCAAGCCAAGATTACAAACACTCAAGCTCACAATCTCTCTGAATACAAACACTCAGCTCTCTCCCCCATCTTTCGATACAAAGTTTAAGGCTTGCCACTTTGCGGATGCTTTAGAAGGCGATGTCCATATATTATGTGTTGTATAGGTGAAGACTCCACTACAGCCACATGCCTTAGAATGCCAAGGAACTTCATGCCTCATCGTGTCCAAATGAGCTCCGCCTCAAACGAGCAGGTACCTATAACTTGCACATGAAGACTGGTGGGGTATCAGTACATAATCGTACTAGTGAGTGAGCCCCTTGCCCGCCCGTAGAAAAACCAACAAGTTATTTTAGTGAGTTTGACTAATAATTCTTTTGTGGTCTTCTAATCTTGTGTAGGATCAGTTCATGACATTTGATATAAAATTTCTTCTTGTTGCAACATCAAGACCATGCTATAACACCCATACTTATGCAAAGACATCGTGGTCGTACCACCCTTGTGTCGCAACATAGTGATCGTGCCATAAAGCCCATTAGTGGGACCAAAATTGTGCTACTCAATGGTATCAACTTACCCATACTTACCTTTCGGCCTTCCCTACTCAACATACAACCGACTCAATCATAAATCGGTGAATTTTTGTCGACAACTCAGAATCCGACGCCATATCTCGTGTCGAAGCACATGTCTCTATTATAGCCAAATCTTAGGCTCCATAATGTGTTGCATAACGTGTACACCTTCCTTGACTCATTCGTACCGTGTATATACTTCTTGACTCAATCCTATGGCATGTATACGAATTGACGCAATTATATCGACCCAATCTATATGAAAGGTCCCTAGCATGACAAACTATCCGTGGACTATAGCCTGGCATAGGCAAGGTCGATCGGCGTGGGTAACGAGCCCCATCGAAAGCTTTGAATCACCAGATCAGTATAATTCAGCTCAACTATTTTGTTTCTTTCCAGGCTAGATCGGGCCTGTGGCCCCAGGTTTCCGTCTGAGGAACCATCGCCCTTGTGCACAAGTTGTCCAATGACCATACAGAACTCGACTCAGCTTACCATCCTACATATTCATTTCTTTTACAGTGTTGTCATTTTTTCTATACTACGTTGGAGACGCCCAAGTGAGGGACCCCTTGGCGATAAACGATCGTGTGAACTTTCCATGTTTCCATACCTTTTGAATCAAACTCAGGAATGACTATTCAATAGCCCTCCTGCTCAACTTGAATATGTCGTGTTCCTTTGAAGTGCCACATAAACTGTGTCATACTGTATACGATGAGCCTAGAAATTATGGAGATGTGCACATTCTCAAATTTAACAGCCATGTCCTTTTGGTGCCTTAACTCGTGCTATAAACCGTATAGACCGGATTGAAATCTTGGATAGCACATGCTATGATATGCAATGCGACCGTGGGAACATCAAGACTATGACTTCAACTCAATAGTCCATATGCCAGTATAAATGTGACCTACTTTGCCCAAGTCGTCTCTTTTTTACCCATGTTGTGGGATCGAAGGACCAAGTGCCAACTTTGAAAGCCATTATGGACTGATATCTAGGCAGCAAGTTAGCCGTTCCATGTTCTATACTCATTTGACTCAAGTCGGGATTATTTTCTTTAGCTATGTGGGTTCGTCTCTTTTATTAGTATATCTACTCAGTGCAACTTAAAACATTCATTTATTAGTGTGAAGGCCATGCTGAGGCAAGTTCACCGACACCACCTGCCTGAGCGAGGAGTTGGCTTGACCGAGCGGGACTTCGAGCAAGCCGTTGCACGGCTAAGTCCAAATGCAATTACATTTCGATTCCTCCGATTGAACTGAGTAGGAAGGGACACTACAGACTCGATGGATGAAAAATAAGTTAACAATATAGCAACAAGAGACCATATGTACAGTGTGTTTTAGAATACCAACGTTCAACATATGGTTGGGTTAAAAATCGGACAGTCAATACATAAAGTGTATTGACCGAACAAACTCTATAAGACGGACCCCTGACCAGAAAAACTCTGGGCTACACTAGGCTATCACATGTCTACTAGTCGTATTCCCCCCGACTAACTCTCAAGTACTTGTCCAACATAGTAAACATTAACAATATGATAAACAATAAACATGATAAACAAAAAGTAAGACCTAAACATGTACATATACTCTAATAATTCTAACTCTCGTGTACAAGCAGTAATCATGATGAATTTAGAATAACGATAACAAAAAGTAATAGTGCAAAGATAATATAAAGATACATGCAGAATAAAATAAAGGTAATATAATATTATAATAAAACTTGTCTCGGTTAATTTGGAGTTGACGTACGTGATACGATCATATTGGCACAACAGTCTTAGATGACAAAACTACGCAAGATGTCAAATAATGGGACAGGTCATTATATTGAGTCCAGAACAGTCAAATTTTTTAGGATCGTAATTAGAAGTCAAAAATTCACAAATATATATATATATATATATATATATATATATATATATATATATATATATATATATATATATATATATATATATATATATATATACTGTAACTAGTATAAATTACTATTACTTATGTTTTTCCTATGCTAAAAATAAAATAATATTTAAATAAAATGAATCCTACCTACTTTTCTGGAATAGAGGGAAAGAAGAAAGAGAATTGAATTAAGAAATATCTAGAGAGGAAGAGAATGAGGATGAGAACGAGAGAGGGAAGAGAGAGTGGGTTCTAGAGGTCGAAGAGAAAATGAGAGGGAGATCGAGAAAGCGATGGAGGAACGGGGAGGAGAGAGGCCGAGAAGAGGGTTTCACCGCGGGTTGGCTCGACCGACAAGGCTGAGCGCGACGCTCGACGGGCATGGTGACATGAAAAATTGCTGGTGCCGGACTTTGCTCGCCACGCGCGGAGGATGGTCGGGTTCAGATTCGGCGGAGGGACGGCGGTCCCGGGACACTCGGGATTGAAGGAGGCTCTCGAGAATAGTCGAAAGGGGTAGTGAAGATGACGTCGGCGGTGGTTGCAGGAAGGTGATGAAGACGATGAAGATGATGGTAGTGGTGCCATGGTGTTAGTAGCGATGTAGAAGCTTGGACTGTAGGAGGTCGGCCAGGCAGATTTTGATGGCGTAGCTCTGGCAAGGTGGGGGTGGAAGTCGAGGCTGGTTACAAAGGGCCTATAACAGTGGCTAGGTTAGATCGAGGCTTCGATTAGTGGTGGAGGTGATAGTTGGGCGAGGCTAGGGAGTGGCTCGGTGCTATTTATGGGGTCGACAAGGTGATAAAGGCTCGACGGGTGGTTGTGGCCAATTAGGTTTATGGTTAGGGTTTTGTTGTGTCGACACAGGGAAATTATTGTCCTATAGGGAAGATCGTGTCCGGTATATCGTACATGGAAAAGGTAATTGTAATAGAAAATGGTATAAAGGAAAAAAGATGGACATGGACATGGTGCACGGACACATGGTGATGATGGTGGATATTGATGTTGGCTAGATGGTATTTGAGGAATTTGTGGGAAAAAGCAAATGGAAGGCTCCCCTTAAATAGGGTAGAGGTTTTCTAAATAGCTAAGGATTGGAATCCACTAATCAATTTTTCCATAATTTAAATCAATTATATGATAGCTTGATTAAATCTGAATCCTTTATTTGATCACAATAATAATTAAAATAATATCTAATATTATCAAATCATATTTAAATCATATTTGCATAAATCCAAATCTTATAAAAATAAGTTAGTAATCATCATCTAATAATTGATCGCGATAAGAATTTAAAATACTACCCAATATTATCAATAAATTATAAAATATATTTTTATTATCTAAGATAATAATCAATAAATCTAAAACAAAATTAATTAAATCTGAATCTAATATTTGATAACAATTCAAATTAGTATTTAAAAATATTTTTAAAAATCCTAAAATGTTACTTTTGAAAATATAATTTGGCAAAATATTTGTCATTAACAAATAATGATGATTTCCTTTATAGAGATTCAAATAAAATTTTCTAGTACAAAATATTTAATATAAAACAAATAAAATTTCAAAAATTTCAGGAACAGGGGTTACAAATTTACTCACCTTTAAACAAATTCGTCCTCAAATGTTAAGAAATATCTAGGATAGACATGAAAAGCAACAAAATATAATAATAATAATAATAATAATAATAATAATAATAATAATAATAATAATAATAATAATAATAATAATAATAATATAGCATTACTTAATTAGATAAAAGGATAGCAAAAAATATATATATATTTCTTAAAATAGGGATATTGTTCAAATCATTGGTTAAAGAAGGATGGAAGAAAATCTAGATAACACATCTTCAAATGACTTAACAAATTCCTTCGATCAACATATAAAATTCTATCAATCGATATCCTCAAAAATATTTTAAAAGAAATCCTCAATTTGAATTATTCAAAATAATTCAATATCCAAGTTTCAAATTACATATCATAATCATAATCTTCAAAATTAAATTATTTAAAATATTTAAAAGGAAAAAAATTGCTCTTCTATAATATCCTCAATATTTAAGATTCAATTGATCTTCAAATTCTTATCACAACCTCATCTATCATTAATCAAACAAAAATTATTTTCTTAGCAACAAATTTGTGTTCATCAATCAACATAGAATTTAAACTTAAAGGAAACAAAAATTTAAAATTCTAATCTTCAATAGTTAATTATCCTCGAAAAACTAGTTTACTAATCAAAAGGTCAACCCACCTTTGATTATAGCATCCTATGAAAAAAAATTCTCATAGAAAAATTACTGAAATTCATCTAACCTTAAAATTTAATGTTTGACTTCTAACTTAACCACATAACCTATATAACAACGTTAACTACCCAAACAGTCAAATTCAAATAAGGGCTTTCCTATTATAGAATTAGTCCTAATCCTAATTGTGAGACCCCTGAATTTTAGGGTTTATTTTAAAATTTTCTAAATGTATTATTTTCAATAAATATTTTTATTTAATTATTTTGTTCATTAAATGTTCTTCTTTATGACTTTGATTTCTAGAGCGTCAGAGATGTCAATCTCTGGAAACTTTTTTCATGATTTTGCATTAGACAAGATTATCTTCATTTTGATATATCATGTCCCACTTAAACGTGTTCTCTTTTATTCTTTTTGCATCACACAACTTTCGGATCAATTTAGGCCAGTTGACCATTGCCACTTTATTTATGAGTATCATATGCACATTGCCATGACTTTTAATTTAGGAGCACAAAACTAGTCGTTTTCTCAAAACCAACTTCACATGCACAATCTAGTCAAGACACCCTATACCCATGACCTTTGTGTCCCACTCAGACACACCATCTTGTGCTTCATTTACATCGCACAACTTGCCTGACACAAGACCCAATCTTCATTCACCCTACAGAGTCACATTTATTTTCGACTTGAATTGGGGACACCATTTCGACCCAAACCTGTTGACCCAAGATATGGACATGGCCCACATTAAGCCAACTACGCACATGAAACTTGTGTCCCACTCAATTGAGCTCCCACATACTACTTATTTACCCATGTTCATAAATGACCAAATTAAGTCATTACATCAAACCCGATTTTGACCCGACCCGACTCTTTTGAAACAAACCCAAGCTTCATGTTTTCCCCTCATGAATACAACATACTCATTTCCCCTATAAAACACCAAAAACCTAGTATACCCACTCAAAAATATTCCATGGACAACCCCCTTGATCAAATTCTTAAAGAATGGCCTAATCTAGCCACTACAAGAAAAAGACCCTATTATGACGTTTGAAAAGAGTTTATTACAACGGTTCATTTATAAACGTTACAGAATTTCTGCAACAGTACATAATATGACGGATATAAAGAGTTTTTGGCCTATCGTAACATTTTTTGGGACTAAACGTTATATAAAATTAGAACATTTGTAACGATCGATGTTTGTAGGAGCCGTTACAAAAGTGAATAAAAAGTGCATATTTTGGTCGTTCGAACCCCCGCTCAACTTTTTAATTACCGCGCGCCGCTCTAAAACCCTCTTCGCACTACTTCTGTCTTCTCTCTCCTCCTCTTTTCTTTCAGAGAGAAGTTTCCACTCTCTCGATCTCTCCTCTAACTTTCCCGAGTCTCCACTCCCGCGTCTTCCTCCGCCACTTCCTCACTCTCACCCTCTCCTTATTTGTGTCTCCCTCTGCCTACTAAACCCTCGAGCCGTTGAGTATCTTCCGACGACGACAAGGTATGTAGTTTAGGGTTACGTAAGGTTTAGGGTTCTAAGTTTTTTCCTAATTTTTATAAGTTTAGGGTTATGTTACGGTTAGGGTTCTAATTTTTGTCCCATAGAGAAACCATATGATTTTTGTCCTAATTTCTATTTGACTTAGGGTTCGGGTTTGGATTTCTGTCCTAATTTATGTCATTGTTTTGCCCTAATTTCTATCCCATAGAGAAACCATATAATTTTTTTCCTAATTTCTGTTTAGGTTAGGGTTAGGATTAGGATTTCTGTCCTATTTACTGTTTTCACCTAATTTGTGTCCAAATTTGTTTTATTCGACAAGTTTACGGTTAGGGTTCTAAGAGTTTTTTTTTCTCTTCATATAATAAATTTTGGATTCTTCTCTTCGTATGTTGTTATGTTGGATAATAAATTAAAAAATTTGCATGCATACTTTCAATGACATACATTTGATATTTATACAAATGCTTAATTTTGGGGGCTCGAATTGAGGGTACCAATCCCTCAATTCGACGATCGATACTGTTCATTTGATAATAAATAGGTACATTGAGCAGTGGCTTCCATTGAGCACTGAGTCACCTACTGTATTCTACTAAGCATAAACAGGGGATTCAAAATTGTTTTTAGTAAATAGAAAATTAACAGGGGCCCTTGCCCTGAAAGGACTCTGTCTGGGATGCCTATGTCCGCTTGGACAAAAATCTGTCTCGGTTAGGCATGGTCAATTTGTATTCGACTCTCCAATCATTTTTGATACAAGGCACTCTAAAAGCCCATCACCTTAGGCTTATCTAGACCCATAGTAACAATGATTAGTTCCTTTATTACTTTCTTGCTCTTTTAAGATAAGTTAATGGTTGGGGAATAACACTTGGTTAATCTTTTTGGTTGTACACTTCTATTAACTGTTTAACTATTGCTTAACTCCATCCTTTGATTGCTTGATTTAATTTCTTTACTGTAGTCAAGAATCTCTTTTATATATATATATATATATATATATATATATATATATATATATATATATATATATATATATATATATATATATATATGTAATCAAGGGTTCAAGGGGGAGAAGATCACTATTGGGAGTCGCTAGGATCCTCCACACACACTTATATCAGGAAGTCTACTCTAGAAGTAGTTAGTAACACAATCCCTGAAATAGACTGACTTCAGGTTATATGGTTCAAAGGAAACTCCATAAAAATGAATACTTGTCTTTACAAAGCTACACTCAAGATGCTACTGATTAAAGAAAAACTGATTTGGTTTAGAGCAGGGCTTTAGAGTATTACAGAGAAGAAGGAGATATAGGTATGCAATGCACTTGAGAGTATCTTGTGAGTGTAGACAGAGGAAGGGATTTGTATCAATAATTTAGGGGAGTCGAATAGCATTGGCATCTGTTGTAGGCAGCAGGTGATAAACCCCCTGGCTTGGTATGTCATTTTGGACACACAAGGATACTTGGTATTTCTATATATTTATGTAGTAACTTACATACTGAAATAATCTGAATCTATATAGATAAGTGGTTTATAAGAAAGATATCTTAGTTAAATACAGAAATATCATTCTTGCTAGTCATGATAAATCTTAATTTGTTATACAAATAGATAAATCTTGGATGAGAGAGCACCTATTATCGGAAGAATATAGAGCAGAGCTTGAAGAATTTATAGAGTATGTTAAAGCTAATGCGGATGATCTTGACTTCATTCGGTGCCCATGTAATGACTGCGAGAATCTCTATAGACTGAGATTAGCTGATGTAAAATTTCATTTGATGACAATTGGTATCGATCCAAGGTATACTATATGGATATGGCATGGGAAAGTTGATCCTAATGAAATGCCGTCATGTGAAGATATACATGCGCCTATTTATGAAGACATGGACACTCTAAATGATGTAGCAGATACAATAGAGATGTTCGATGCATTAAAAGAGAAGGATGCTGCAGGAGATGATGAAGTGAACTTTCATGCATTGCTTGATGATGCTAAGAAACCTTTGTATACTGGTTATAAAAGTATACGAAGCTTTCAGCGATAGTAAAGCTCTTTAGTATCAAGGCCAAGAGTGGCTAAAGTGATAAAGATTTTCATATGTGTTCCTTGTTTGGCGATATGCTTCCGGAAGAGAATGAATTGCCCGCAACTAATAGGGAGGCTAAGCGATGTTTCTCAGCATTTGGAATGGGATGCAAGAGAATACATGCACGCCCTAATGATTGCATACTCTACATAAAAGAGTATGAAAATGCAACCTCATGTCCTACGTGTGGAACATCGAGATATAAGGTAAAGAAGAATATGTCTGAACAAAGAACGGAAGAGCAAAACAAAGGCATCCCAACTAAAGTACTATGGTACTTTCCACCCATTTTATGCTTTAAAAGGTGGTTTCGATCGGTACAAACATCAAAGAATTTGACATGACATGCAGATGGAAGGGAAGATGATGGCCAATTGCGTCATGCTGCAGATTCACCAGCATGGAAGACAATTAATGATAAATGGCCAGAGTTTGCAGCAGAAGCAAGAAACCTTCGACTCTCTCTTTCAGCCGATGGGATTAATCCATTTAGTTCACTCAGCAGTAGATATAGTTGTTGGCTTGTAATCACTACACCAAAACACATATATTGCAACGGTCTAATCATGTTACTAAAATTAATTCTAACAGGTATATCCCGTGAGTATAGGCATGGATAATATTACTAACTGACTTTCTAACAGGTTATTGCCGTTAGTAATTTAATTATTCTAACATCTTGTTGCCGTTAGTGATTACTTTTTCTAACAGACATAAACATCTATAGAATCGAATACTAACAGGCTTTGACCGTTAGTATATTTAGAAATATGGAAAAAAAATTAATTTTCAAATTTTTAAAAAAAAATTTAAACATTTTATTTCATTTCACATCCATATGATCATATGTACACAACTTTACAAATTTCAACCATATATATATATATATATATATATATATATAATCGCACTAATCATTAGTTATTAACCATGTTTGTATTTGAACTAATGAATCATATATTATTAACCAAATTTCAACCGTATATATACATTGATGACTTTGATCCATAAGTTTACAATTTCTCAGTTCTCAAAAAATGCAATATTATATATCTGAACTCAACTACATATATATTTTGATAATCACTAACCATTACATATACAATGTTGAAATAAATGAATTCATCGAGTGAGAACAACATCAATCACTCACAACATAGAGGTTATAATTTAGAAAAGGTAGATTACTTCGTGTCCGCAAGGAAACTGCAACAACAGTACTTGTTTTGACTAACCATCTCTGTTTGTTTTTAAGGCCCTTATTTCGAAATGTGATCTAATTCATATTTCTTGTAGTAAAGGCCATAATCTTGAGGAAATTGTACATACCATCTCCTAAATGAGACCAATCGAAATGAAAACCTGCACAAATGAAAATTACTAGATATTTAAGTGAAAGAGGTGATAAATATTCGTATCGAAATTGGAACATGTATATTAGCCATGGACCTTGCAAGTTTTTTCTCATGTTGAATTCTGATATGGTTGCTGGATACCAATTTCCTTTAAGATCTCTTATTAGCAGCCACATTACTTCCATAAGAGCACTACACCAAGAATAAAATAGACATTCACAAGATGGGGGCATACATTCCAGTTCCAACATACGTTGGACTAAAATCGAAAAAAATCTGCAAGTTATATATTTAGGTTTAATCAAGCTAAAACTTAAATTTTCATTATTACTTACTGTAAGAATTATGTAGTTCAATATTTGGGTTTTAACAGGTCAAAAATCCAATATTTCTAAACCTGCATTATCTAGGTACTTGCTACTTCCAGCAAGGCAACTAGAGTTCCAGATTCCTACTCAAAGTAACAACAATACAAACATAAGCAAACTTTTTCAATGATCAACTAATTATGCAACTTAAGAGATACATAAGCTCACCTGCAAAGTTGCACTTGTGTTTTCCTTTCCTACTCCATACACTTCATCTTTGCCTCATTCTCTGAGCATATCTTTTCGTACTCTCGAAGTATCTTTTTTATGTTATTTTCCTCCTCTTTTTGTATTAGTGCAGCCTCTACCTTGGACATCTGCATCTCTGGTTCTGCATAAATTGAAGGATAACTTGAGGATGCTCCATGTTCGTATCCTGTAATCAGTAAAAATCTACTTTGTAGTAGTGGTCTTAAATATTGATTTTCATGTCAAAGGAATTGCTAGAGTTAGGGGTTGACCTAGACAAGCTTAGATTAATGGTGTAAAAAGGATTTTTTTTAATCAATATTACATATGACATATCCATTGAGAGAACTGAATGGGAAAAACAAGTTCTAGTAGCCAATCTAAACAAATGGGACAAATAGTCTTAAGAAAAGAGGAACAGTGGATGGGGCTCTTTGTTGTTGGCATGTTGTTTAGGAATTATAAATCTACAAACCAATCTAACAGCCAAATGAATAAAGTGTCCACGAATAAAACAAACAAAGTAGTTTAATATTCATTATCTTTATGGTGATGAGGGAAAAAGGAACCAACATATTAGCTCCGTGATTCATCTGAATCCTCAAAAAACAAACAAAAATTGGCACATGAAGATAAAATACTATTACATTAAAGTGTACTCACAAGGTCAAGAACTGTACATAGTATCCAAAGGTGTTGTACAATATATTCAGATATTCTTTCATTCAAGGCCTGCAATAATTCAATTATTCATGTTAGCATAATAGTCTACCTATAACAACAAATTAAGAAACAATATAGACAAGCAACAACATTGAGTGGGATTATAATCATTAAAATTGATAAAACTTGTTAAATATGTAGAATTTTAAAGAAAAACACGAGTTAAACCTTGAGTCGAAGGTATTTTTATCACCTATCCATTTTAATTTTTACATTTGTTACTATTCTTTAACCTTGAATGAACTAAATACTAAACTAAATTATGTGATATCATAATTACATTAGGGCAAAGTTATTAATATTTAACTTACCTTGAATAAGCTTGGAGACAAATACCCTGATTAAGCTGACCATGGAACGCAAGAAGAAGATGGAGGCGCTTCTTGAATTCTCCAACACAAGAAGTCTGGATAAACTCCCCCAAACTGCAATATCCACCAATTTAGCATCTGTATAATAAGTTCTTGTTCGTAATTATGTCTTAAACAATGATGATCCATACCTTTGTATTGAGAACGTGCTGTCTACTTCATCGTCACTTGATAGATTACGATACAGGACCGTATGCAAAGGAACCACAGCTGCAAGAAAAAGAGCAGAGATAAATTATCATTTAAATGTCACACCTAAAGCTAGAGAACTAGTGAAGACTAAATAAATTACCTTTCCAACATTTATTTCATACTTCTCTGGGATCCCATCAAGCAAAATAGGCCAGCAATTATTTTCAATCTTTTGCCATGATGTCACTAGAATGTCAATTGGTTGAAGTTGATCTGGGAATTCTGATTTGCGGATGCGCAAGAATTTCTATGCGCCGAAATTGCATTATTTTGCTGTTTTTGCCCGTTTAAGCTGTTTTGTAGCTAGAATCTCAAAAAAAACTCAAAACATGAAAGTTGTAGATCTTTGTCTCGGCTTAAAGAATCTTCTTGTCTCACTTTAATCAGGGTTCATATGTGACTTATGGTTTCATTCCCATATGAGTGTTCTCGATCTTCTTTGCATGTTTTATATACTTGACCTAAATTATGGCGACCCGACTTGACACTTGATAGTCTTGAGCTAGTAACTTGAATCTGGCACGAACATGATAACATGAACACGACATGATAACTCTTGATAGTGACCCGTCATGGTGCACTCTTGACAAGCAACTTAGCATGATAATCCTTGATAGTGGCCCGTCGTGACGTACTCTTGACATGATAAGTAACCTGACATGACATGATAATCTTGAACGTTGTTGCGACAGCTACCTGGACTTGCTATGTAACTCTTATATTGATACCGTGGTTGATTCTCTTGGTTGTGCCTGTAAAAGCTACATGTCTCGTCTTGCATCATGCCTAGGTCATGGATTCTTGATTACCACGGTCAGGGATTCATATTGAATCTGACTAGGGTAATAACTAGATTGATCAAGTAGTTCACAAAGAGATTTTCCAGCTACAGGCAGTCCCGTTATCTGGGCACTTTAATTGGACTTGTAGCCTGCTGTCGAGTAGGGCACATTTCCAACACACTGTCAAGTGTTGCACCCCCAAGTCACCTAATCCAACTCTCTCAACTTGCAACTGGATAACCTGGATTAAGTCTGCAGGGCTTGTGGCTGTTGGAACATCTTATTGTATCTTGTTAGTAATTAGGCTTGTGATAACCCTAGTCAGTTAAAAGTGTCAAGCCGTACTTGTTGCTTGGCCGTGATTGATGGATGGAGTCCAGTCTAGTCTTATCTAGACAGTGCCAGTTCAGGATTACTTTAGCACGTTACTGTTATGCTTTACTCTTGTCGCTAAATGAGTGGAGACTAAGCTCTGTTCAGATGAAGGGTTATAACCCCGGTCCTTGTTTGGTTTACGGGTTGTAACTTGGTTACCGGAATAGTTCCTTAGTTATCTTATCGTTTATCATCCTGATTTCCTTAACCCAAGTCTTTCATTATCAATTATGTCTTTATGTGCTAATATACTGGTTTTAGTTCTTAAGTGAAGCCTCCCTAGTGGCACTTGCTATTTCTGGGGTCTGACCCAGCTGCTTTTGTATGGCCAGATTTTGGAGTAGCTTCCGATGATCTCCCAGCCTTCTATCCAGATGGTGAACACTATACGCAACCGTGGCAAGTGGGTTTCTTTAGCTCTCCCACTCTATTGTAAATTATTCTTTTGAGGCGTTTAGCCGCTGAGCAAGTGTTAGCTCATGTTTAAACTTTATTTCCGTCTGCCAAATGGCTGTAACATGATTGACAAATCCTAGAGTTGATCATGTATGACTTAAACTCTTGCTAGTCTTCGCATTTTGTACGACTAGCTTCATGATCATCTGAATATGTAATGTTTGGGATGCCTTACTTTGTATGTCTGATGATCTTACATCTTGTAATAATTACTTGCTTACATAAGATTAAGACACTAGGCTTGTACTTGATCATAAGTGACTGTTGGCTTGTAGATAAACCCTCATGCATCTAGACAGCCGTGACCGTATTGTGAGGTGGGATTCACTTCAAGGTACGTAGCTGGCTATATCTATCCCCCGCTCTCCAGTATTCTGGTTCTGGGGTGTGACACTATTAAAGCCCCATTTCATCCTCTTCCTCTTTTTATTTTCATTTTAAGCCCTAATTTAGGAGCTTTTTCCCCAAATTGTTCCTACACCAAAATTTCCACCAAATTGAGCCAAATTTGTTTCATTTTCTTCCCCTTGGAGAGGAGAAGCCTCATTGGCTAGCTAAGAAGGGATTGGAAGGATTTGGAGCTTTGAAGCTTGGTGGAGATCTAGATCTAGAAATTTTACAATGAGAATCCATCTCCCTTTTGGTATGAGCTCTCTAAACCCTTCCATTTCATTTCATTAGTGTAACTACTTTCATTTAGGACCTCATTTGCATTAGGGTACCATTAGAGGGGAGTTGAGGCTCTCCTCTTCCTATTTGAAGGTTTTTCCTATTTTATTTTGATACAAATTGGAGGAAATCAAATTTGTGACAACCAAGTGTTCGATACGTGTCTCCAAAGAAACTTCTGTGTCCTTTTTGAGTCGAGATTGAGTGTATGTGTCCTAAATAGGATACGTGGTGTTGTGTCTATTGGCCCATTGGTCATGGTCAAACCTGATTTTAATAATTGATCAAACTCTGTCTCGATATAATTGCAAGTCAACTCAGATGTTTACCTACGACGTTTTGGACACTGCTCAACAAAGGATATCAACAATGTTCAAGACTGAAGCCGTTTGCCACTCCAAATGTATTTTCTGTTAAGCAATGTAATTTTTCATTTTATTGAGTCTAGGAATACATTGTACACCGAGTCGTACTGGCAAATAGGCTATCCGAAAATGTTTTTCAAAACCATCCTATTCTTTTACAAATGACCTACATTTTTGAAAAATATTCTTTTTACAAAAGCTTCTGAAGGATTTTTCAAAAAGCCTAAATTGATTTTCTCAAAAATGAACTGGCAGAACCCCAGCAGAGTTCGGCCAGAGTTCGGCCATTTAGAACGTTAGTGAACATTAGGTTTTTGAACTTGGTCATCCTTCAGTTGCGGTTTGTTACAAAGAGTTCTGTCCGAATTCTGCCTAAATTCTGTCAGAGTTCTGTCTTTGGAAAAACTATAAATAGAGAAGTATTTCGATCATTTCAAATCACCAATTCACTTTCAATCTCTTCTCTTCCTGAGATTACATTCTTCCAAAGAGTTCTCAAAAGCTTTCATTTTCAAATCCCAAGCCAGTTACAATCCTCTAGTCGTTTTGCCAGTACGGTACGGTCTAGAAGTTTCAGAGCGATTGTAATCAAAGGCTTGATAGAAGGTACAACTCTTCACAATTGAAGTTGGTCGAGTTCTTCATATCAAAGCTCGCGTCTGTAGAAGTTACAAGGACTTCGTATGAAAACTTGTGGGATTTTCCAATAGTGGATTCAACTGGAAGCTAGAGTTCTTCCGACTGGACTAGTCCTCATAAGAGGAAAACTAATATAAATCTCGGTGACTGCGTTTGCCTTCTGATCACTTTTAATTTCTGTCATTTACTTTTGTGATTATTATTATATCTGTGATCTAACTGCTAACAAGTTTTTAATTAGCAATATTCCGCTGCCTACTCTATCCACCCTCCCTCTAGAGTATTCTGCTTTATAATTTCGTTCCTACAATTGGTATCAGAGCAGGTTATACAGGTAAAGCAAGATAAAATTGCAGTTATATTCAATTGTTGTATAGATCATAGTATTACACATGGCAACTGTAAAATTCACAAGTGAAGGCCATGCCACAAACAGACCTCCATTGTTTGACGGCACAAACTACACTTATTGGAAAACACGTATGAGTTTCTTTCTGAAATTTCTTGATTTTGACTTACGGTCTGTAGTTATTAATGGCTATAAAAAGCCACCTCGTATTAATGTTGATGGTGTTTTAGTTGAAAAATCCTATGACAAATATAAAGAGAAAGAAAAGAAAAAGGCCAGTCTTGACGCACGTGCTATTAACGCTTTATTTTGTGCTTTAGACAGAACTGAATTCAACAGGGTGTCTACTTGCACAACATCAAACGAAGTGTGGAAACTTCTCGAAGTAACCCACGAAGGAAGAACACAAGTCAAGGAGTCAAAGATCAGCAGACTTACTCAGGAGTATGAGGCATTCAAAATGAAGCCAAGTTAATCAGTCACTCAGATGTTTACAAGATTCTTGGATATTGTAAATCCTCTGTCCTCACTAGGCAAGGATTACAGTAACCATGAGAAGATTCGCAAACTTCTACGAGCCCTTACAAAGAACTGGATTCCAAAGGCTACAGCAATCATTGAAGGGAACGACCTCTCAACAATGTCTCTAGAAACACTCATGGGTAAGCTACTCACTCATGAGTTAGAACTTCAAGACTTTGAAGATGCTACACCAAAGGAGAAGTCAGAGAAGACGATCGCTCTCAAGGCTCAACATAGAAGAACCATCGAAGATGATTCCGACGACAGCTACTCCGACTATGAAGATCAAGCTCTTATGGTAAGAAAGTTCAAGAAGTTCATGAGATTTAACAGGAGAATAAAAGACAACAACAACAACAACGAGGAAAATCCTATTTGCTACGGATGCAAGAAGAAAGGACACATGAAGAAAGATTGTCCCTCAGCATCATCATCAAAGAAAAACAACAAATATGACAAAGGCTACCTGAAGAAATCGACATCAAGAAAGTACGCCAACACAAGCATATGGCATGAAAGTGAAGCCAGCGACTCAGAAGATGAACAATCAGATGACGCTGCAAATGTGTGCTTGATGGCTTGTGATCAGGTAATTACTAATCCTTTATTTGATCCTTATGATGATTTCACCTTTGAGCAACTAGGAGAGGCTTTCATTGAATTGTTAGATGATTACAGGAAACTGCGTAGCAAATATGAAACCTCTAAGAAGGTACTCAAAGAGTACAAAGGTGAAATAGGAAGACTTACCGACCTACTAGATCAGGTTAGAGATAATGACTCTTCAAATGAGTCTGGTGAGCTTTCTTCTATTAAATTGTTGTTACACGAGACTGTTAAGCTATCCGAAAAAAAAGACCAAACTATTATCCAGTTAAAGGAAGACCTATCTAAGGAGAGAAAGAGTCTCCAGTGTGCACAAGTCAGATTAGAATCACTCACATCTGACTATACTAGATTATATGACACTTCTAAAAAGTTGGAAATTAGTTTTGGAAAACGGCCTGAAGTTGCTGCTTCCTATTCTAACACGTGTCAATTACCGAATCATCGGAATATGCCCAACACTGTCAGACCAAACCATACCAAGACTATACCCAAGAAGACTAATAGGCATGCATTCTTATATACTAGAAAACCAAAACCTACCAATCATGCACCTCACACTACTTTCAACACTCAACATGCTAAATGTCATTATTATGGCCTCATTAGTCATATATCTTCTGCATGTAGAATCAGAAAGTTATTAGATTTAAATATTTATGCATGGATAATGAAAACTAACCAGTCAGGACCCTACAAGAAATGGGTATCAAAAGTTTCATCTGCAAATTATTTTGTAGGTGGGACACCCTTCACATGCTAGGAGCAAATGGATCCTCGACAGCGGTTGCTCACGGCATATGACCGGTGATGCTTCATTATTTGCAACACTGTCGAAGAAGAATAAAGAAGGATACGTCTCCTTCGGTAATAATTTGAGAGGGTACATAATCGGTATCGGTGACATTGGTAAGGCTCCCTATCCAATGATTAAAGATGTTTATCTTGTTACCGAGTTAAAACATAATCTGCTCAGCATAAGCTATTTAGCTAATTACGGTTATGGCATTAACTTCGTAAAAGATAAATGTACTATAATTGATAGTTCAACTGGAAGTACTATATTTGAAGGTATTAGGGAAGACAATATATATGTATTCTATTTGTTGGAAGATGCTAATACAGCAGGTAGATATTTGATGGCCAAAAACATTGAGAGTCAATTATGGCATATGAGACTCGGTCATGCAAACATGGATACAATTTCACGATTATCTACGAAGAAGTTGGTACGCAACTTACCGGACATTTCTTTCAAGAAGGATACGGTATGTAGTGAATGTGAAAAGAACAAAGCTATCAAATCCGCATTCAAATCCAAGAACGCTGTAAGTACCACTAGACCTTTACAATTGTTGCATATGGACTTATTTGGACCCAGCAGAATTGGTAGTCTAGGTGGTAAGTTATATGCATTTGTCATTATAGATGACTTCTCTAGATACACATGGGTTTATTTTCTTGCACGCAAGAACGATGCATTATCAGAATTCGTCACCTTTTGTAAGAAAGTACAGAATGAAAAAGGGTTCATGATTACCCGTATTCGTAGTGATCATGGCGGCAAATTTGAGAATGCAGAATTCAAGCAATTTTGTGACACACACGGTTATTTGCATGAATTCTCTTGCCCTAGGACTCCGCAACAAAATGGAGATGTGGAACGTAAGAACAGAACTCTATCTGAAATGGCTAGAGTTATGTTAACCCAGTTTAGTCTACCTAGATACTTATGGGCTGAAGCTGTAAATACAACATGCTATATTCTCAATAGGGTTCTAATTCAACCAATATCGAAGAAGACTCTCTATGAATTATGGTTTGATAGAACACCAAATATTTCTTATTTCAAAATCTTGGTTGTAAATGTTTTATTCTTAATACCAAAGATAATTTAAGTAAATTTGATGAAAAGGCTGATGAAGGTATATTTTTAGGTTATGCAGCAAAGAGCAAAGGATATAGAGTCTTCAACAAAAGAACCGTGATCATTGAAGAATCTATCAACGTCAAGTTTAATGAGCTAAATCAACACTTAGACGATGATGACAATGAAGACATAATCGCACCAAGTACAGCTACTACAAAACCTTCACACAAAGATACATAACCATCACATCAGGCATCAGATGAACCTCCAAGCAAAGAAGCCGGAACTAGCAATCTTGAGACTACACCAAAAGAGATGAGATTCTTGGCTAGTCATCCAAAGGACTTGGTAATTAGTGAGATTACCAAGGGTGTAAGTACTCGTTCCTCTAATAAAGATATAGCTTCTTGTGTTGCTTTTGTCTCGCAGTTTGAACCCAAAAATATTGATGAAGCATGTAGTGATAATTTTTGGTTAGATGCTATGCAAGAGAAATTAAACCAATTCGAATGGAATCAAATTTGGGAACTTGTTCCCAAGCCCATTGATCATCCGGTCATTGGCACCCGATGGGTATTCCGAAATAAACTGAACGAGAATGGTTTAGTGACTCGTAATAAGGCTCGACTCGTAGCTCAAGGATACAATCAGGAAGAAGGTATCGACTACGATGAAACTTATGCCCCAGTTACGAGATTATAATCCATTCGCATGTTATGTGCATTTGCATGTTTTCATAATTTTAAGTTATTCCAAATGGATGTCAAAAGCACATTTTTAAATGGTTTTATAAAAGAAGAGGTTTATGTAGCTCAACCACCCGGTTTTACTGATTTTAAATTTCTTGAATATGTTTTCAAGTTGAAGAAAGCTTTATACGGTTTGAAACAAGCCCCTCGTGCTTGGTACGATCGTCTAAGCACTTTTCTACTTAATAACGATTTTTCAAAGGGAAAGGTTGACACTGCTTTGTTTATAAAATCTTTGAATAATAATATTCTTTTGATTCAAGTCTATGTAGATGATATTATCTTTGGATCTACTGATGAATCTCTTTGTCAAGAATTTTTAAAGTGTATGCTGAATGAGTTTGAGATGAGCATGATGGGAGAGCTGAAATTCTTTTTCGGACTGCAAATCAAACAAACCAACAATGGGACGTTCATAAATCAAGCAAAGTACACAAAGGATCTATTAAAAAAGTTCGACATAGAAACAGCAAAACCACTTAGCACTCCAATGGCGACTTCAACCAAGCTTAATATTGATGAACAAGGCAAACCTGTCGATATATGTAACTATCGAGGTATGATCGGTAGCTTACTGTATTTAACTGCTAGTCGACCAGACATTATGTTTAGTGTTTGCTTATGTGCACATTTTCAAGCTAATCCTAAGGAATCACATTTGTGCGCAGTTAAGCATATCTTCCGATACCTTAAAGGCACTTCTTCTGTCGGCTTATGGTATCCCAAAACCACATCGTTTTACCTAACCGGTTATTCCGATGCTGATTTTGCCAGATGCAAAGTAGATAGAAAAAGCACTAGCGGCACATGTCATTTCCTAGGAAAAGCTCTAGTATCTTGGTTTAGTAAAAAGCAAAATTATGTTGCATTATCAACAACCGAGGTTGAGTATATCGTCGCAGGACGTTGTTGTGCACAAATTTTGTGGATGAAACAAACCTTAGAAAACTATGGATTGCATTTTACACACATACCCATTTTCTGTGATAACATTAGTTCTATTAATTTGACTAAGAATCCAGTATGTCATTCTCGTACTAAACAAATCGAGATTAGACATCACTTTCTTAGAGATTATAAACAAAATGGAGATATAGACTTTGTATATATAGACACATAGAATCAATTAGCTGACATACTCACAAAACCTCTAGCGGAAGATCGTTTCAATTATTTATGTCGAGAATTAGGCATTTTAGATCTCACTAATATTAATTAATCTTGTTTTATTAATTAATTTATTCGATACTCATAAACTGTTTTTGAGACAAGCCTAAAAAGAGTCTGTCTGTCACCACTACTACGGTCGAAGCGAAGCGGTACTTAAGAGTTCTCCGGTGAACCTCCGTTAGCTGGGACAGTACTCCTACATCTAATCTGAGACAGACGCTGAGTAAAGAATATTAATTTATAAAATAATATTAATTATATTACTTTGAGATTTAAAATCACTAAACTCTGAATTAAACATTTGAAACGAACTAATGAAAAAGATGTGGCCCCACTTCTATTATTTTTGATATATATAGCCAGGCAAACCTTGGCGAATTCGGCCCGAGTTTGGTCCGAATTCGGCCAGAGTTCGGCTGGGTATATATATGTACCAGCCAGAACTCGAGGCCCCCATCTTCTTTATTCTTCCAAACCACATCCAACAGCAGCTGTCGCGCCTCCAAACCCTAGCTTTTCTCCAATCTTGTTCTTTCAATTCGGTTGGAGTTTCTCGTCCAAACTTTGGATTCGTGCGGAGAACGTCATCCTCTACAACATATCCAATTTTTGGAAGGTATAATTCCTTCTTTTCTCCACTTTTTAATACTTAGGGTTTCTAGAAAATTTAGAAAAGAATGCCTAAGTTCAATCCCTTCAAGAGGAAGAAGACCAATGCCAGTGAAGAGGCATCGTCTTCAAATCCGTATACGGATTGCCTCTTTTCTCCAGTCCAATCGGACGATGGTGCGTCGGACGAGTTTTACTTTAAAAATTTCGATCAAGCTTTATTGTGGTACGTCGATTTTATCATGCGTACTATTTGCACAGGATAGCCGATTAAATGGACTGTCTTTACGGATCACCGCCCTTATTTTGAGGCATTAGGGTTACAATATTTTTTCACCTTACAATTCTCCATTGCCACTAATGCCATTAGTTTATTCTATTGTAATTTCGTGTTAGACACTTTTACCGCAAGGACACGTGTCGGAGGAATTGATATCAAATTCACTGATGAAACGTTAGTGGAAATCCTTGGTATCCCAAACGAAGGTGCCCCGCTCGATGACATTACTGATTTTGATTTCCTCGATGGCACGACACTCATTAGTTTCAAGAATGAGCTTTGTGCGCCCGCACGCGCTCGTCCTGGAAAGTTCAAGGCTAATAACTTGAACTTGTTTAACTACGAATTACATCACATCATCTATTCCACCTTACTTCCAAAATCCACTTCCAAAGAGATGTCAATGCACTTGAGCTTTCTGATCTTTATCATATTCTTAAGGGGATTCCTTTTTCTGTCCCTAAGACTATCATCCAAATTATGGGTAGATGTCACGGGAGAGACCGCAACCTATCTTATGCGATGCTTATTCCTCGCATCTTTCAGAGATTTGATATTGATCTATCTACTTGTGCTGTCGACCCCGAGCCCAAGTTTCTTAAACTCTCTCATCGCAGCTTTACCACTGTTCCTCCACCTACTGTACCTACTCCTCCTGTACCTACTCCCACAGCACCTGTTCCTCCTCATTCTTACCCTATAACATTTGAGGGTATACATCAGCACTTATCAGATCTACAGTCATTTTATGTTGAGACTTCTAGGGAACACGAGTTCCGTAATGTGACTCGGTTCCAGGCGATTGCCAACTCCTTCGTCGACCTGAGGTTTGCGCAGACGGGTCATTCTGCTAGCTCTCTACCTTGAGACCCTTCTGTTTCTGGCTACCGCATTGACGACGAGGCGGTCCACTCTCTGTTCCAGCCAGGGAACGCCTATGATTGGTATCGTACCGCTGGTGCCACTCCTTGCACTTCTGGCACTGGTACTTCTCGAGCTGGTCCTTCTGGACATGCTGGAGCTGCAGCTGATGACGTTGATGATGAGGATGATGATGTTACATTTGTCTTATGTTTACTTGAAAATGCTCCGACATTCTAAGATTTTATCAGTACTCTTATTTTTATTATCAGCACTTTATTATGTGACTATTCATAGACATGGTTTTTGATTATGCCTCAGTTTTAGCATCTTAGTTTATTATTTAGCACTTTATTTGTTTCAGTTTTATTCTCGCACTTCATCAAATACTGCCTGTGACAAATACATGCCTGTGTTGTTTTCTCTCGACTATCTGTTTCTCTTACTATATTTACTGTTTATACCATGCCTGTAATGAATATTCCTTTATTTTTTATTGTGTTTCTTCACTGTTTGTTACTTATGTATTTATTGCGGGGGAACTTTCTCTTTTGCAATTATTTTGCTAAGTGACAACGGGGGAGAAATAAGATCTAACATTTTTGTGAATACAGGTTATGAACAATTTCTTTTGATTACTATTTTGAATTGATCCAAGCTTAGATGTTATATCGGCAAGGTTTGTCAATTATCAAAATGGGGGAGATTGTTGGCCCATTGGTCATGGTCAAACCTGATTTTAATAATTAATCAAACTCTGTCTCGATATAATTGCAAGTCAACTCAGATGTTTACCTAAGACGTTTTGGACACTGCTCAACAAAGGATATCAATAATGTTCAAGACTGAAGCCGTTTGCCACTCCAAATGTATTTCCTGTTAAGCAATATAATTTTTTATTTTATTGAGTCTAGGAATACATTGTACACCGAGTCGTACTGGCAAATAGGCTATCCGAAAATATTTTTCAAAACCATCCTATTCTTTTACAAATGACCTACGTTTCTGAAAAATATTCTTTTTACAAAAGCTTCTGAAGTATTTTTCAAAAAGCCTAAATTGATTTTCTCAAAAATAAACTGGTAGAACCCCAGCAGAACTCGGCCAGAGTTCGGCCAGAGTTCGGCCATTTGGAACGTTAGTGAACGTTGGGTTTTTGAACTTGGTCATCCTTCAGCTGCGGTTTGTTACAAAGATTTCTATCCGAATTCTGTCTGAATTCTGTCAGAGTTGTCTTTGAAAAACTATAAATAGAGAAGTATTTCGATCATTTCAAATCACCAATTCACTTTCAATCTCTTCTCTTCCTGAGCTTACATTCTTCCAAAGAGTTCTCAAAAGCTTTCATTTTCAAATCCCAAGCCAGTTACAATCCTCTAGTCGATTTGCCAGTACCGTACGGTCTAGAAGTTTCAGAACGATTGTAATCAGAGGCTTGATAGAAGATACAACTCTTCACAATTGAAGTTGGTCGAGTTCTTCGTATCAAAGCTCGCGTCTGTAGAAGTTGCAAGGACTTCGTATGAAAACTTGCGGGATTTTTCAATAGTGGATTCAACTGGAAGCTAGAGTTCTTCCGACTGGACTAGTCCTCACAAGAGGAAAACCAGTATAAATCTCGGTGTTTGTGTTTGCCTTCTGATCACTTTTAATTTCTGTTATTTACTTTTGTGATTATTATTATATCTGTGATCTAACTGCTAACAAGTTTTTAATTAGCAATATTCCGCTGCCTACTCTATTCACCCTCCTCTAGAGTATTCTGCTTTACGATTTCGTTTCTACAGTGTCATGGTATTTCATGATATACATGGTTAGATTTGGGTATATAGATGTGTTTCTTTTCTCCAAAATAACCCAAATTCATCATAATATTCATCCACGTTTTTAGTAGCCATAGCAACTTAGAAATGTCATAACTCCGAGCTCAAGAATCCGATTAATCTTCCATTTTTTTAAAAGAACCGTAACGAAGTTAGCTTTCGAAATATATATATTAATAGGCCAAAATCGTTCTAAAACTTCCTGTAAAATTGTTTGATTGTCAGCTATTCGAAAGACGAACGCGTTTCGGTGTTTTTGCAATTTCGGGAGCTTCCGGACACGAAAATGTGATCTGTTTGAAGTTTCGGAAAGCTAATATGAAGGACATACTTTCATCCTAAAATTTAGTGAATAGGTCTAGTATGTGCAGTATTAGTTTTAAGTAGAAAACTGACTATATGACATGGACATTTTGTGTATCCTATTAGCCTATGTAGTATGGTTATCAAGTGAATGTAGGTATCATAGGTTATCAAGAATATGTATGATATATATATATATATATATATATATATATATATATATATATATATATATATATATATATATATATATATATATATATTTATATATATATATGTATGATATATATATATATATATATATATATATATATATTTATATATATATATATATATATATATATATATATAATATGTGTTTGTTAGTGTCTTGTAGAGAGGAGTGTGGGTGTTTGATGCTTGTGAGTATTTGTGTTTATGAGTGAGAAGGGGAAATTAATATAAGTTGAGTGCTAGTGTTTGAGAAGAGGTTTTATCTTTGTGTGTTTATGTTGGTGAGTGTGTTGTTGTGTCCTGGTTTGGATAGTGTGAGATGTATAGTATGTGTGAGTGAGAGGGGATGATGTATTGGTGAGATATGTGCTTATGTGTGTGTGTTTATGAGTGGCTTGGTTTTGTTGTGGTTGTTAGAGTGTGAGAATGTGAGTATAGTGATGCTTGTGTGTGTGTGTGCTTGAGAGTGGTGTTAGTTTGTATGTGTGATGTCTTAGTGAGATGTGTTGTGTGTGTGTGGCGTTGATGGTTAGATATTAGTTAGTGGATGTTAGTTGTGTTAGGTTTCTGTCACGACCCGCACCCGCTTTTCGGATACGAAGCGTGTCCAAGCCATCAGGTCCTCAGAGGACTAGCATGATACATAAAAACGAACCTTTCTAACAGTTTATTATGCATAGAGAAAAATACAGAATAAACAAGTAAAACTGAGAAATGAAATAAACACGAATCTATACACTGTCTACACATAGATGAACTGCTGAACGAGGACGAGAGAACTCATGTCAAGATGTCACGGATAACTAAATCGAAATACTCAAACCCTCGTCCCTAGTGTGGACTCGCAGGTTTGAACAACTACTAGCCCTCGTCCCTAGTGTGGACTCGCAGGCTAGCATCACCCTCGTCCCTAGTGTGGACTCGCAGGTTAGCATCACCCTCGCCCCTAGCGTGGGCTCGCAGGTGTGGACCAATAACTACTAACCCTCGTCTTTATTTTGGACTCGCAGGTTAGCTTAAGACACAGATAACTACTAACCCTCGTCCCTATTGTGGACTCGCAGGTTAGCTTCAAGATTTCAAGATACGGAGGTGAAAGCAGTTCAGTTCACAACTCACGACACGACTCGATCAAGGCACAAGTAAACACGACTAGTAAGATGCAAAGCTAACTATAAACACGATCTATATAGCAATGATACAAGTATATAAACAGGATATAAAAGATACATGGCAACAATATGAGGAAACTGGATAACAATAAAAGATAGTGCATGTAAATAAAGCTGTGTAGAAAGGCAAGGTATGCTTGCCTTAGGTCCTGAGCTGCTGACAGAGGTCGAGTGTCCGTATCGAGATCCAAGTACCCTGTTGTATAAAATTATAACAATAAATGAGTAATCCCAAATCACAACTACCCTATCTATTGTTACTAGGTTCATTCCATATACTTGGGTTTGAAGACTATATATATTTGTTCCTATTAGCACAAACAGGTATCCTAGGTACACCTTAGTCCTAGGCAACCCCTCATGTGGTTTCAAAGGTAGTAGCCCTATAGGCCTCTTCTTAACTTATATGCTACAAGCGAATTCAGGATGCATCATCAGGTCCTATTATCATGGCTACGGAGACTGAACCAAGCTCTGGACAGTTCATGATGCCAACTTGTATAAATAACTGGAATGCTCACTTGGGACAGATACCAAGGCTGACTGAATGATCCATCTAAAACCCAATGTTCAGGAAAGTTCAGTCAGTGGACTGAACTCACAAATCCATTTGACAGTATCCCCTATAAACTATCATGCCCTTTGTTCCCTGTACTCTGTTCTACATCTACAGGTGGGGTACTCTAAGTATACAGGACTTTGGTCATTCTTGTTTTCTCAGTTCTCTTACTAACTTCCCCATCTACTATAGGTAATTTCCATTCAATATGTAACCCGATACAGTTACATCACATGTTTTATTTGATTTAAGGTAGTACTCATCAGGACAAGGTTCAATCATAGATGATCAGTACTTATTTATATGCAGGCATCCCCTTTCCTGGTGTGGTTGATTTCCAGCATTTTAGCATAACAGATTCAGTCTTTTGAACTATAATGCAATTTCCACGCTGCCCATAGGATACGCGAGATGCACATACGCATTACTGTTTCTCTACTTAACACACGCATTCACAAGTAATTTTCCAATTCCTACACACATCCTCCCTTGTTCCTATCATACGCCCACAACACCCCTATAGAGATTCTTCTTATCCTCTAACTTGTTAAGCACATCCAGGAATCCCACACACATGGGAGCCATGTTGTTCCGAAACTATTACAGTTGCACACATCTACCTAGGTACAAAACACACATGCTAACCGAATACCTGTGCTGCTTGGACTGCTATACTTATACCTACTCCATCCCATATCCTTCAAGGATACACAGATGTTTACCAACTGTTCTTCATAGCAATGCAAGAAGACAAATTTAAACACCCATAAAGTTGCAACAAACATGTCTATTGTCTCTTCCACCTAATCTATGCACAATGAATAAAGTCTAGAATCCAGATACCAATATCAGCATACTGCAGTACATGCCACAGATACAATAGCCATACGTATCCAATAAATGAAGTTACAGATCATATTTTTTGACATCTAAGCAACGAAAAGAGAACTCAGCTGAGAAAAATGCAAATATTGATAAGTTTCATCGTCATCATAGGCTTCCATCAAGGTTTACCGTCAAGTCTTCACTGAATTGCATTTAGTTATGGACGATGCTTCGTCATGGTTCAGTGAAAGTATGGTTTCTCTTTGGTTTTATCCTCCTTTGTATTTCCAGACCTCTTTCCTCTTTCATCATCTTCTACCTCTTTCTAGATCAAAATAGCAACAAAAACAAATAGCATCACGTATTCATGGACCCTAAATGGCTTTAGCATATTTGAGATAACCCTCTGCAACTAATCTCTCCGTGGATCCCTTAGATAAGTCAGATTTCATTGCTTAGACATCATGAGTGGCTTGATCTTGAAGATGGATATAACTGCAAATTTCTCAAGCTCATGCAAGCTTTGCTTAACTCTAGCCAAGTAACCATCTACTCTAATAGATTCTATCCTGAAAAGGACACAAAGTTATTGCTCCAAATAAGCACTTGAACCCACAATCAGATCTTCCTATAGTCTCTTAGGATTCCATGTAAAACCAGCCTCGACCATACATGAGAGTTAAGATAAAGCTTCTGGTTAAGTGTCAAGGAGAGAACATGCATGAGATAATAATTCAAAGAGAAATTTTGCATAGGCATGAAAGCTCGAGCGAGTAAGTACCAAATAAATGAATAATACAGTCAACCCAGGAAAATCAGTTTCGGTAGCTTCTAAATCATAGTTTGCGATATCGGCCAATACCGATACCGATACTGGTATTGAAGTTGAAAGAGACAATGTTTGGGAATTGTTCGTCCCCCTGTAATGGTTTATGGATCTATCTGAGTGTTGGGTAGTTTAAGAAACTGTCGAAGATGGATGAGCTAGTTTTCTTTTCTTTCTTTCTTCCTTCGAACAAGTGTAATGGATAAAAGCAATTGCCAGACAGTCACTGCATATATGGGGCAATTCAACAAACACCCTGGTTGCGTCTGAACCTCACGGCGAGACCATGCCACCGCTCGTCGGTGAATAAAAATACTAATACTGAGTAGTAGTAGTAGTATAGCAAATACTATTTGTTAATATACCTCCGTGGATTCGTCTTCGTTGCTGATGATTATTAACAAGTTCTTTTCACATTATATAAACCCTAGAATGCAACACTGATTAAAAATATATGAATGGAAAAAGTCATAATCCCCAAATCTCTTACTAGCCTTAATTTGAACACCTACACTTCATCTTCTAATGTCGACAAATGACAGAAAGATTAAGTCTAAGAGTAGATCAATTACCTCTTTTGGTTTGAAGAAAACTTGATTGCTCCCAGCTTCTTCTCCGATTGTTCCTTGCGGCAGGAAACAATGGCCTTCTAGGGTTTTGGGAGGTTCGATGGGTTGTTGCTACTCCATATATATATACATCCAGTTTTGATAAGCTTGAGGTGATGAAGAGATCGGCGGAAAGGATTTAAACGGATTTGCTCTCAGCTGATTAGTTAAATTCAATTTGAATTCATATATAGCAATTGAGGGTCCGGTTAAAAGACTTATGTGAATACTGGCCTTTTCCAATAAGGCCCCAGTCTTAATTTTTTTATTACTCCCATAGTCCTCTTATTGGTATTTCAAATAAACAAATATGAAAACACCACAATATATGAGACAAAAATAAATAAGTAAGAAGAAAAAAATAAGAAGAGGATAAAAATTTGGTCAAGGGGTTGACAGTTTCTAAGTTAGAATAGATGGTTAGAAGTTATACGTTATTGTTGGTTAGTATCTTGTATTAGAGATATAAGTTAGAATATAGAGTGATATCTTGAGATACCATAGTGGTATCTTTGGATATTTTGGGTATTTGCCTATTACCTTAAGGTAATGTATTTATCTACAAGATAAAGGGGACTTACCTACAAGGTAGAGGGGATTTACTTTATACTAAGGTATTGTCTATATAATATTTTAGGGTGGATGGTTAGAGGCTAGATATTTAAGATATTAGTATTAGAGGTTAAGGTATTAGTTTCCAACCAAGGTAATGGTTTACCTTACCTTAAGGTAATGGGTTTACCTTATTACAAGGTAAGGTATTGGGTTTACCTAGGTAACTAAGGTTAGATATATAAGTTATTGGTTAGCTAGTAGCTTAGGATAGATATTAGATATCTAAGATTGGTACGTTGGTAGTTAAGGTATTTATACCTAGACTAAGGTATTGGGTTTTCAACTAAGGTATTGGTATTGGGGTATCAATTGGGCTAAGGTATATGGTATCTTAGGGTAAGATATAGGTTGGTATCTTACTAGTATCTTGTATCTAGGTTAGTGTCTTAGGATGTTGATGAGTGGGTATCCTAAGATACAAATGAGTATCTTAGAGGGTAAATTAGTAGGCTAAGATAATATCTAAGATATTAACAAGGTAATGGGGATTACCTATAGTCTAAGGATAAGGTATTGGTAGGATATTGAGATAGATTGTTAGATACTAGTCTAAAGTATTAGTGGGATCTAATAGCCTAGGTTAGTGAGTTATCTACTAACCTAAGGTAATATATTACTAAGGTAAGGGTATTACCTAGTATCTAAGGTATTGGATTATCTTGGTAGGTAATTGTTAGCCTTGGGTTATCTTGGTAGGTAATGGTTAGACTTGGGTTATCTTAGTAGGTAATGGTTAGAAGTGGGTTATCTTGGTAGGTAATGGTTAGAAGTGGGTTATCTTGGTAGGTAATGGTTAGAAGTGGATTATCTTGGTAGGTAATGGTTAGACTTGGGTTATCTTGGTAGGTAATGGTTAGAAGTGGGTTATCTTGATAGGTAATAGGTTGAAGTGGATTATCTTGGTAGATAATGGTTAGAAGTGGGTTATCTTGGTAGATAATGGATAGAAGTGGGTTATCTTGGTAGGTAAAGGTTAGGAATAGGATATTTGACTTAGATTTGATCTTATTTGACTAAGGTTGACTATTTTGACTCAAAGTCAACTGTAAGTTAACATTGGACCTAGATTGGGCTAGAAGTTGACCAGAGTTAACCAGTTGTCCAAAAGTCAATTGTGATTCAACCATTAGGCAGTTTGACCTAGATTAGATTAGAAGTTGACCAGAGTTGACCGATTGACCAAAAGTCAACTGTAGGTCAACCAACCCTTGACCTAGTATGATCTAGATTGACTTGGTTTGACCTTGTTTGACCTAGTTTGACTTTGATTGACTTAGATGGACCTAGTTTGACGTTGTTTGACTAACCTTGACCTAGTTTGACTTTGTTAGACCTAATATGACTTAGATTTACTTATATTGACTTAGCATGACATAGTTTGATCTAGTTTGACTTTGTTAGACCTAGTATGACTTAGTATGTCTTAGTTTGATTTAGTTTGACTTAGTTGACTTGGTGTGACTTAGTTTGACTTAGATTTGCATAGCATACACTAGAAATTATGCCATACACTGTTAAACCCTAATTAACTCATGTATATCTCATCTTCAGGTCTGTAACACCACTCTAAGCATCGATTCTATTGACAGCTCAGGACCATAGGCGAGTACATTCTCTGATAGTTTTTATTGCCTTGATCTTCTATATCCGATTCAGTTGTGGTATTTTACTTGATTCTCGACACGATGGAGCACGGACTAGTATATATCAGATCCTGTCATGAGACGTCATTCCTAGGTTACCGTGGTATATTGGTACATTATTCGATCTTATTTCTTATTTTTTGTACTTGTATAGACATCGATTCCTAAGGGAGATTAGCTACCCTCTTAGAGAATCCTATGTCATGACGTGCTGTGTCCGGATCCATATACTATTCGGGGATGGGGAGTTATTAGGGGTTATGTGATCAAATCCACCGTGTTCCTTTTCTTGTGCTTGTGCCAGCCTCACCACATGTAGGGTGTAGTGAGATCATTTCTTGTACTTGCTTTCTATGTTGGTCGGCTAGACCCTATATTGTTTCATCTTGTGATAGCCGAGCCAAATGGAAAGGTCCGAGTCTTGCACCCAAGCCGATCACATAATTGCTCTAATACAAGAGGCATATTTTATATTTATATTGTATATCGGTTATTCCTGTTCAGTTCTACTTTCCTGTACGTTACACCCTGATATGATTTCCTGTTTTACATATCCTATTTATATTCTAGTCTTGATATATCTTGTATTCTATTATGATTGTCTCTTATAGCATTCGTCAATACTATGGAACTGCTGTTGGTGTTTGTGCTCGTTCATTTTCCTGACAAGATAACCCCGTTGATGTTTACAGAGGATTTAGATACTAAATGCTCGACTTATTATGGTTATGGCACCAACGGAGACTATTACTAGGGACTCCCTCTTATGCTAGTGTCCGTAGAGGACATACTACCAGTAGTGACCTAGACTAGTTAGGTTTGACTGGACTGCGTTCCAGATGGGTATTGAGACTTTTAGTACTTATTTGGATATTGTGTTGTCTTAAACTCTGATCTTGTGTGCTGACTTGCATCTATTTTATTTTATCTATTTCCATCATATCTTTATGATATTTGTGCTTATCTTCCTTAGATGTCTTGTGATTGAGTTAAGATTATATACCTCCGTACGGAGATGACAGGTACATATATTGTGTCTAGATGTTATACTTTCTAGTAGACCTATACAGCGTTCTACCGCTGATTCTGTGACGTAGACTGGACGTACCCACGTGCTCGTGCCCCTAATCAGGGTACGGGTCATGACAGAAACCTCTTGTCCAATAGTGGCTAGTCATAAGGCCCTAATTTTGTCTATTTGAAATGTCCAAAATGCCCTTTCAAGTTGTCATGAAGGTTTGGTTAACCTATGGAAGTTTTTAGCCTAAGTGGTTGGTTAGTTCTAATCCTATTCATGACCCATCATGACTAAAATGAGTCTAATTTTGTCCAACTTAAAATGTAGGTCCAAGTGTCATGACAAGTCCAATTAGGTTCACTAGCCAAGGGTCCATTAAATAGACTAGTCTATTAATAAATGCAACCATCACATTTAATTAATAAAAAATACACACTATATAAATAATATAAAATGATAAAAATACTCTTATCTAGAAATGAGGTAGTGACAATCCAACACCCTTAAAAAAATTTGTCCTCGAAATTAAGTTAGTTGTACTCTTCTCTAGGTCAAGCCCCCAACGATTATGGTCCAAAAAAGCCCTATCTAAAATCATACAATTCATTTGAAAGAAAACATTCATGCATGGTTATGGTCTTACTGGTCATGATACTACAATTCCTATCATGGGTTCTAGCATGAAAATCATTGCTAAAACTATAAGGTACTAAAAAATCAACAAATGATGGAGCAAAAAAGGAAGGAAAGAACAGAACAACAAAACATGCTAATCTATCACATGTAGCATTGGTCTCCTCAACTGTCAACGCAAAAGCCCTGCACTATTGGGGTATCCCCCTGTGTTGGTGCGGGGCATGACGCTGTGCCACAGGTGGCCTAACTCCATCTCCCTGCCCTAGAACAACATACTGGACGATGAAGGGTTAAGAGACAATCCCTTACTAGATGCTCCGTTGATCGATAATGCAAGTATGCTCCCAGCCTCTTCATGTACACGTCCCAAGTATGGCCTACCTTCGATAGTAGGTACAAGTGGGATTTGGCTAAAAATGCCTTTGAGTCTGCTTTTGATCCTGTGGTACTGGAGCTCGTATCGGTGCATAAAACTGTTGAACCTGAGCCCTAACTGGAGCATGGAACTGCTACTGTGGTAGCTTGAATGATTGATAAAGAAACTAGGGACGCTTCGCCAATCCCGTACTGCTGCAAGCACCACCATGGCGTCACTACCTCTCCTGGGCCTGAGGCCCAAGTCCTCCTCAGCAATCTAGGCATCCATCAGAATGTCCTCGAAGGTCGCTGTACGATGCCCAGATTTGCATGATCTGACCTCATAGTTCAGGCCCCTCCTGAACTTCCAGGTCTGATCCCCTGGCTTCTGAACTATACTCTTCACAAATTGGCTCAAGCGGGAAAACTCGGTAGCATACTCATCTACTGACATGTTCTTCTGAACCAATCCCAGAAACTAGAAAGAACTTCTCCTTGAAGAGCTTCTTGAATGCATCCCAAGTCAACCTCGTCACCGCAAGTCGAGGCTCTATACGATACCAAGTGATGGCAATATCGAACAGCTGACTAGCGGCCACCTCCGCCTGCAAGCTCTCCTGGATCTGTGCCAAATGCAAGATTCGCTCAATATCCTCCAGCCAATCATTGGCGTAGAAGATCCCCTCTATCCCTTAAACTCTCTAGTCGACATCTTCTTGAAGTCCATAACAGTACCCGGCCTCGTTTACAGATGCTTGGCTGGAACATCCTGAGGTAGACCGGTAGCCACGTTCTCTACTGTAGCAAGTGCCAATTGATGGGCACTCTCGATGCTCTGGCGTATCACATTAGCGGGTTGCTATTACACCTTGGCCTGAGCCTGTTGCGCCTCCATCATCTGCTGGAATAATACGAACATCCGTGTCGTATCGTCTGATGGCAGATGTGGTAGAGGAAGGGACTCCGGCTGCACTAGAACAACCCTCTGAACCATTGGAGGAGTGCCTCTAAATGTTGTTGGCATTCCCACATGGATGAAAGAAGCAGTAGGAGCAACCCCGGAGCTGCAGTTCTCGCTGCTGGAGGAGGAGTTCATGAAGTAGTAGACCTCTCCGTCGTTGTAGCGGGTCCAGAGCACTGCGATATGGTCTTCGGCATGCTAAAGACAGACAAACAAAGAAAATCAATATGGCATAAGATGAGATATTATCAAGAAAGGACAATTAAATTCGAAGAATAATTAAGAAGGTTTAAAATGAAAATCAAAATATTGGAAGTTTTTTAATAGTGATTGAGTATCTCCTAATATAGCCTATAACCTATATCCTAAAAACAGGCTCGTAGTGGCACTCTAAGTTTGAGCGCCACTACAAAATTGCACTAGTTATGACCTTGACTTGTCATGACCCGCACCCGATTTAGGGGCACGAGCACGTGGGTACATCAAGTCTATGTCGTAGTATCGGCGGTAGAACGTCATATAGGTCAACTACACTATCTAAATAGTATAACAGATATGAAATACAACCTATCAACAACATATCTTATCCCCGTACGGAGGGATAATATGAAATCTAGAAACGTATACTCAATCACATAAAACTTAGAGGAAGATAATAGCACAAAGAGATATCAGATAATGAAACAATGAAATAGAGTAACAATATAAGTCAAGTACAAACAGTCTAGAAATCTATATCGAATAGTACATGTCCTGAATCAATTATAACATCCTCAAATATATCAACTGGAGACAAATCCAGCAAACCTAGCCACTAGCTAAATAACACTGGAGGTGCATCCTCAACGAGCACCGACTCCATGAGAAATCTCTTGGACATGGTCGTCAGTCACCTAAATCCCTTTAAAAATGTTATCTAGTCAGGATTGGAGTAAAATAGAAACACTAATAGCAGTTCCAAATAATTGACAAAAACTATAAGGCAGTGATAAAGAGATGCTATATACGATGAGAAATAAAACTGATGCAATAAAAGTAATAAAAGGTGACAGACAATATAATCAATAAAATGTAATCAGTGCAAGCAAAAAATATAAGAGGAACTACAATATCAGGGGTAGAGGAATGTAACCGATAAACTGAATGTGAACACTACAATAAATAATGTGTTTTGAAATACCAAGTAGATATGTGATCGGATTGGGAGATTTAATGATTTACACTATGGTAAGCTAGCTTAACCATGTGTGAAGTGTATGATTATCTAATAGCCGATGATTTACACTACTTGTCGATAGTTCTTGATCACATACCTAAAAAGTATTTCCCCTACCCCGTTTGATACGATGGGTCTGTAATGACCCGCTCCGCCCTAGCGGAACGCCGATTCAAACGGCAAGTGCAACGACTCAAACGAGCCGTCGACCCGAAGAGTTGGCATCGACCTGATGAAGAATCGATGCGAGACTTACATTGGCCCGTCAAGGATGAATCCAGACTTAGACTTTCAAAGGCGCACTCGGAGTATCGCTCGGCCGATGCAAACATTGCTAAGGTGGGTGGCTCCGATGAACCCGTCTTTGCTTAGCCTAGACACATAACAATACGTACACAAATGCTAGAATCGCTAGGCGATAATACCGTACATGCTAATAAATGACTCAACGCACCTAGCTAAGGGAATAATCCCATCTTGTATGCTTATATAGAATATGGAAAAGAAACATGGAAAAATGTGAGAACTCTCGCCACCGCGCTCCACGCTCGTGCTAAGGCACAAGCTTACATTTAAGTTCCCTATGCGTTCAACAATGAAACAATGAATGGATTACAACAATGAAACGGAAGACTATCAACATAGTCGTTCCGAATAGAGTATAGCAACATTGAAAGATTATGGGACCGATGGGTCGCCAAGGCGACTCCTGTACGGGGAGTTGCATAATGTGTGAATGAATTAACCAATGAATGAACCAACGAATGAAAGATAGAATACCTGAATGAATCAATGAACGAACGGACAAGTGAAAGAAAGAAAAGAATGAATGAATGAAAGATAAGAAGGAAAGAATGGTTAGCGACAGGAGTGACGGGCACGTACAACGTGGCTCGCTACCCGCGCTGCACGGACGCCAACCTAGTCGATAACGTATTATGGCTAAGGGTTAGCCTACGGCTCGGAGACAGTCGTTAAGTTAAAATGACAAACAAAAAGAAAATGAAATGGTCGTGGACAATCCATTAGTATACGGGAGGTGGGAGATATAAGAGATTTCCAGCGGCACGGTCAAAGTGTGAAGGACGTGCCGGTCCGGACGGAAATCAAAATTTGGCTTACGTACGGGCCTGAGTACGGGCTTGGCCACTAGGGGACGTAAGGCCGGGTATTTCAAAAGACTATCAGGGTGTACCAAGCCGCACGCCATGATAGGTGAGAAATTACCAAGCGAAAGACATGTCCAATTTGGCTTGTGATGCCAGCGACCGATGCATATAGATTAAGTGGGCTTTGCTGGTGGCAATCCACGTGCAAGTCCTTGCATTGAAATCAAAGTAGTCTAAGTTAACTAAATGAAGTGCCTTCTGAACAGGCTTGAATATAACACACCAGATAATCGAGAGTACTTCGGCAAAGGAGTTAGAAAATACGCCTACGACGTGCTAGGACCCGAGGCAGGGACACGCCCTTGACATTGAAAGTTCACATGAATCACGTTAAGTTATTTCCTATGAATTGTTGACTAACTTGGTTTACTTTGGACAGGGAAGGCCGGACGGTAAGTATGGATAAGTCGTGCATGTATTTCCATGCGACACTTGAATTTGGCAACACGAGATAGGCTATGAAATATGCCATGAAACTGATCCTAAGGCAAGATTAGAAAGACAATGAATAATAGACGGTGCACAAAAGTAAATGGAACGTGTATGGCAATGATAGCATTGTGGGCGAGCTAGCCTCCCCACCAGTGCATAACAATGTACTAATAACCCTACAGTCTGCTTGCAGGATGCAGGAGACGTCATCGGGTACGGAGCTTCCCTCGAACGTGCTAAGGCACGGAGCTATCTCTGGAACCTTGGAGCGTTGCAAGGAGCTGATGCGCCATATACAAGACATAATGTATCGGAACATCGCCATGAATCATTCCATGTTGTAAGCCACTTGGCACGCCTTTTATGTTTGAGAGAGAGAGAGCTTGAGAGACTTGTAAACTCGGCCTAGCGCTGCTTGTAAACTTCTTGAATATCAATAAAGAGTTTGAATTCGCTTCAACTTGTTCCATTTACTTTCCGCTGCAAATGAGGACACTCTGTGCGACTCTGTGGCCTAGCTCAAATCGGCCGTTTCTGGACTTGGCCTTGCACGGGCGCAACCTAGGCCCGTACGGCATCACGCCTTAGCGTCCTCGATCACTCCTACGGGAGCGGGGCGTGACAGATTGGTATTAGAGCACGGCTTCACGTCCTTGGACTTCATTTCGATTCTCTCAGTTTTGAAAGCTCAATTTTGAAACAAAAGAAGTATACGCTCTCTCTCATTATGCCTTGGGATGTTCCATACAATAAGTCTAATATTTTCAAAAGCTCGTACAAGTACTCGGTTGGACGAGATCGGTAGGCGAAGGCCTTTGTGCCAAAACGCGACGGATTTGAGTTGGAAGAAACCAAAATGCTAAAAGTTAGCAAACGCAAGGCGTGCTTGAATAACCTTACGCTGACAATAGCGAACGTGTATGCGAGATCAAAGTATAGTTCGAACGGGATAGTTATGCACGCATGCTTTTGGCTAAGTTGTGCCGCACGTTGTGCACCTCGACTTTTGGTGCAATCGAGTTGCGAGCGATATCAAGTACCGTTTGGTCGGGAACGAAGCTACACTTAGAGTGTATATCGATAGGAACGCTATCAAACTAACGCTTAGGCGTGCACGGAAGATTGATTTGGATTTTGAGGAACGGGCGAACGTGCGATTGAACACATCGATTGGGAATCGAATGATCTTTTGAGGATTTGTAGAATGACTTGACTCCGAATGGTGTATGTGATAGGTTCGAAAAAGAATAAGAGTGAGTGTCAACGACTAATCGATTGGCTCGCACCCTGAGTGGTGTATGGACGTTATAGAAATTGTTCGAGCGAGACTAGAGGATTTACGGATAGAACGAGCATGTCGGCAAGCGATAATATCGCGCAAAGCCTTAGAACGAGTAATGCTTAGTTGGTTTTGACTTCGATAGTCTCAAACGAGATATCGTTCGAACGAATTAAGAATGCGTAGTGCGAATCATGAAATGAATGGAGGTCTTGGTCGAGGAAACATAGAAGATCGTGCATGCGATTTTGAATTTAGTTGAATGGATTGAAACTTGAGTTAAGGTGAATTACTCATGGACGAGATCGAGAATAGCACGGTCAGAAGATAGCGTGCATAGGAAACGTTGATTTGAAGATACGAGACTGACTAAGGAATTGAAATTGATGTTGCTCGATAAAGAGTTAGCACGCGACAATGTGAATTGAGGAAATTAAGTCGCACGACTTGGAATTTGTTGCAAAAGGAAGATCGTCAGGTTATGTACATCATCGATGGTATTGAGGCGTATCAAAGATCAATGTACAATAACTCGAGGGTACTCTGATTCGACGAAGGATGATCGTGTTAGAAGTTATTGTTTTGAAGGATGCTATGTTGGAAATGAATATTTAGAATGAGGAAGGAAAGTGACTTGATTTTTCGGTGATAACCACAACGACAACGATCTTGTCTTGTGCGAGCACAACTCTAGCCTCGCACATGCGTCACGTCGGATTTGGGACGATCATTCCGCGTGAGCGTTGGCATGGTGATTCATGTCCAGCGGGAATGATCGAACTCGAACTACCTTGACATGGCAATTTTGATCACTTCGACTTGTGGTTTAAAGCGAAGGCGAATTTGAGGATTGATCAGACGTATAATAGACAGCGAAGTAAAGTCGAGGATTGAGTAGGCCCAATCCGCGTATCGAAAATGAGTAAGTCTAGACGCAACGTAAGAGTTACGTCCCGATGAGAACGATTACTCCGCGAGAGTGTCGACAAGGTGATTCATGTCCGCCGTAGATAATCAGACTTGCGTGAGATCGGGGCGTGACATATTGCAAGGCTAGACGACCTTGTGATCAACTACGTGAATTGGATAGGTGAACTGTATCAAAACATACTTGAAGAGATAGACTACGATGATTGCTAGTGCGGATGCACGATATTGACATATCGAGGATTTGGTTGAGGATAACCTATCATAGGATGACTTTTCTAACGAGCTCGGACTTGGAATGGAGAATGTGTTGATGCGAATAGGGTGAACGCTGCTTGATGTTTAGAAATTTGAGCGAAACGAACTTGGGTAGAAACTCCCGTACAAACGAACAAATGGTTTGACCATAGGATTTGGGACGAGCGTCATGTAATGACCTTGCACGATGAACCGTAAACTTGACTTGTAACTATGACCTTGTGAGCTGACCTAGCGGATAGGCGGACGACCCTATGCCGAGTGATTGAACTTGTGCTATTGATCTTACAGTATCGTCTGGACGGACGATAGACTTGGGGCAGCAAGACTTAGAGTAGGACGGGGAACAGGGAGTGTGCGTGAACGACGATGAGATTGGCCCCAAACGAAGGGAATGATAGGAATAGATGATGCGCAAGTAAAGTTGGGATAACAAATTGAATTATTGATTGGAAGACGTACTCGGTGATAGTGCGATACTTGATCTTGAATTGGACAAAAATATCTTAGACTTGGTCGACCCCGCTAGGAAGAAATCGTATTGATTTCATTGACAAGAGCGCTTGAGAAGCGAATTGAATCATCTCGAGGACCGAGATAAACGATATGTGATACACACATGAGTTCGATTTTAAATCGAAGTTAGCAAAATGATCGGCAAATCGAAACTATCACGAGTAGCTTGTCCGACTTGGCTAGTCGCTAAGCTTGGTTGAAATATACGTATTCGGGGGATACCTTGAATGCGTGCATGAGCCAAACTCAGCGATATGATGAACTCGAATGCAGCTACAAGTGGGTGTTGAGATGCGCATGAACGAATGAATGAGTTTGCCTCATCCTACGACTCTCGCGTTTAATGAATTTCTATGCACCCCGTGCAACCATTATAGTCCCTTGACACAACAAAATAGCAACCAAGTCGAAGAAACATGACGATTGAATAAGTACCATTAAGTCTAAAATGAATGAACAGTCGTTCCATAAAATTTGCCAAACATATGCAACGCAAAAGTTGGAAGAATAACCGAGTATAGTTCGATGTCATCAAGCGATAAAGCCAGTCGATAGGAATTGTCTACGATACGCACACAACATGAGTTAGGGGACTGGTAGGATGACCTGCACTCAGGAAGTCTCGAGGACGAGATTTGTTTTCAGTGGTGTATTATGTAATGACCCGCTCCGCCCTAGTGGAACGCCGATTCAAACGGCAAGTGCAACGACTCAAACGAGCCGTCGACCCGAAGAGTTGGCATCGACCTGATGAAGAATCGATGCGAGACTTACATTGGCCCGTCAAGGATGAATCCAGACTTAGACTTTTAAAGGCGCGCTCGGAGTATCGCTCGGCCGATGCAAACATCGCTAAGGTGGGTGGCTCGGATGAACCAGTCTTTGCTTAGCCTAGACACATAACAATACGGACATAAATGCTAGAATCGCTAGGCGATAATACCGCACATGCTAATAAATGACTCAACGCACCTAGCTAAGGGAATAATCCCATCATGTATGCTTGTATAGAATATGGAAAAGAAACATGGAAAAATGTGAGAACTCTCGCCACCGCGCTCTACGCTCGTGCTAAGGCACAAGCTTACATTTAAGTTCCCTATGCGTTCAACAATGAAACAATGAATGGATTACAACAATCAAACGGAAGACTATCAACATAGTCGTTCTGAATAGTGTATAGCAACATTGAAAGATTATGGGACCGATGGGTCGCCAAGGCGACTCCTGTACGGGGAGTTGCATAATGTGTGAATGAATGAACCAACGAATGAAAGATTGAATACGTGAATGAATCAATGAACGAACGGACAAGTGAAAGAAAGAAAAGAAAGAATGAATGAATGAAAGATAAGAAGGAAAGAATGGTTAGCGAAAGGTGTGACGGGCACGTGCAACGGGGCTCGCTACCCGCGCTGTACGGACGCCAACCTAGTCGATAACGCATTATGGCTAAGGGTTAGCCTACGGCTCGGAGACAGCCGTTAAGTTAAAATGACAAACAAAAAGAAAACGAAATGGTCGTGGACAATCCATTAGTATACGGGAGGTGGGAGATATAAGGGATTTCCAGCGGCACGGTCAAAGTGTGAAGGACGTGCCGGTCCGGACGAAAATCAAAATTTGGCTTACGTACAGGCCTGAGTGCGGGCTTGGCCACCAGGGGACGTAAGGCCGGGTATTTCAAAAGACTATTAGGGTGTACCAAGCCGCACGCCATGATAGGTGAGAAATTACCAAACGGAAGACATGTCCAAATTGGCTTGTGATACCAGCGACTGATACATATAGATTAAGTGGGCTTTGCTGGTGGCAATCCACGTGCAAGTCCTTGCATTGAAATCAAAGTAGTCTAAGTTAACTAAATGAAGTGCCTTCTGAACAGGCTTGAATATAACACACCAGATAATCGAGAGTACTTCGGCAAAGGAGTTAGAAAATACGCCTACGACGTGCTAGGACCCGAGGCAGGGACACGCCCTTGACATTGAAAGTTCACATGAATCACGTTAAGTTATTTCCTATGAATTGTTGACTAACTTGGTTTACTTTGGTCAAACTAGGTCCAACCTAGGTTTCTAGGTTATTACCTTGTCACACCAAGGTATTTTAATCTATACTAGGCCATACCTATGTATCTACACATCTAGTATACCCATAGGCCCTATGATGCAATATCATAAACTATTTATCCAATATCCTATGCAATACTCTTACCCTAACACAAAGGTACCTATTACCTTGCTATCTTAGTTATCCTTACATATTGCCTATGCCCTTACATATTGCATATGCCCATGTATACATAAGTACCCATATACCCTAACACGTTACCCATGCCATGCTAACCCAACCTTTACCTACATTACCTTCTATCAACACATGCCACTACACTTCACACCACTCCTTGCTACACTGGTACACATACAACCATCCACCCCCCACACACACAAGCACACATGATACATACATTACCCCTCTTCCCTCTAATACATGTGAAATCATTGGTACCCTATATACACACAAACATATATATAGGCACACCTAGGTGCCTGCCTGTGTGTGCAAGCACACCTCCACACCACCTAGCTATACACATGAACACTCAACACACTATCACTCTCCTGTCACCAAGTCAGTCCCTAAATCATGTGCATAGGCCTGAGGCTTGCACAATCCAAGAGCACACCCTTGCTATCCTAGAGTGTGCATCACATAGGGGGGTGTGTGTTTGGCACTAGCTCCTATCTCACATATGAGTGTGTGCACATATGTATTGGCATGTGTATGATTAGTGTTGGATAGTGAGGGATGTAGACAGTAGAGGAGTGTATGTGTTTTTATTTTGGGATGATAGTAGATAGGAAGGTCGACATTGGTTAGCAAGGGCGACAGCATGGAAGAAAATTGGTGTACCAGTACATATTTGTGCACTGGAATATGATAAGTAGATGGGGGTATTTCCTATATCTGTTTTGTGTCCTAGAGTGTGCATCACATAGGGTGGGGTGTGTGTGTGTGGCACTAGGCTCCTATCTAACATATAAGTGTGTGCACATATGTATAGGCATTTGTGTATGATTGGTATTGGATAGTGAGGGATGTAGACAGTAGGGGAGTGTGTGTGTTTCTATTTTAGGTTGACAATAGATAGGTAGGTCGACATTGGTTAGTAGGGGGACAGCTTGGGAGAAGACAGGTGTACCTGTGCACATTTGTGTACTGGAATATGAAGTCAGAGAGAGGGAAGACTAGCAGCAGCGGTAGCACTGCTACTTAGAAACTCTAAGTAGTTGTCCTATACACAAGATTGCACATACCTGCGTGAGTTGGAACTTAGGGTGTATGTATGTGATATGTGCACCGGTGTGTATTAGAGAAGATAGTGAAAGAGTGACAGCAACAAAACTTGTTCCTGTTTGGTTGGGCAGCTATAGGCAAGAAATTTCCTGCACAAGTTTGTAAGCCTGTGCACTAGAGTGCACAGGGGGTGTGTTCCTGCACAGGAAGCATGGGAGATTTGCTTTCTACCTACACAGTAATTCAGTGAGGAGAGTGTACTGCATGTGCATTACACAGGCACTTGTTTTGGCAGCAGGCATGGCTTGTCATTCACACAGGAAAAAGGGGGATTTCTTTGGCCAGGCATGTGAGTGTGTATAGTTTTTACCAATAATTGTTTGTGATAATATCTGTGAGAGTATTTGTGAAGTGTATGTGTGTATAGGTGGTACAAATAGGTGAGTGGGTATATGTGTAGGGATATGGATACACCTACATGGATTTGTGTATCTATATGTATTGGTGTGTGCACCTATATGTTTACGTGTGTGTGTCCCTATATATGTGGATAGGAATGTAGTATTATATTTAACATATGTGTGTCTGCGTGTATGTATATTGACATGGATGCATATGTGTGCATATTACAGAGATATGTGTGTGATACTCACATAGCATATGGGGTTGACCTTAGCTTATGCAAACATGTATTATGTATATGTGTATAGGCATGAATAATTACCAGGTTAGCACCAACGACAGCAGTAGGCTATGGGAGTATAGGTACCTGTGTATGAGCGGTGTACAGGTGTAGAAGAAGCCACCAGCAACAGGGGTTCCTTTGGTTTGGTTATGCACAAGTATAGGGGAGGGGATTTGTATTCCCTGATTGCACACAGGGTTCAGAGGCTGGGGAAATATCTTTCCTGTACAGGAAGTGCAAGCCCTGCATTTGCACAGGGTTCTACCTGTTGCAGGGAGCCTAAGAAGGCAGGGTTTGGTGCATTAGTGCAAACCTGTGCACTGATGTGCACAGGATTTGGGGGGCAGTTTAAGGGTACTTCCTGTAGGGGCTACTTGGACTGTCATTGGGGACAGTAAGGGTGTGCTCTTGGATTGTGCAAGCCTCAGGCCTATGTACATGATTTAGGGACTGTATAGGCCTCTACCTATCTATATTTATATACACACATACATATTTACATATCTATTATATATTTATATATATACACGCATGACTACATGAACCCACACATACATATAAATATATGTATACCCATGGGTATCCCCTAACACACACCCATATGATATATGTACATACACCCATATGTACTTCCACCACACATATAAGAATACCCACATATATATACATTTATATATCCACATAGGTAGATACACATGCATACTCAGTTCTAACCGTGCGTTTCAGGAGATAACACAACACCACGTATCCTATTTAGGACACGTACCCCGCATCTCAACTCAAAAAGGACACAAAAATTCATATGAGGATACGTATCGAACACTTGGTACAGAAGCTTGCGATACGCCTAAGATACTCTACCAAACCTTGTCCGAATCCTACCAAACTTCATAGGCAAGCCTAAAATGATAATTAGAAGCTAACTAGAGTGGTGTCTAGCTAGTGCAATGTGTCATGTGAAATATGACATGTATATGACTAGCGTAGGAGTAAAACCCCAAATTGACTCTATGTCTTAGTGTAACATGAAACAACGCATTAGTATCCATTTGTGGACACATTACAAGCCTCATACATCATTCACATGTCCATTTAGTCTATCAAACCATATGACAAACACTTGGTGTATAATTCTCGAATTTTTCAAAAAAATTGCACAAAAAGCCTATGTAACTTCTACCAACATGGTGTTAGAGCCTTGCTCTTCCCCATATGGGTACCTCTAGTCCATGGATGAGTTTTCCACTAGTGTAATGCATGAAAATAGTGTCTAAACTAGGATAAATAACAAGTAGTTTACCTATTGGGAGATGGATTCCCAATGAAAATTAAGTATCAAGTAGGACACAATCCTCTAAGCTTTTGGCCTCCTTTTCTTGTGCTCTTGGTCTCCAAGCTTCATGCCTTCTAGAATGAAGAATTTGTGAAGGTTAGAGAGAGTTTGGAGGGATTTTGGTGGAGAAATGAGTGGGAAATGGAAGAGCACTAAAACTGTTTAAGCTCCAAAATGAGAAGTGGAAGAATAAAATCACTCTGCCAATAGTAGCTGGTCATAAGGCCCTAATTTTGCAAATAATTATAACCTTTTGAAAGTCCAGGAACCTTTCGAGGTTATTTAAATCATTAAGAAAATAACTATAACCTATTGAAAATCTTGGAACCATTTGAGGTCAAAACCATAAAAAAAAATACCCTAAAACCGAGGCTATGGAAGTATATAAGCGGAGAACATGTTATCCTTCCAGATGAAGCTAGGCTTCAAACGGGGGTGGTGGGTTGTAAAGACATATGGATATTGGCGAGGGGAGAGGTAAACATTCAAATAGAGGAGGATGATGAGCAGGCTCTCACTATTATGGTGGATTACTGCAATCTTGCATATAAATTCATGATGAATGTAGTTCATGGGGGTAACATGACGAAGGCGAGGAGTCTTCTTTGGGAGAAGCTTCTGTTAGTACATAGTATTAGACAAGACACCCCATAGATATGTGGAGGGGACTTTAATGAAGTTGAGAGAGAGGAAGAGAAGATGGGCGGATTACCCTCGAGTCAAGGATTCATGGATGATTTCTCTAACAACATTACTTAAGCCTGTCTGGATACTGTGGACTACACGTTATTAGATTTCACGTGGAGTAATAAATAAGAAGGAAAGAAGAGGTATTGGTCACGATTGGATAGGGTGCTTGTCGACTCCTATTGGAAGGTAGCTGTGTACTGCACCAAGGTAGAGCACCTCTATGATTTGGAGTCGGATTGAGGTAGCTGTGCACTGCACCAAGGTACCTTTGGTGATTGAGGTAGTGTCTTCATCACAAAGTAGAAGGAAATCATTCAAATTTTTAAACTTCTCGGTAAAACATCTGGGTTCAAGGAGGTCATTACAAAGGGATGGGGATCTATCTACCGTGCTGATCCGCTGCTTAGGGTCTCCCTTAGACTTAAAGCGGCGAGGTCAACTCTGGGAGGCCGGAGCAAGGAGGTATTCTGGGACATTTTCCAAGAGGTTAGGTAGGCGGAGGTAGAGGCAGCTTGAGCTGAGATGTGCTTCGTAGAAGATGATATCACGTAGAACATGATGGAACTACATAAGGCGCAGGCGGCTCTCAAATGATGGGTTAAGATGGAAAAGGAATTTTGGAGACAGAAGGCCAAAATTAGATGGGATCTAGATGGCGATAAAAATACAAAATATTTCCATGGTTGTGTCAAAGAGAGGAGGCTGCATCTACAAATCCACCAAATAGTGGGAAGGGTGGAAAACTATTATCTGAGCAGAAGGAGATTCAAGATGAGGCGAATGAGTATTACGCCTCTTTTCTCTCTAGGGGACCACACACAAAGACAATGATCTGTTGGGTAATATTCCAAGCATTGCCACAGAGGAGGACAATGAGAGGCTACTGGTTCTTCCCCTAAGGGAAGAGGTGCGGGAGGTGGTTTTCTCTATGAGGGCGGACAGTGCATCGGGGCCTGACGGTCCCATGGGGAAGTTCTTCAAGTATTGCTGGGATATCAGGGGGAGGACATCGTAGAGGCGATCACAGCTTTCTTCCAAGGTCCGGACCTCCCTAGGGCAGTGGCAAGTACCCTTCTAGTTCTGGTTCCTTAGTCCCGCAACCCTCTTCTTTCTCGGACTGCAGGCCTCTTAGCGTGTGTAATTTTTTTAACAAGATCCTACTCAAAGTCATTGCTAGTAGGATGGGGACTCTTCTGTTGGAACTTTTGCTTTAGTTCCACTTTGTAAGTATTTCAAATACACCATAGACAAAAGGAAAGAGACTTTTGTTTAGTCCCACATCGCTTAAAACCCACACTTGTGAGTGGGTATATATATGTTTACTCCTTCTACATGGTTGTGATGAGTGGGTAGTAAGAGGGGTGCTCGCGCGCCCGGGGGGCAATAGGCTAGAATGCACCCGGTTTGGAGGGAAGCTCCAGAAAACCTTAATGCGCATATGCGGGCACGTCGCACGTGCAGGGGGGGGTGCAAATCCGGGCCGTTTAGCCTCGCGCGTAGGCGGGACACGACCCTACTTTTTGTATTTTCTCTTGGGAGTGAGCCTGCAATTTATGCGTAACCGCTACTACTCATTCAACACGTCTCATACACGTTCCTGATTCTCCTCCTGAGATTTGGTTCACGATCTAACAGTATTAGAGTTTTGCAACTCTATTTATTCATTCGTTCTTCACAGAGAGAACACACCGCTGAGATCCAAACCAACCAAATAGAGAGAGATCAGAAACGCAGTCGTTCCTCTTCTTCCCTGTTCGATTGTAGGTTGCAGATAGGTACTGCTATCTGTAACTCGTTGTTGTATCCTGGAGGAAAGTCGCCGTTCGAGCCTTACAGTTACGATGAGGGGCAAATCTTTTCTTGAGGATAATGATTCACACGCCTCAACAATTCAGAGTTCTGTTCCACGAAGCTTCTACACCAACAATCTCAAGAAAAGATGACTTCTCAGAACAATGATCTCGTTGCTGCTGCTGGATCCGTTCAATCTCGTTCCAGGCTTCCTGACGTTTTGAAGATTGAAGTTTTTAATGGTACCCACTTCAAACGCTGGAGGGAGAGGATCTACGTCTGCCTGGACGTGCTGAACTATGCGAAGTACCTGACTGAACCTGAACCTGAAAAGCCGGCGGCTATGGAGTTCGATTCGGCTAACATAGAAATGCTGCCAACGCTTTCGATGATTTCCAAAAGCTGTACGATGAGTGGCAGCAAGGAAACAAGGTATGCCAATACACTATTCTAAACACCTTGTCCAATGAGATCTTCGATATATACTATTCATATAAATCAGCTTACGAAATCAGGGAAAATATGAATAAGAAGTATATAATCGAAGATGCTGGTACTCAAAAGTACGTTATTGGGAATTATCTGAAATTCCAGTTTGTTGACTCTAGGGATATCTCTTCTCAAATCATTGAATTTCAAGTTCTTTTAAATGATTTGAAAACTGAGGATATTGAACTCCCTGATGCTTTCATCTCTGGTTCTTTGGTTGAGAAACTACCTGAATCATGGAAAGACTATAAGGACAAGGTGAAGCACAAAAGGAGGCAGATGAGTCTAGAAGACGTGATTATTCATGTCCAAATTGAAGAGAAAAACAGGAAACTTGACGCAAGATTAGCTATGGAGTTTGACTCTAAGGCTAATATTGTGGAAGGTAATCCCAGTTTTGCTTCTAATCGGTTTAGGAGAAATCCTAAGAAAATTGATAAGAAATCTTCTATTCCGAAGACTAACAATTCCCGTCCTTTTAAGAAGAATAAAGGAAATTGTTATGTTTGTGGAAAACCCGGACATCATGCTTTTCAATGCAGACACAAGAAGGATGGAGACAACAAAGATGTCACTCCGAAAGCTAATATAGTGAAGGATGATGTCTTTGCTGCTGTTGTCTCTGTTGTGAACATGGTGGCTGAGAAAAAAGACTGGGTTATTGATTCTGGAGCAACCCGTCACATCTGTGGTGACTTAAAGTCTTTCTCAGAGTACACCCAAGTGAAAGATGGAGAAGAACGAGTCTATACGGGTGACTCTAGGCCTGTACCCGTCCTAGGAAAAGGCACAGTTCTTCTCAACTTGACTTCTGGGAAAACCCTTTCACTGGGTAATGTACTGCATGTTCCTGACATTCGCTGCAATCTGATCTCTGTGTCACTTTTGGTTCAAGCTGGAATCAAAGTGAACATGGAATGCAACAAGGTAGTGCTTTCTAAGAATGAGACATTCATAGGGAAAGGGTATTGTAACCAGGGTTTATTTTTTTTGAATGTACTCAAAACTGTTATTAATAAAAATTCTGCTTCTTCTGCTTACATGGTTGACTCTTTTGATTTGTGGCATGGTAGACTAGGACATGTTTTTGTACCTTTATATTAAGGAAATGAGAAAAACTGGTTTATTGCCTAACATCACTAAACCAACGAATGATAAGTGCGAAGTATGTGCTGAAGTTAAAGCCATCAAAAAGGGTTGTTTACCTGTTGTTTCTAGAGATAATACTGATTTGCTTTCCTTAGTTCACACCGATCTTGCTGAATTTAGAAGCTTAATGTCTAGAGGAGGAAAATATTATTATATTACCTTTATAGATGATTACTCTAGATATACGAAGGTATATCTCCTTAGAAACAAGCATGAAGCAGGTGAGATGTTTCTGAAATATAAAGCTGAAGTTGAGAATCAACTAGATAGGAAAATTAAAAGGCTTAGGTCAGATAGGGGAGGTGAATATGAGTCTAATCCCTTTGCTGACCATTGTGAACAACTTGGCATAATTCATGAGACTACCCCTCCATATTCACCTGAATCGAATGGGGTAGCTGAAAGAAAGAATAGAACCTTGAAAGAGATGATGAATGCTATTCTGGTTAGTTCAGGTGCACCCCTGAACTTGTGGGGGGAAGCCATCCTATCTGCTTGTTTTGTTCAGAACAGAATACCTTATAAAGCAACTGGCAAGACACCCTATGAGTTATGGAAAGGCTATACGCCTAACCTAAAATATCTCAAAATGTGGGGGTGCCTCGCCAAAGTTCTGTTAGTAGGACCTAAAAAGACCAAATTAGGTTCTAGAACTGTTGATTGTGCGTTCATTGGTTATGCTAATAACAGTGCTGCTTATAGATTTTTGGTGGTTAAGAGTGACTCTGACCAGGTTGCTGTTAATACTACTCGGGAAACCAAAAATGCTGATTTCTTCGAAACTATTTTTCCTTGGAAGACTAGTCTCGAAAGAACTGTTAACCATACCGAACGTATCTCTGAGACTCCTGAAAATTCAGAATTTGAATTGAGAAGGAGTAAAAGAGCGAGGATATCCACCAATTTTGGTGATGATTTTTACATGTTTCTTGTGGATGATGATCCGATAACCTATGATAATGCTATGCATTCTAGAGACGCACCTTTCTGGATAGAAGCAATCAACAGTGAGTTAACCTCAATTATGTCGAATCATACTTGGGAAGTTGTTGATTTACCTCCTGGTGCTAGAGCTATAGGTTGCAAATGGATCTTTAAGAAGAAACTAAGAGCAGATGGCTCTATTGAGAAATACAAGGCTAGGTTGGTTGCGAAGGGATTCTCCCAGAAGAAAGACATAGACTATTTTGACACTTTCGCCCCTGTGACACGAATCTCTTCTATTAGGATTTTAATTGCATTGGCAGCAGTTCATAAGTTAATTATCCATCAAATGGATGTGAAAACTGCTTTCTTAAATGGTGATTTAGAGGAGGAGATTTATATGTCACAGCCAGAAGGTACTATTGTACCGGGTAGTGAGAAGAAAGTATGCAAACTAGTTAAGTCTTTATATGGGTTGAAACAGGCACCTAAACAATGGCATGAGAAATTTGATTCTGTGATGGTGTCTAATGGATACCTGATCAATGATGCAGACAAATGCGTATACTATAAGTCTTTTAATAACTCTTATATTATGCTTTGTCTCTATGTGGATGACATGCATATTTTGGGACCTAACCTTGATATTGTAAATGAGACCAAAAGATTTTTAGCTTCAAATTTTGATATGAAAGACCTTGGTGAAGCTGATGTAATCTTAGGTATTAAAGTTGTAAAGACAAAAGATGGTCTTACATTGTGTCAAGAACACTATATCGAGAAGTTTTTGAAAAGATTTGGATATTATGACTGTAAGAGGGTGTCGACGCCATATGATGCTAATATCCATCTTAAGAAAAATAAAGGACATAGTGTCTCTCAGAAAGAATATGCCCAAATTATTGGTAGCTTAATGTACTTGATGAACTGTACGAGGCCTGACATAGCTTATGCTGTTGGCAGACTGAGCAGATATACTCAGAGTCCTAGTAAGGAATACTGGGTTGCCATTGAGAGATTACCCAAGTACTTAAAAGGTACCATTAATCATGGGATATCTTTCAAAGGGTCCCCACCTGTGTTAGAGGGTTATTGTGATGCTAACTGGATCTCAGATTCAGATGAGATCAAATCCACTAGTGGTTATGTGTTTACCCTTGGTGGGGGTGCAGTGTCTTGGAAATCTACCAAGCAAACATGTATCGCTCGTTCAACCATGGAGTCCGAGCTAATCGCCTTAGAGAAGGCATGTTCTGAGGTTGAGTGGCTTAGAAACCTCTTAGCGGATCTTCCTATTAGTGTAAATGCTCCTCCTCCTGTGCCTATGCATTGTGATTGTCAAGCTGCTATCGCAAAGGCAAAGAGCAAGATTTACAATGGGAAAAGTAGACATATACGTCTAAGACATACAGTGGTAAAACAGCTGTAAAAATCCGGAGTAATATCCTTGGATTATGTGAGGTCAGAGTTGAATTTGGCCGATCCTCTGACCAAACCACTTAATAGGAGGCAAGTGGAAGATACGTCGAGGGGAATGGGACTTATGCCTAAAACAGAAAACAAGAGTGATGGTAACCCCACCTATTTGATTGGTGATCCATGACTTAGGTTCATAGGGGTAAGAACAAGTCACTGGTTGTTTTTGTGTACTAGCGACTATTGTATTTGAGATGTTCCATTCCTATGACGAGATAGTACTGTATTTATGAATACAACTACTGCAGTGAGAAGGTTGAGCTTTGCTCTTAATAGAATCCATATCCCAAATCTTGAGGTGGTGTGTCTAAACTGCAGTACACACTTGATGGAAATCTACCTATACGAGTGAGGAACTGGGTCGGTTCCTATGAAAGCCTTTGGCAGACTTTCTAGAGCACTCATGAAAAACCAGGAATCAGCGCAGGGCCAAAAAGCGCAAAACCGCAGAACAGTGAAGTACTAAGAATTACAATGTGGATGCGAGTCCTCTGTTCACATTTAAGGTTGTTGGTTCATAGAAACTTATTTCACCAACCTCCTGTGAACAAGTTTTGCTATCCTAATGGCTGGTTCATAGCTGAAAGGCACCAGTACTTAGGCATTGTGTTCGTGCTACGGCTAGCAGATGAGACAACCACATATTTCAAAATATGTGGGGGAGGTGTAGTCGGTATAGACATAGCATGTGTGGTGTATTTTGAAATAGTGGGGGATTGTTGGAACTTTTGCTTTAGTTCCACTTTGTAAGTATTTCAAATACACCATAGACAAAAGGAAAGAGACTTTTGTTTAGTCCCACATCGCTTAAAACCCACACTTGTGAGTGGGTATATATATGTTTACTCCTTCTACATGGTTGTGATGAGTGGGTAGTAAGAGGGGTGCTCGCGCGCCCGGGGGGCAATGGGCTAGAATGCACCCGGTTTGGAGGGAAGCTCCAGAAAACCTTAATGCGCATGTGCGGGCACGTCGCACGCGCAGGGGGGGTGCAAATCCGGGCCGTTTAGCCTCGCGCGTAGGCGGGTCACGACCCTACTTTTTGTATTTTCTCTTGGGAGTGAGCCCGCAATTTATGCGTAACCGCTACTACTCATTCAACACGTCTCATACACGTTCCTGATGAGATTTGGTTCACGATCTAACAGTATTAGAGTTTTGCAACTCTATTTATTCATTCGTTCTTCACGGAGAGAACACACCGCTGAGATCCAAAACCACCAAATAGAGAGAGATCAGAAACGCAGTCGTTCCTCTTCTTCCCTGTTCGATTGTAGGTTGCAGATAGGTACTGCTATCTGTAACTCGTTGTTGTATCCTGGAGAAAAGTTGCCGTTCGAGCCTTACAGTTACGATAAGGGGCAAATCTTTTCTTGAGGACAGTGATTCACACGCCTCAACGATTCAGAGTTCTGTTCCACGAAGCTTCTACACCAACATCTTCTACCTAGACTAATCTCGATAGAGCATAGTGCTTTGGTCAAGGGTCGAGAGATCATCGACAACATCATCCTAGAACAGGAGTTGGTTAGTTGCATGGGAGGATCGCGACGAGGAGGTACGTGACCATCAAGCTGGACATGGAAAAGGCATACGATCGAGTCGAATGGAACTCTGTTATCCGGGTCTTCCGTGCATTCAGATTCTCGGAGGGATGGATCGACATCATATAGAGGGCGATATCTAACTGTTGGTTCTCGACAGTTGTCAATGGAGTGGTGGACGGCTACTTTAAATCTCATAGGGGTGTTAGGCAGGGGGATCCACTGCCCCCGACCATATTTGTTATCGCGACGGAAGCTCTTAGTCGGAGCTTGAACAGGTTGGGTAGTGTGCCGAGGTTCGGAAGATACTTTTCTACGAGCGTGCGTCCGGTTGTGACTCATTTGGCATACGCGAACGATGTGCTTTTGTTTGCTGCAGGTGACAAGGTTTCCGTTGGGCTATTGATGGGTGCTATCAAGTGTTACTAGAGGCCTCGGGTCAGAGGATCAATGCTAATAAATGTAATATTTTTGTTCATCACTCATACAAGGAGGAAAGACAGGGGGTATTGGAGATGATGATGGGATTCACAATGGACAACCCCCCATTCATTTACTTGGACTGCCCGATGGCCTACAGGAGGCAGAGCAGGGCTTTGTTTGGAGAGTTTGTTGACAAGATTGTGGGGTAGCACAACTCTATCCTGTCACTCCGAGGTAAGATGATTCTTATTAAACACGTACTTTGTTCGATTGCAATGTACTCTTTGGCGGCATGCAACCCACCTACTGTCGTCATGCACAAGATTGAGAAGATGTTCGCTCAGTTCTTTTGGATTTTAGGGAGCAACAGGGGAAGAGGGTGGGGGTTGGATGGAAAGGATTGGCTAGAGATACCGATGAAGGAGGCATGGGGTTTCGGGGGATATTGAAAGTTATTGATGCATATTGGATGAAGCTTTGGTGGAGGATAAAGAAACATGAGGAGCTGTAGAGCAATTTTTTGAAAGCTCGATACTTTAAGAAGGGTCATCCAATATAGGCCATTGCTAACAGTAAGGCTTCTCACATTTGGCGTAGGATTCTGAAGGGGCAGGAGTTTGGGGAGCGGTTCATCCAATGAAAGGTTGGCAGAGGGCAGGGGGACCCGTAAAAGGGAAACTAGACAAGTAAGGGGCTCCTCCAGCCGTTGGTCCAAGGGGCGAAGGTGGGAGCTATAGTAGAGCTGTGGAAGCAGGAAGGTGGTAGGATTTTGATGCCATTAGGAGTGTACGGTGATGTAGTGGCACAGGCGGTTAGAGAAGCAAGGGTCTGCATCATAGAAGTGGATGACGCCTTAGGTTGGACGGTGTCGAGAGAGGGGGACTTCTCCATTAAGTCGACATGGGAGGCGAGTAGGAAGAGGGGTGTGGTCCGAAATATTTTTCTCGACATTTGGGATAAGCATTTGCCTATCAAATGGTCTATCCTTATTTGGAGAGTAATCTGAGACAAGCTTCCGACAGATGATATCCTCAAACTCATGGGGATACGATTAGCTTAGAAATGTCAGTGTCGTAGGGAAAGAGAGGAGGAGTCCCTCGGACATATCCTGTCGTAGAGGAAGATGGCGTACGATGTATGGGGCTTCGTGGGTCTTATTTGAAATAGGGACAATACTAAGATGGATATTACCAATATGATCAAGAGATGGCTGCATCCCACAGTAGAGGAGGATGAGAGAAAAGCAGCGACATTGGTTCTTTGGGTCCTGTGGAAGAAAATAAATAAGTACATATGCGAAGGTTCCTCCTTTACTGTAGTGCAGTTGTGCGAGAGGGTCATTAGATAGGGGAAGAAGCTTCCTAGGAGGCAGCCCGCAGGAGATTGGGGTATATATTTTTATTTTGGTGTTTTGGTTCGGGCGCTTTGGATAGGGGTGGTATACTTTTTCATTTTGGTTAGGTTCGGGCGTTGTGTCTATTGGACAGGGGAGGGTATACTTTTCATTTTGCTGGCGTCTTATGACGGGACTTTTTTATTTCAGACAGGATGACTTGTGCCCTTCTAGTCCTGGTTTTGTTGTATCAATTAACTTATCGATTTTAAAGTAATAATATATATATATATATATGCTATAGTATAAATTACTATTACTTATAATCTTTCTATACTAAAAATAAAATAATATTTAAATAAAATCAATCCTACCTACTTCTCTGTAACAGAGGTAAAGAAAAGAGAGAATTGAATTACAAAAATCTATAGAAGGAGAGAATGGGGATGAGGAGAGAGAGAGAGAGGGAGAAAGGGTTCCAGAAGTCGGAGAGAACGATAGGGAGATCGAGAAAGCGACGAAGGAACAAGGAGGAGAAAGGCTGAGAAAAGGGGTTCACCGTGGGTTGGCTCAGTCGATAGGGCTGAGCACGACGCTCGGGCGGGCATGGTGACACAGAAAATAGGCAGCGTCGAACTTTACTCAGCGCACACAGAGGATAGTCAGGTTCATATCTGGCGAAGGGACGGCGGTCACGGGGGGCTCGAGATCGTAGGAGGCTATCGGGAACGGTCGAAAGGGGTAGTAAACATGATGTCAACGATGGTTGCAGGAAGGTGATAAAGATGATGAAGATGATGGTAGTGGTGCCACGGTATTGGTGGCACTGGAGAAACTCAGCCTGTAGGAGGGCGGCCCGGCAAATCTGATGGCGTGGCTCCGACAAGGTAGGGGTAGAAGTCGAGGATGGTGCCAGACGACCATGGCAGTGGCTAGGTAAGATCAGGGCTTTGATCAATGGTAGAGGTGATGGCCGGGCGGGACTAGGGAGTGGCTCAGTGTTGTTCATGGGGTCGAGGCGATGGAGGCTCGACGGGTGGCTGCGGCCAATTAGGTTTAGGGTTAGGGTTTTATTGTGTCGACATAAGGAAATTGGTGTCCTGTAAGAAAGGTCATGTCTGATATATCAGATATAGAAAAGATGTAATTGTAATAGAAAATAGTAAAAAGGAAAAATATGGACAGACACATGGTGATGATAGTGGATGTTGATGTTGGCTAGATATTGTTTAAAAAATTTGTGGGAATATGGTAGAGGTTTTCTAAATAGCTAAGGATTGGAATCCACTAATCAATCTTTCCTTTCCATAATTTAAATCAATTAAATGATAAATTGATTAAATTGATCCTTTATTTGATCACAATAATAATTAAAATAATATCTTATATTATCAGATCATATTTAAATAAATCCAAGTCTTATAAAAATAATTTAGCAATCATCATCTAGTAATTGATCGCAATAAGATTTTGAAATACTATTCCATATTATCAATAAATTGTTAAATAGATTTTTATTATCAAAGATAATAATCAATAAAAGCAAAACAATATTAATTAAATCAAATATAATATTTGATTACAATAATAAATCAAATTATTATTTAAACAATATTTTCATAAATCCTAAAATCTAACTTTGAAAATATAACTTAGAAAAATATTTTTGTCATTCGCAAATAATTATGATTTCCTTTATAGAGATTCAAATAAAATTATCACTACAAAATATTTAATATAAAATAAATAAAATTTTAAAATTTTTGGAGCAGGGATTACAACCCCGCCCATGAATGGTACAAGTCATATCCATGACTCAAACAACTCATCTCACAATGCCAATCACTACTCTAGACTCTCCATATGTACCGACACACGAACCGCTTGCACCGATGATCAGTTAAATGCGTAAGCTCGTGCCGGCTCAATGTACCTCACTCACAATGTTGTGTGATGCCTCGTGACAAGTCATAGAAGTTATTAGGAATAACTTCACAATTCCGGAAACGTCTACTAGCTCTATGTCTCACACACAAACACACACACACACACACACACACACACACACACACACACACCCCTACTACTATATCGATGTCGTCATCGATAACACCCAAGTCATTCTTTGACACACACAAATAAAGCTACCAATAATAACACAAGAATAGACATAATAAATTTAAATAGAACTAATAGTGTGTAAACCCCCTAAATTTTTGCAATATTTTTAATTTATTTAATTAGAATAACTATGATATATACTGAGTATACAGTATATGTATATATGGATTACTTTATGAAATTTTGTTCGAATAACTTATATATATATATATATATATATATATATATATATATATATATATATATATATATATATATATATATATATATATATATATATATATATATATATATATAAAATATATACATATATATATATATATATATATATATATATATATATATATATATATATTTGTATCCCATTTTTTTGAAAATAGTATTTTTATTTATTTATCTTGTACTTAGAAAATAAATTCTCTTTGAAACTTTGTAAAGAATAATATGTTATTTTCTACATTTCAAAACTAATTAAAATTTAATGGTTTGAAAATACTAATTAGATTTAATAAAAATAATTATTCTTTAAAATTATAAAGATATTATCTTATTATTTTAAAAAGATTGGTTTTAAAATTGAATTTGAAGATCTTAAATATATTTAAACGATAAAAAGATTTGTCGAACTTTTTTTGAATAAGATTTGAATTTATACAAATAAATATTTGTAAGACCCTACCCAAAAAAATTAACTTTTATTTATAATTTAGTAATTTCTAATTTTGCAATTCATTTCAACAATCTATTTGAATTTTCATGACTACAGTTTAACTATTCATTTATATTTATTTTTGGTAATATTGGCTCTTGTTGAAATAATAATATTATTATTTAGAGAATTCTATTAGTGATAAAATTTTTATATTTTTATTTAATAAATAACAACAAGTCTATCACTTCCCATTTCTATTTAGCTAACTCCCAACCTCTTCTAATTCCTATTTAGCTAACCCCCAACCTCTTCTCATTCCTATATAGCTACCCCGACCCTTCTATTCCGTAACCCCCAACTTGACATTTCCCATTTGTAACTTTCCTTCATTTCTCTATAAAAAGAGAAATATTAAAACAAAAACTTAAGCATTACCATCTTCAACTAAAGGATTTATTAGAGATGAAGAAGAACAACTCACTGTTCATGTATATAGGGAGCTGTATTGTGCATACGTAAGAGAATGGGAAACACCACATGCATATTGCTCTTGGCTTTCCTTTTTATCTCTCTTAGATATTTTATCATAATTAGAATAACCCCTTCTTTTCACTCTCTGACCATGATTGTTTCTCTCTGTCACATGTTGTTTCAAGTAATCATGATTGTAAATTTGCATTAAAACCCTCTCCATAAACCAATAGTGTAATCAATCAACTCATCTCCACCATCGTTTTGTCTTACATAACATGTGAATAGGTAATTGATAGTTGAAAATGAGCCCTCTATTAATTAATTTTTTTCAAATAAACCCCTCTCTTTTCTATGTGTTTGCAAAATACATATACACAACAACACACACTATTCACGTAAGCGATGCTTACATGTGCATTGGATCCAACTAAAGTTGGTGGCATAATTACGTATAGCCCCTTCCACTTCTAATTAAATTTCATAACTATATACTACCTTTAATTCACATAAATCTTATTTACTATATAGTAACTAGTACACAAACCATAAGTAATTAATTGTCTACCTTTATAATAAATGTGTATATTATATATATGCACCTAAGTAGCATTAATAATAATTTTTTGTATATAATAAACTTAATAAATTATATAAGCTGGTTGGACTTGGAGTTGGGATCAACCTCGACCTTAGCGTGGGAAGCAGGCAAGTAAACATTAGCACTCGTACAATATATCTTCATGCATGTGTTCATTCTATTGTTTATCCTTCTTTCATTATCATGTCTTATTCATATTGTTCTAGTTACTCTCTTATTTTATGTGCACGTAGATTTGTTTCTATGTTTCTATCATTGCTTGTCGTATTAGATGTTTATGTTATTGTATACTTCTAGAGATTGTTGTTGTCTAGTCCTACGCCACTATTCCTTTGACTCGACTTGACATGATATGACCTGACTTGAGTAAGACTTGACTTGAGATATTTTATAGAGTAGGAGCGCTTACCTTGGATACAATCTATAGGATTGACTTCCCTTGTATTCCCACTACAACAAATAAGGCCTACAATAGCAGTTTTTCTATAGCATTCAAGTATCCCCGCTATAGAATATTATCAATAATAGCGTTCTTTCTCCAGTGCTATAAAAATATCTATCTATAGCGTTTCCTGAATGCCGTAGAATCTATAAAATTCATCTATTGCTTTGATTGTATGTCAAAGCAGATCTCATGTTCGAATCCTAGGAAAAGTTGCGTAGGTTTTTATTTTACATGATAAAAAATAGATTATAGCATATTTAGCATGAAAGCATACAAATTTACAAAACCCGCGTCCAACATCTACAAAATCCATAGCCTAAACCCCCTAATATTCCTTCTTTCGCACAAAAAATTGCATTTTTAGCAACACCTTTTAGTGACACATGGTCTTTTATGTCTCCAGAAGCTAATTTTTTAGATATATTTGCGACATGGATTCTAGTATGTCGCAGAATTTATAAAACATTTACTACCAGAATGACACGATACAATTGGTGACATGTGTTTATGTGTCGCCGAACAATACAATACATTTGGCGACATATGCATGTGTGTCGCATAACGACATCATATATTTGGCAACTTGTATCTATGTTGGGAAATACATTTCTAAAATTTTCTAATCCAAAATTAAGTTTTCCCTCCTCTACATCCCCCTAAATCTAAGCGTTAAAAATGCATTCAAAAATTTCAGGAACCATAGAATTTGCCCCCATTTTTTCGTCAAAAAATAATCTCTCCCGTTCTGAAACCTACTATGTTTCTTTCTCCTCATCATCTTATTCTTCTTTTCCTTCTCCTTCTTATTCTCTCCACCTATGGTGTCTATCTACTCGTCAACGACTGGAGAAGGACATGGAGGAGCCCACAATGACAGGAGCAGCAGTTCGACGCAGTCTATCGCCACTTCCTCCCCGCCTCCAGAGCATACATCGTCGAGGACATCCGGCGGCGACAAAGCCTCCACCGTTGGAGAGTACTTATCACTTTTCAAGGTTTTGCCCTAATTTTGTACCTTTTTTGTATTGTATGCGATAAACTTTTTTTGGTATTTTCTAATTTTATTGAAAGAGGTGTTGGGAAAGAAGCGCGAAAACCTTTCCCCAAACCGGAGAGTACCTGCGAGAGAACCGAGCAAACAACGCACGAACCCAAAAACAAGCACACAAAAACAATCACGCAGACACAGAGAATTTTTGACGTGGAAACCCTTGCGGGAAAAAACCACGGGACGATCGGAGTCCAACCCTGAGAAGCCTCCACTAATGGAATAGAAGAATTACACCCTCTACAAACTCCTCCCGATCCAAATCGGATCCCCACAACACTAAGAGACAAGAACAATGATCACAAGGCTACGAAGAACGAGAACGACGAGTAGAGATTACCCGAAACACGATCTCCTTCGAAAAATGACCTTCGATCCTCCGTCTTCTTCTCCGAAGTTGCAATGGCACTCTTGCCTCCTTCTCTCTCAAACTTGTGTTGTGTTGTACTTGTGAATTAGGGTTGAGAAAACTCAATATATATCTCCCTAATCCCGCAACCAACCTGAACCGTTGGATTAGATCCAATGATGAAAACTCATCCAAAAACCCGCTTCAGCCCTCCGACACACAGAGTTCGGCCAGAACTCTGTGCGGGGCAACCAGCACTGGCCGACCCACTTCTGGAATGAGGAGGCAGAGTTCGGCCAGAACTCTGCCAGGGGCAGAGTTCGGCCCGAACTCGGCCCCTCTGCTTCCAGCAGCTCTCTGCAGCTCTCTCAGCAGTCCTGCTTCCTCCCCGAGCTTCTTCGACACACGAACGGCGCTCGTCGCACTCCGGGTCTTCTCCACATAGGTTGGGAACTCCACCCACTCCAACAAATCTCCCCCTTCACAACTATGGGGAGGACGTCGTCATCCCGATGATCTGCCTGCAGTACTCAAACTTCCTCCTTGGTAGAATCTTCGTGAACATATCAGCTCCGTTGTCATCTGTATTCACCTTCTCAAGCTCCGCGTCCTTCTTTTCAACCATATCCCGTATCCAGTGATACCGAGTCTCGATGTGCTTGGACCGGCTATGAAACGTCTGATTCTTCACAAGATGGATAGCACTCTGACTGTCCAAAGCAAAGTATACTGCTCTTGCTTCAGTCCCATTTCCTGCAACAGCTTCTTCATCCACAACAGCTCCTTGCAAGCCTCCGTCGCCGCAATGTATTCTGCCTCCGTCGTCGACAAGGCAACACACTTCTGCAACCGCGACTGCCACGACACCGCTCCTCCCGCAAACATCATCACGTAGCCCGAAGTCGACCGCCTCGTGTCTACATCTCCAGCCATATCAGCGTCAGTATACCCGACCAGCTTCGGCTCGTCACCACCAAAGGAAAGTCTCCAACCAGCAGTGCCCTGAAGATATTGTAGAATCCACTTGACCGCACTCCAATGTACCCTTCCAGGATTCGAAAGATACCTGCTAACCGTACCAACTGCATGAGCAATATCTGGCCTCGTACACACCATGGCATACATAAGGCTTCCCACAGCTGAAGCATATGGAACCCGCTCCATATCTTCCTTTTCGTCCTCGGTAGATGGACACTGCTCCTCAGTGAACTTAAAGTGAGCCGCGAGGGGGAACTCACTTTCTTCGACCCGTCCATCCCGAAACGCTGAAGTACCCGGTGAATGTACTTCTTTTGGGACAAGTGTAGCAGCTTGGACTCTCTCTCTCGGCTGATCTCCATCCCAAGAATAGTCTTCGCTGCGCCCAAATCCTTCATAGAGAAGGCCGCGCCCAGTTGGCGCTTCAACTCCGCTATCCTAGTGGCATTCCGACCCACTAATAGCATATCATCAACATAGAGCAATAAGATGATAAAATCATCATCGGCAAAATACCTCACAAATGCACAATGGTCCGACGTCGTCCGTGCATAACCATGCTCCCCCATAAACGACTCGAACTTTCTGTACCACTGCCTCGGAGCCTGCTTCAAACCATACAAGCTCTTCCTCAACCGGCAGACCAAATGTGACTTGCCCTTCTCACAGAATCCCTCCGGCTGCTCCATGTATAACTCCTCCTCAAGATCACCGTGGAGGAACGCCGTCTTCACGTCCATCTGCTCGACCTCCAAGTCAAAACTGGCTGCTAATGCTAGCACCACCCGAATAGACGAATGCTTGACGACAGGCGAAAAAATTTTATCATAATCCACGCCTTTCCGCTGACCGTAGCCCTTGACTACCAGCCTCGCTTTGTATCAAGGGCGAGTAGCATCATCCGTCTGCTTCACTCTGAACACCCATCGATTCTTCAAAGCCTTCTTGCCCTTTGGCAACCGTACCAGATCATAAGTAGAATTGGTGTGCAAGGAACTCATCTCCTCCTGCATGCCACCATCCACTCCTGCCTGTGTTCGTCTTCCATAGCCTCTGCAAAACTTTCGGGCTCTCCCCCGTCAGTCAGTAGCACATACTCATCCGGCGAGTATCTCGTAGATGGTCGACGATCCCTGTTGCTCCTTCTCAGTGGAGCCACTAGTGCTGGCTGTATACCGACAGCCTCCTCCCCTTCAGGAACTGCCTCCCCGATATGCTCATCCTCCTGAGGGACACCCTGACCACCATCAGCAGGCTGATGATCAAGGTTGGGAGCAACTCCATGTATCGGCTCCCCCATAACTGGATCCTCTGCGATGTCCTCTGGAAACTGCTCGAAGCGAAATGACTCTAACTCAGGCAATTCCTCAGCCTCAGAAGGCGTCTCGGAATCCTGAGTGTTGGTCATGGTCTGATCCTCAACGAACACCACGTCCCTGCTTCTGTAGAGCTTTCCTTCCACTGGGTCGTAGAGTCTATAGCCAAACTCATCCCGACCGTAGCCGACAAAGACGCATCGCCTCGTCTTCGGCTCAAGTTTGGTCCTCTCGTCCTTCGGTACATGTACGAAGGCTTTACAACCAAACGCCCGCAGGTGACTGTATGACGGCTCCTTGCCGTACCATACTTTGTCAGACACATCACCCTGCAAAGGAGCACTAGGAGACAAATTAATAATATAAGCAGCTGTGAGAAGAGCTTCACCCCAATAACTGCCCGACAAGTTTGCTTCTGACAGCAAACACCGCACCCTCTCCATCAGTGTCCTGTTCATGCGCTCCGCTACACCATTGAGCTGAGGTGTCTTTGGCGGAGTCTTCTGGTGTCGTATCCCTTGCTCTCTGCAATACGCATCAAAGGGACCGATGTATTCGCCGCCATTGTCGGACCGAGCACACAACAACTTCTTGCCCGTCTCCCTTTCAACGGAGGCCTGAAACTCCTTGAAAGTAGGCAGCACCTGATCCTTGGTCTTTAAGGCATAGACCCAAACCTTCCTGGAACAGTCATCAATAAAAGTCACAAAGTAAGAAGCACCACCAAGAGATTTTACCTTCATAGGACCGCAGACATCCGAGTGAATCAACTCGAGCAACGCCGGCTTCCTCGAACTTGGGTGACTCTGGAAAGACACCCTACTTTGCTTCCCAGCCAAACAGTGCGTGCATTTCTCCAACTTTGTAGACTTGAGCCCCGGAATCACTTTCCTGTTCACCAAGTAGCTCATTCCCTTCTCGCTGATATGGCCGAGCCGCCTGTGCCACAACTCGGTAGACGCGTCACTGACTGCGTTCACCTCCTGTGCCCCCTCTGCGCTCCCCTCCATATAGTAGAGACCGGACTTCTTGCTTCCTCTGGCAATCACCATCGAACCTCTGGAAAGCTTCCACTGACTATTCCCGAAGAGACTGAAGAATCCCTCGTCATCCAACCTTCCAACCGACACCAGGTTGAAACGGATATCAGGGACATGACGAACATCCTTGAGAACAAGAACCGCACCCGTCTTCGTTCTCAAATGCACATCTCCAATGGCAACCGCCTTCGACACATCTCCGTTGCCCATCTTCAACACGCCACAGTCGCCTGTCGTGTAAGTGGCAAACAGTGCCCTATTGTGAGATACATGTGCTGAAGCCCCTGAGTCCACCAGCCAAGAATTGTCATCGCAGGCGAGGTTAGTAATGACCTCATCACCTACGACGATCACATCGCCTCCATGCACCGAGGCCGCCGCTGTAGTGTTCTCTTCTTGCTTTCCCTTGTCGCCCTTCTTCTCCTTCTTCCAAGCGAAACAATTCCGCTTGATATGGCCCTTCTTACCGCAATGATAACACTCTGAGTCCTCGTACCGACCCTTGGACTTCCCCCTGCTCTTGTCTCTGCCACCACCTGGACCCCTGCTTTTGCCCCTTCCGCGGCTCTCTGAAACAAGTGCCTCTGAGTGGTGGGATGTGGATGAAGTGCCCTGAGAACGTCTCCGCATCTCTTCATTCAATACCCCGCTCTTGGCAAACTCCAGACTGACCACGCCCTCTGGAGCAGAAGCGATCATAGATACTCGTACGGTCTCCCACGAGTCTGGCAAGGTACACAGCAGCCATAGTCCCTGAACTTCGTCGTCGAACTTGACTCCCATAGAAGATAGCTGGTCAACCACGCCCTGGAAATCACTCAAGTGATCCGTAATAGACGCCCCATCCTCGTACCGCAGACCCATCATCGTTCGGATCAGGAACAACTTGTTTACCCCGGTCTTCTTCGCATACAAGGATTCCAGCTTATCCCACAACGTCTTCGCGTGCTCAATATTGGCAACGTGGTTGTACACGTTCTCATCAACAAACTGCCGTATGTACCCACACACCTGTATGTGCTCGAACTTCCAGTCCTCCTCGGATTTATCACTGGGCCTCTCGGTTGCAAACACAGGTAGATGCAGCTTCTTGACAAATAGCAAATCCTTTATCTTGCTCCGCCAATAATGATAGTTTGTGCCATTAAGGTTCACCATGCGCACCGGCTTTGCGTCCATCTCTCCTTTCTGGTTCCTCTGTCAACTCCTGACACCCTTTGAACCCAAAGCTCTGATACCACTCTGTTGGGAAAGAAGCGCGGAAACCTTTCCCCAAACCGGAGAGTACCTGCGAGAGAACCGAGCAAACAACGCACGAACCCAAAAACAAGCACACAAAAACAATCACACAGACACAGAGAATTTTTGACGTGGAAACCCTTGCGGGAAAAAACCACGGGACGATCGGAGTCCAACCCTGAGAAGCCTCCACTAATGGAATAGAAGAATTACACCCTCTACAAACTCCTTCCGATCCAAATCGGATCCCCACAACACTCAGAGACAAGAACAATGATCACAAGGCTACGAAGAACGAGAACGACGAGTAGAGATTACCCGAAACACGATCTCCTTCGAAAAACGACCTTCGATCCTCCGTCTTCTTCTCCGAAGTTGCAATGGCACTCTTGCCTCCTTCTCTCTCAAACTTGTGTTGTGTTGCACTTGTGAATTAGGGTTGAAAAAACTCAATATATATCTCCTAATCCCGCAACCAACCTGAACCGTTGGATTAGATCCAATGATAAAAACTCATCCAAAAACCCGCTTCAGCCCCCCGACACACAGAGTTCGGCCAGAACTCTGTGCGGGGCAACCAGCACTGGCCGACCCACTTCTGGAATGAGGAGGCAGAGTTCGGCCAGAACTCTGCCAGGGGCCGAGTTCGGCCCGAACTCGGCCCCTCTGCTTCCAGCAGCTCTCTGCAGCTCTCTCAGCAGTCCTGCTTCCTCCCCGAGCTTCTTCGACACACGAACGGCGCTCGTCGCACTCCGGGGTCTTCTCCACATAGGTTGGGAACCCCACCCACTCCAACAAGAGGGGGGGAGAGTTGGTGTGGTGCTTGGGTCAGTCAAGGAGGGAGGAGAGAAAGTTTCAGTGATATTGGTGGTGCTCGAGCCAGAGGATGATGATGATGAGGCCCCTCCCATGAGCGAGCGGTACGAGAGGATCTAGGGTTTTTGATGCAGGCAGACGAGCACGGCCAGAGGGTGCGGGAGGGCCGCTAAGGTTTATTTCTAATAGGTAAAAACTTTGAAAATATAAAGCAATTTAGTGTTATGAACTACTTCTCCCCCAAGTAAGTTTTATAGATTTGTCTTCTCTCACTCTTCCTTTATCACCTATGCTGTGAAATGTTTGTTGAAATGCATGTAGTAACTATATTTTTGTGGTGACCATTAGGTGTTTGCTAAATGATCTTTAATGTTTTGAAATTCCTGTTTGCAGCTTATTGTACCCATTTATACGAACAAGTTTTGTATCCATGTCCCCGTTAGTGACAAAGAGAAGTTGAAAATTGGTTGAATTTAATTGTTTTTCTTCATAATTGTTGTATAATGTTGGAAATTTTATTGTTGTTAATTTCTTTACCATTTGTTGTCAATCAAATATTTCAAACAATAATTTCATAACAATATGTGTTTATTGCTTTGGTTATGTTGCATATCAACTGCTTGGAAGGAGAAGGCCAAGCATGCCCAGCTGGAAATTCTAAAGAATGGAGAAATGTTGGTTGGCAATCTATACTATAATTTGGTTATTTTTCCTAACTTTTTGATCCCTAAATTCATCCTCTAAAGGTTTTTGCTGTTGAAAAATGAGTCGAGGAGGAGGAAGAGATGATTTCTTAGGTGAACCCTTCGGCAACAGCCCCTTCGACGGTGGAAGGCCCGGCGGGAGCCTGCTGTCGAACATCTTCGGCAGGAAAGACCCTTTCCATGACCCCTTCTTCACCCAGCCCTTTTGAGGCATGATGGGCATCGGCATGTTCGGACCCGGCATGTTCGAATCGAACAACAGTTTGTTCGAAGAGTTCGCCGGCAACGTGGGGTTCTTCAAGCAGCAATGAGCCCTTTCGAGGAAATTTTTTATGTTACTTTTGCAAAAATAGCAGCAGGTTTGTTTCTTAACAGTTGTTATCTTTCTTCTTGAGCAATAGTATATAGTGGGCTGTAGTCCAATTCAAGTAGCAATAGTTTGTATGTATAGTTTCTAAAAAAAATATTTGTTTAGGAACAGTACAGTCCTAGGATCTCCTAGCATTAGTATGGTTGTGCTCATGGACAAAATTCATTTTTACAGAACATACAGACTAGAATAGATCTTTATTTATTATTTATTTTCATGTAGCTGCTAGTTCCTTTCTAATCCCAAATGGCAAAGAGAAGTATGATGTGATCTCATTGTTATAAACTATGTTGGGAACTATGTAGTTACACAAAAAAGGGTATTTTGGTTAGAGGAAAAAAGTTCATTTGATTTTCCATTTTCTCAAACTTAGTACTATATGTTGATTTGGTTGGTTTCTTTGAAGTCAACCATTTCCCTTATTGTTTATTGTATGCAAAAATATGTCTTTGACAGGTTCATCATTATTTTATGGAATGGCTAATTTTGAATATTCTTTCCATTTGCATGTCCAAGGAAGTACAACAGTGCTCTGGTTGGCTATGACATGCCTTTCACACACTGGATTCACAAAAGAACAAAGTGTGTAACTTCTTAAGCTGCAAAAGAAAACTACAAATATTGTTTCATATAATCATTGATGGTCTTAAATTTTGTTCAGTTAGTTCTGCAACAATATAGCATGTATAATCATTGATGGTCTTGATTTTGTTCAGTTAGATTCTGCAACAATATAGCATGTGTTTGGAATCCCATAATATCTTTCAATACCTTATATTCCATATTGCAGTAGAATATGCTTGTTACATTGGAAAGTAGAATCTTAATCTTCTATCCACAAACTTGTTGCAATTATATTGTAATAGCATCATGGTGATCTGTTATAATTCTGGTGTCAAATTGGTACAATTTCTGAGTACTGATCCTATCATGTATGTGCTATCGTCAAACCATTGCTTATTATTATTATTATTATTATTATTATTATTATTATTATTATTATTATTATTATTATTATATATTATTATTATTATTATTATTATATATATATATATATATATATATATATATATATATATATATATATATATATATATATATATATAATAGTACTTACTAGTATGGTATTACATTTTAAATGGTTATCTTACCATATGACGCAAATGCTTATATTACTGGAATCTTTTCATGCATTAGGTCTTGGGAGAAAGAATTAGGAATTCAAAATTGACATTGCGTATCCATGATGATGTCTATCTAAAATTGGGGATTTATTGTCGAAATCTGGCAAATGTTGCCTTCTCTATATTTTCTCAAAAAATAAAGTCAAATTCTCTTCATCCATGCCTTGATGCTATTGAAAAACAACATATGCTATTAATACTTTGCTTTATCATATACATTTGTTTTATCTTTTATATGTGGTAACTCTAAGTGATATACATTGTCGTCTTCCATCTACAACGAGTTTCGATATTGATGTTATATTTTTCATATGAGTTCAATGTTGCCTTTTTGAATTGATGTTATTTAGACTTCTCTGGTCTTGCACTACACTAAAGAAGATATGGGGATACATGGATCTCCTAAGTGCACTCTTCCCTCAGGATATATAGAATACTTTCTTCTAGTCTTCCATATCTATTCAATCCCAGGTTTAACATGAAAATGTGTAGCAACGTCACCAAAATGGAGGATATGTAGGGAGATTTTTTATTTGAACTCTACATAGGAGTTACAAGACTAGCTTTTAAGGAACATTAGGTTTTAGCATCGTGATAAGATGCATAAAGCTTAAAATACAATATAGGTTGCTACAGAATAATTGGTTCCTAGCAAACAGTAGTCCCCTCTAGTTAAATGAAACCTAAATAGGCCAACAACATTTCCCATGTCCTTGTTTTTCTTTTCAATTTGATTCAATTTAAAGATGCAGAAGCAAAAAAGAAGAAGAAGAAGATGCAAAAGCTGTATTTACTTAACTGGTGGAGCTTTACTGGTAGGAGTGTATACACAACATTTCTCCGAAATTGATAAGAGGAACATCCATAATCAGAGAAGATGAGAAAACCTAGAAAACCCTATCGAGGTTAGGTGAGTGATGGCACCATTGTACAATTTCATGAGATTGGATATGCCTTTCATCCTAATGGAGTTATGCTGAAGAGAATATAAAAGACAGCTCAATAAGATTACAGTTTGAATTTTCTATTCATAGTTGTATGCTGAAAGATATCTAACCTTTCATATTTCTTTGTATTATATATATATATATATATATATATATATATATATATATATATATATATATATATATATATATGTAACATACTATTTTTTGTATTGTGATGTTTACAATAAGTATAGTGGTAATAGTTAAATAATCAGACTGCTTCCAGGCTATCGGCATAGCCATAGTTAGATAAGAAGTAATGTTTTAGGTTTTTTGTATGTGCTTCATTTTATGTTTAATCACTAGAGTTTTTCTTGATTATTATTTTGTGACCAATTTTGATAGAGCATAATGTTGTCTTACTTTTCTGATTTTGTGTAGGTTTGCGTGTAAATTTTTGATGGTTGTAGATATAAGCTAGAAGAAAAGAGTCGATCGAGCTGTATTTTGGTCTACAAACATTTTGTATGGAAATGGAATGGTTTAGTTGAATTTTGGACTAGCGTTAGGTTACAAACATTTTAGTACTAAGAATGTCCTTGCATTACCTGTCTAATGTGTCAAACTATTAGTACTAAGAATATTGGATTTTTTTTTGTCCTGCAGTGCTATGATCATCGTTGGATTTATTCTGTCGTCGAGGGAGATGGTTTCATCATTGCTTGTGCTGCATTATTCCCAATTTTTAAGGAGAAGTATGGTAAGGTTGCTACCTTTGCCGTGTCTCCAGAATGTCATAGGCATGGACAAGAAGATAGATTGCTAGTATACAATTTAAATTATCAAATTCCCGATACACTGAATGTGAGATTGTTCATAAATGAATTCATGTATAATCTATGTCATATTAAAAAGTAAAAAAAATATGCTTTTAAAAAGTCCAAAATGAGGAAGGCTTGTTGCTTGTTTTTTAGTGTCCCTTCAAATATTAAATTCATTAGTATGCTTTTATATATGAACTAGATATATTTTTACCTGAAGCTCGTCTCTAAAGGGCTTGTTGCTTGTTTTTTAATGTCCCCATCAAATCTTAAATTCATTAGTATACTATTGATCAAAAACACATTTCGTACTTATCAAATCTGGAATACAAATGCAACAAAGATAAATGTTTATGGAATGCATGGATACATGATCTTGTGTGAACTTATTTTTTATGTAATAATTCTAATGTGTTTTCTTTCCAATTTTGTGTAGGTTGGTGAATAAATTTTTGATGGTTTTGGATATAAGCTAGAAGAAAAGAGTTGATCGAGCTGTATTTTGGCCTACAGGCATTTTGTATGGAAATTGAATGGTTTAGTTAAATTTTGGACTAGCGTTAGGTTACAAACATTTTGTACATCTTCGATTCTCTTTACATGAAAAATTTATTTTGGACTATTATTTCAATCACTTTAGGTGTACAATAACTTTTTGTACATCTTGAATATTTTAATAAAAAAATGTATGAATTTATTTATTTTGGCAAACCTTTTCTATTTCTTGATTGATCAAAATGGAAGTTACGATTGAAATTGTTGAAATCAAAATTGCGATTCAGCATGAATTTTTAAATGGTTAATTGTATGTGACACATAACAGGTTATTCAGATTGAAATTGTGTATCAGATTTATAGCATCAAAATGTAATAGCATTCCAAAATGCTATTGGTGCATAACAGTTTGACCTATTAAATTCTACAGCATTCATGAAAGCTATAGTAAATCAACAACATTAAAGAACGCTATGAACCATCTACAGCATTCATGAACGCTATCATTCATCAACAGCATTCAGGAACACTATAGACCATCCACAACATTCATGAACGCTATAATCCATCTACAACATTCACGAACGCTATAAACCATCTACAGCATTCAAGAACGCTATAAAGCATTCACAGCATTCACAAACGCTATAAACCATCCATAGCATACACGAATGCTATAATCCATCTACAGCATTCAAGAACGCTGTAATGTTATAGCGTTCACATGTCTTGACATACTATAGCGTGGACAATTATAGCGGACAGAGTACGCTATAAAAGGCTTTATATAGCGTTCTGCGCATGCTATTGTATGCCATATTTGATGTAGTGTCCTCTAGGATTTTGATACTAGAATTGGCTACATTCTCAACTGAGAGTAGCTTACCTTGGACTACAATTAAGACTATAGATTGGAAGTGCTTACCTTGATAACAGTCTATAGGATTGACTTCTTAGCCGTGTCTAGTATGTCATGCCACTATCTTAGTTTCCTGGTGTCATAGTTAATTCTTTCGTGACTATTTATTATTTTTCCTGCATATTTTATACTGTTACATTTGACATGTTTTTATGTATCTTGCTAGTCCCTTGAGGACCTGGCGATCTCTCCAGGTTTAAACGAGGAGGTTTACCCTGAGGTATATGGTTTTAGAGGTGAGACTGGAGGCTTACCTTAGCAGGAGGACGAGATAGTTCTGGAAGACTTCTCTTGAGTCATGTCATTCTCTATTTAGATATTGCTATTTTTATTTCCTATTTAGTTCAGCAGACTTATAGTTGGATATTATATCTATTTTCTTTGTTGTGGTGACGAGTTATTTCATGTACATTTATTTCCTTCATTACTACTAGACAGCTGACATTATTATTATTGTTGGACTTGCTTATTTTATGTTTTCTTTTCTGCGTGGATGAGATTAGTTCTGGACTGGTGGCCTATATTATTGTTATGGATTTTCTGTTATGATTTACAGCTTAAGCATTCGCTAATGGACTTGTTAGGTAGATTGGCCCATTGGTGATATGCTGCTGGCATGTAGCGCATTCCTGGCCCTACATATTTTGGGGCTAGGGCGTTACAACTTTAAATTATTTTGATAAGTATTGAATATGCTTTAAATTAATTTGATTATATGAAATATTATTTTCAATTATATGGTGATCAATTATTGGATCAAGATTTAATTATCTTCTTTTTAAATTTATTTAATTTAAATTAAGGTGTAGATTTATCCATTAGAAATTTTAATCCTATTGGAATCATATCTATAATTATTTAAATCATTTCTTATTTGAACTAATTTTAATCATATCCATATTGATTGAATTCTAAAGATATCCTAATTAACTAATTGCTACTTGTTATATATACCTATTGAACCTATGAAATAAAATAATTTCTCATATTTTTCTTCTCCAAATCTCCTCTCTTTTCCTCTAAAACAGCCCAAAAATTTGTCATAAAATTTAACCTCATTTTTTCAGAAGCTGTAGCAACTTTGTGAAGTAGTTGCGAACAACTCCGGACTCCGTTTCACCTCCAGTTTTCTTTTGAACCGTTTTGAGGTTAGATACGATGATCTATAATTTATTTTAGCAAATTTGTAATATATTTTTTATAAAATTATTTTAGTGCCACTTGTCCGAAAATCGATACTTAGTACTATTTTCGAGATTTTGGGAGATCTTAAATTCGGTTTCGCATATTTTTGTGGACCCAATGTGGCCCACTTGTCCGAAAATCGATACTTCGAAACAATATTTTTGCATATTTTCTCGAGAAAATAGTACGAAGTATCGATTTTCAGACAAGTGGGCCACATTGAAAAAATAATCACCCAAAATTGGTTTCGATTTTCAGACAAGTGAGCCACATTGGATCCATGCAGGTCGAGAAAATATGCGAAAATATTCGGGACATTGGATCTCAAATTCAGTTTCGCATATTTTTGTGGTAGCCCATGCAGGTCCAGAAAATATTATTTCGATTATGTTACTGTACCGTACAAGCATGCATATATGATTAGAGTTTAGGATCCCATCAAATTCTTGATCACCTTTCTTGATTTCATTGTGAACTCTCGTTTGACTACTTGATTTGTATCTTAATTGATCCCTCTTCCATGTAAATCTTATATTCTTGTGCATGGTGGAGGTTAGAGAGATGACTAGCATTAGTATATGTCCCATAGGTCATTTATATTGTTAGACAAATTATCTTGTCGATTAAGGATATAAGAGGAATGTTTAAGTTATGAAGGTATAAAAATATTTTGAGGATTTATTAGCACTATCAAATGATTTGAGTAAATTTCCTTAAGGATATACTCGTGCGTGGAAGATGAGTATATTTTAAGTTGGGTTGAAGTTATACCTTCATGTTTAAATTATAGTTAGAATCTTATATGACGAATGTGAGACTCTTATTTGGTGCTTAAGAAGGCAATCAGGTAAAATATAATTGAAAGATTTAAATTCTTTGACTTTGAACTTATTAGAAGAATAATTTGGATTTATCTGAGGAAAAATAAGAAGAAATATAGAGATTTGAGGATAATGATTTGACCTTGAGGAGGAATGTTTCAAGGATTTAATTTTTTTTTTTGACTATTTATAAATTGGACTTAAAATTTTACAATTTGAAATTTTGATAAAATGTTGAATTTTGATGATTGAATCATGAATTTAAAAATTTTGAGGATGGAAATTTAATTTAAATTTTTGAAAATTATAAATTTTTATATGGTTAAATTTAGAATAAGATATGACTGAATAAATTTTACTTTTTTGGAAGAAGATTATGATAAATTGATTAAAATATAGTTATTTGAAATTTGAGGATATTATGATAGATTGAATTTAGATTTAAAATATGGATATTTAAATTTTAAGGAGCTCGAGGACCAAATGAAGGAAGTCATAAGTATGAAAGGTTTCTAGAGTAGAGGAACACTCTTTCATACCATTAGACCGACAAAGCCTAAGATTTACTTAACTTATCCATCTTTCTTCATGTTGTGCTACTTAATCCCTTCTGCATTCCTTCTCAACCTTCATTCCCTGCACTAGTACATCATGTGCTGGAACCTATTCGTGCCACATTACCTTAGCCAACCACTAGAAACTTATTACAATTATTCTTATCTCATTTTTTCGAGTTCGAGGTACGATTTTTCGTACTTGATAGTTCTACTGCTTTGCATTCTCTTATTTCTTAAATCAAGCTTTAGTTTTAATTTCAAGGATAAAATTATTGTAGGTTGGGTAGGAATTAAACACCCAAAATTTTCATAATATTTTTTAATTTATTGATTTAGAACAACTATGGTATATATACTGAATATATATATATATATATATATATATATATATATATATATATATATATATGTATATATATATTTGTATCCTATGTTTTTCTAGCTTTTAAAATAGTATTTTTCATTTAATTTTTTTTTGTACTTAGAAAATAAATTCTCTTTGAACCTTTGTAAAGAATATTATGTTATTTTCTACATTTCAAAACTAGTTAAAATTTAATGGTTTGAAAATACTAATTAGATTTAATAAAATAATTCTCCTTAAAAATTTATTATTTGAAATTATAAAGATATTATCATATATTTTTAAAAAAGATTGGTTTAAAAATTGAATTTGAAGATCTTAAATATATTTAAACAAAAAAAAGATTTGCCAAACTATTTTGAATAAGATTCGGATTTACATAAATATACTTTAAATTACTTCGATAAGTATTGGATATACTTTAGAATATTTGATGATATGAAATATTATTTTCAATTGTTATGGTGATCAATTTTTGAATTAAGATTTGCTTATCTAATTTTTAAATTTATTTAATTTAAACTAAGGGGTAGATTTACCGATTAGAAATTCTAATCCAGTTGGAATCATATCTATAATTATTTAAATCATTTCTTATTTGAACAAATCTTAATCATATCCATATTGATTGAATTCTAATGATATCCTAATTAACTAATTGCTACCCATTATATATACCTATTGAACAAATGAAATAAAATTATCTCTCATATTTTTCTTCTCTAAATCTCCTCTCTTTTCCTTCTAAAACAACCAAAATTTTCGTCATAAAATTCAGCATCATTTTTTCAGAAGCTGTACAACTTTGCGAAACCATTGCGACCAACTCCATACTCTATTTCACCTCCAGTTTTTTTGCTTGAACCGTATTGAACTTAGCTTCGATGATCTGTAATTTATTTTAGCAAATTTTCAATATATTTTTCCTATAAAATTATTTTAGAGCCAGTTGTCCCAAAATCGATACGTCGTACTATTTTAGAGATTTCGGGCAATCTCGAATTCGGTTTCGCGATTCGTTTGATGTTTCGAAAATTTGACACGAAGATCTATAGCATAAATCTTTTTCAGAAATTAATTTTAAATTTTAAATTTTAAATTTTAAATTTAATTTTGGGCCCATATAAATATTTGGTTACTACGTGTATATATATATATATATATATATATATATATATATATATATATATATATATATATATATATATATATATATATATATATATATTTTTGGTTACTACGTATATATAGGGTATATATATATATAATATTGGGACTTGGACCCTACATCTATTTTTGAAGTGGGTTTAGAAATCCTAAACACATTATTAAAATTATTTTTACCTATTATAAAATATGATTTTTAATCTAAAATTATATTTTAACAAATTAGGAGTTTTAGTCCTAAATAATTTTGCTAGATTTTGAAATATTTTTCTCTAATATTTTGACTAATAAAATATAGGTCCAAATGTAACAAATATTTCTTAAAATAGCTATATATAATATTTATGCAAATTTTCTTCAATCAACATATTGATTGTGACTAATCGTACATTTCTTATTGATTTGCGAATTCGAACTTCTTCATATTGACACTAGCTATTCGAACTAATTTGCACATTACCAAATCGTTGCACAAACTCCAAGAAAATATACTTGCTATATTTAATGCTCATTATACTTATTTTCAATATTTATTTATTTTGTTTCATATTTATCTAGTTCATATATTATAAACTGTGCATCCAAGTCATACTTGGGTGCAAACGACTATATTTGTCATATTTCGTTGCTTTCTTTTATTGTATGCATGTTGGCTTAGTTTTAGCAGACTACCTTCTTATTATGGATATCCTTGTATCTCCTTTCTCCATGACACTCATATTACACGATTTGAGACATTTTGCTAGGGACACGGATTGCATATTTGACTGGCCATCAATATGTACGAAGTCGTGTGACGGATAGATAATCGTAACTACTATGATTAGGATATAGAGGTTCAAGCAGTTACAAAACTGGACAGGTTATGAACATGACTTGGTTAGTATGGTAATCTTGGGGAGGATAGTCACTACTGCGCATGGGAAGCCATATCGATAAACCATAGTCTCCTGATGTAACTGTGGGAAGTGATAAGTTCGCAGATACCCTCTGACGTTTTGGAACGTTACGGTCGATTACAGATGACTAGACGATAGTATATATACACAAGTAGCCTAAATCCCACCCACACGTGTGAAAGCTGTCCTTAAATGCACGTTAGACGGTTAGGATACCCATTTGCATATTTATTGTATAGGATAGTCTATTTTATATTTATTTATCTACTATGACAGTTCTTATAGCATGATATTATGTATCTTGTTACGTCCCTCTAAGGACTTGGTTATCTCTCCAAGTATAGACGATTAACAGTATCCCGAGGAGTATGGTTCCAGACCAGACTCTTCTCTTATAGACAAGGAGATCTCGTCCTTTGCATCTACCGGATTTTATTCTAGTTTATGGACTTACTTAGTTGTTCTTCTTTATCTCATTTATGTCATTATATTCTTTATATTCGCATGGTACTGGATTTGTCTCCACCCGGCAAATATTTTATTTTATATCTCAGTTCTAATTAAGTTATTTCCTTTATTTGTTGTCGTGGATGAGATATAGATATTGTTTGTGACCATGTTATATTGTTATGAGCTGGAGCTCTTATATTGCAGCTTATGTGTGTATATGTTGATTTCATATATTGGAGTAGTCTATGTGTACATACAGCTGGCATGTACGTATTCCTAGTCCTATGTATTTTGGGATTGGAGCGTTACAAAATGGCAAGGTTCCTTGCCTAAATCTCAAGATGAGTGTACAATAATGCTTCGGCTTCAGCAACCTCAGTCTTATTGTCACAACTCCTAAACTTAATAATATATACTATTAGATGACGACTCCACAGCATATTGTTGGTGTTTTTGCTTGTTGGTGTTTTACTTTAGAAACTAGAAAGATAGTCCCACATTGGAAAAACCAAATGGATGGTGTGAAACCCATAATTTTCGGTTTCAATTACATTTTAATTAATTGGATAAATTTGTTTATTAAATTATTATTATTATCATTATTAATTGTTAAATTAGAAAAATCGTATTTTTAGAAAAATTATTATTTATGGAATTTTTAGTGTTTGGTCTGACCGTCCCGAACCCGTCTTGAACCCAATTTCAGTTTTTTCCGAAACAAATCCTTAAGTCCCTTAAATATATATTTATAAGTACAAAATTCTATTTTCTTTAAACTCTCATTAAAACTCTCTCTCTCTCTCTCTCTCTCTCTCTCTCTCTCTCTCTCTCTCTCACACCAGCCAAAACCTTTCTTTTCCTTTCCGTTCCTGACCGCAGCCACACCCCTCCCCTTCCGAACCGTCGGAGACCACTCGTTTCCCCTCCCGTAACCCCCAAACACCTATACTATATAAACCACTCTCTCCATCCCCATCCTCCATTCTCCATTCTCTAACTTTTTCTTAAATTTTTCCAGAGCCCTAGCTCTAACCCGCGCCTCCCAGCGACCCCGATGCAGATCCGCCCGTGCCCGGCGACCCCGAGCTCCTCCGTCGAGCATCACCCGACCAGCGACCCTCTCGGCCGACCCCCTGTGCAGTGCCACCTCGCCCAAACCGCTGCTGTTCTCGAGTTCGCAGCACCCCGCGAGCCCCGATCCGGCCGCCCGTGCCCGATTCGTTGTCCGCAGCACCTTGCGGGTCCCGATCCTCTCCCCGTGGCCGCGTTCGTGCTATTCCAGCGCTGTCTGTGTGCTTCTGGAGTTTTCCGAGTTCGTGTGGATTTTTTTATTTCCCTATTTTGCACCTGAGAGCTCTAGCCAAGCATCCGAGGTATATTTTCTGTGTCCCTGTGTCCTTTCCGTTGAGTCGATGATGACACAGTTTCGATCCCGCTATGGGATTCGATTGTTGATGTTTGGTTCTGATTTCTAAATCAGAATTTGTCTATTGGGTTTTCTGATTTTAAATTCAGAATTTATGTTGTGATTTGGGTTTCGTATTCCGATTCCTATTCGGATTTAGTTCTGTTGTTTTCGACTTCGATTTGGAATAGTCCGTTCTGAAAATCGATTTCCGATTTCGAGTTCAGATTCTCGGATTAAGTTCTGTTGTTAATTGGAACACATGTATAGGTGGCTTAAACTTTGTGGATTTCATTCTTGTATATATATATATATATATATATATAAATATATATATATATATATATATATATATATATATATATATATATATATATATATATATATATATATATGGTTTTGAGATGGATTTTGGTTGATTTTCGGATACCACTTTTGGGCGACAACCATAACGGTCAATGGGCCCTAGCGAAATGCAAACGAAATCGAAATTTCCGGACGTTGAGGCATAAGCTAGAATGGAACATGACACTTTGGACCAAGTCTGAGACTTACCATATTTTTACATTTTTAAATTAAAAATTATTATTTTAGAACGTGTTACTGGACGATAGTATTTTGGTGCAGGGCCTCGGCCTGCTGAATGGATTGCTTTCCAGCGTTCAGAGTTCATCAGCATTTTATTTAATTAATTTATGTAATAAATTGTAAGGGCATAAGCCCAGTTTTATCTTTATTTTTGTGGCCCTGTATTTGTGTAATGTAGCTTTGTAACTTTCTTTTTTGGTGTTGTTCGTAGACGTGTAAAATATTAAATGCATATTATTTTTGATATAGAAAATTTATAAGATTTTCTAACAATAAATAGATAGTAAAAATTACAAGTTTACACAAGTTCACGTTTTTCTCATTTATAGAAAAACCTAGTTTTTAAATATATTACAAAATACAAAGTTTTGCTAAATAATCGGAAGATATGAATTTTCCCAATAAATGTTAACCTGATTTTTATTTCGTTAAATTAATGATTATAAATCGCATCGATAAACGTGCTATGATAGAATAACATAAAACTTGACTAGGATGAATTTTAGAGATTGTAACTAGTACACCTAGATATGGTTCAAATATGTTTCTAAGAAGGGATTCTCAACTGTAGGATTTCGAAGACGAGTCTGATTTCTTCCCCGGTACCAATTTCAAATCCAGTCATAAACCAAGGCAAGTACGGTTATGTTTGTTTTTCAATTTAATTAGTAATTATAATATTGCAAGATTAAACCACATTGCTACACGGAACTCTCTCCTAGAGTATTGATTGTGGGATTGGGGGAGTAGTGTAGTGTTCTATGACCAATACCTTCATATTGCATAATTGTGCGAGCTTACTCCTTTTCACACGGGGATAAGCCGTATCGTATCACTAGGATACTATTGTATAATCCAAGCCGGTCATAAGTATTACATACTCAAAATCACATTGTTCTCAATTATGGAAAAATATTGTTCAAGTATTTCAAACTGTTTAAATTTGTAAATTTCTAATTATTAGTTGAATTGTTAGATTTTCATAATTGTACTTTGCTCCTTTTTGACTGGATTTCCCACCCCAATAGGTTCCATTGATGAAGCTGAGTTATTGATTAATAGCTATTATGATCCTGAGCTTTACCCAGTTGTGCTGCCAGAGTCCCAATCGGACGATATTGATCTCGGGACTGATGAGCCAACTTTCTAGATGATGACATTTCCTTGCTAGTTTTTTTATGTTTGAATTTAAGACAGTTTTATATTATCAGATGTATCAGTTAAAACTTTTTGTTGGACAAAATTTTAATACTCGTAATTTTAGAAGTTATGACAAATATATTGTGTTGTTGTGATTACCTGCAATCGGATACAGCTTACTGCCGCTGTCTCACAACGGTGCAGGCTGGGCATGATCCGATTCGACCCAACAATTTGGGATCGGATCGTGACATATTTTTAGTGGTGGCCCATGCAGGTCAGATCAACAACTTAGGTAAATATATCTATAAACAATTAGAACACTAGAACATTAATTTGTCACAACATAGGACCGAAATATATTATAAATAAATATTTTTGTTTGTTATAGACTGGTAGGCTACCTTGCTTATGTTTTGCAATCCTAAACCTTCCAGAGTATGGCCACAGACAAGACCAACACTGCTGGCGATGGGTTGTCATCACCCGATCGTACCCCACCTCCTCAATCAAGTCCGGATCCTACACCTCGGCAGCTGACCGATCGTCCCCATAATGCACCAGTACCCCGTGGATTTTATACTATTATTCAAGTGTCAGATCCTACATCTTTCCGGACAAAACAGCAAGTCCCTACGGTAGTGCACGATCCAACTGCCTCACCAGTGCCCGTGGACCCCACCGACCTCGTAGGCCTGCTACGAGGAGTGCTTGAGGCACAGAGAACTCAAGCTGAAGCTCATCACGAACAGATTGTGATTACGAGAGAAGGCATAGAGAATGCCCACAATGTGGCTATGGCTGCACTTGAGAGATGAGAAGCAGCCCAATCTGAACCAAGGCCTGCTAAAGTTGGAGATATTGAGAAATTCAAGAAGTTGGGCCCTCGACACTTCAAGGGAACCGAAGGAATTATCTATGCTAACGAATGGCTCGACAGCATGGAGCGTCTCCTCAGCGTTGCTCGACTTTCTAATGACCTCCAAGTTGAAGCTGTGGGACTCCAACTGCTAGATGTAGCAAGCACCTGGTATCGGAATGAACCCCGACTCCAGGATAGGCAGCTTGACTGGAACACCTTCAAGAGGTTGTTCCGCAGGAAGTTCTTCCCAACATCAGAGTTGCGAGAGATGGAAAGACAATTTCAGAATTTGAAGCAAGGAAACATGACGGTTGGTGAATATGCGGCATAGTTTGGTCAACTTAGCCGCTTTGCAAAATACTTGGTTGCTGACCCCGCCGATCGTGCTGAAAGATTCAGGTATGGACTGAGGGAAGAGATTCGCACTCCTGTGATCGCAGGCGGCGCGCCAAGACGTACGAGAGGATCCTAATACGAGCTCAGGATATAGAAAAGAGTCAGCCTGCTCGTTCAAAGAGGGAGTATTCTGGAACTAGCAACTTCCAGAGTAACCAGAAGAGGCCCAATCACAACAATAACAATAGGCCTCATCACCACCAGCAGCAGCACCATCAGGCGAGGACCAATGACAGAGCGCCTCAGAAGCAGATTCCTATCCACAATTTCTATAAGAGGCCAGGGCATCAGGCGAACATCTGCTGGAAAAGGCTAGGACACTGTCTAGTTTGTGGGTCTGCCACCCACCAAGTGAGGAACTGCCCCACGGCATTCAACCGGACCGGCACAACATAGCAGAAGGCTTCCATACCTACTCAATAACAACAGTTTGGGTAACACCAATAGAAGACTAGGCGAGCTTTTGCCCTAACAACAGATGAGCAAGAGCAAGAGCCAGAGCAGGAAGCCACCGCTGATGTCATCACATGTTCTATTTATGTGCATTCGCATCCTGCTTTAGCATTATTTGATTCGGGTGCATCATACAGTTTTATAACAATAAAATTTATCTCTGCACACCACCTAGTTACGAGATTTAGCAAGAAAATATACAGAGTTATGACTGGTGGTGGACCCATACCCATCACTGAGACTTGTAACTGCCTGGTTAAGTAAGCAGCATGCGCTGATAGATTGTCACAGAGGATGTGTAGTCTTCAGCCCACCTGGAGAGCCGGAGTTTGAAATCTCTCGAGCTCCGAAAGATATGGAGGGTATTATCTACTCCTCTATCACCGAAGAACCCGGACTTCCTCACCCCATCATAGCAGAATTCATAGACATCTTCCCTGATAGTCTTCTAAGATTACCCCCGGATCGAGATGTGGAATTCACCATCGACCTAGTTCCCGGCTCTTCCTCTATTTCTCGGGAATGCTACAGAGTCAACCCTAAGGAGGCCAAGGAAATGAAAGACCAGATCAATGAGCTGAAGGCCCTTGGATTTATCAGAGATGGAGCCTCACTATGGAGAGCACCTGTCTTGTTCGTGTCCAAGCAGGATAGGATTGTGCGGATGTGCATTGACTACCGGGCGCTGAACAACATTACCATCAAGAACAAGTACCCTCTGCCCCAGATCGATGACCTGTTTGATCAACTAAGTAGAGCTAAGGTATTCTCGAAGATAGACCTTCGATCTGGCTACCATCAAATCAAGGTCAGGAAGGAGGATATTCCAAAGACGACGTTCAACACCAAATATGGTCAGTATGAATTTTTGGTCATGCCGTTTGGATTGACGAATACCCCTACGGTATTCATGAACCTTATGAACAAGGTCTTACATGAATATCTGGATCAGTTTGTTGTTGTCTTCATCGATGACATCCTGATCTACTCGAAGACCGAAGAAGAACATGAAGAGCACCTGAGGAAAGTTCTAGGAACCTTAAGGAAGGAGAAGCTCTATGGTAAGCTATCTAAATATGAATTCTTCTTAGTCAAGGTGGATTTTCTAGGCCGTGTTGTCACAGTAAAGGAATTTCGGTGGATCTAAAGAAGATAGCTGCTATTGAAAAGTGGAGTACACCAAGTTCAGTTGCTGAAATCAGAAGTTTCTTGGGCTTAGCAGGCTACTACCGAAAATTTGTGAAGAACTTCGCCAGGATTGCTGAGCCGATGACGAACCTCACAAGGAAGAACGAAGAATTTGTGTAGACTGAAGCTTGTCGGTCAGCATTTGAGGAACTGAAGAAGAGACTTACAACGACACTGATACTTGCGCTACCCGCAGGTACCGACGGTTTCTCAATTTACAGTGATGCTTCTCGTAAAGGATTGGATTGTGTTCTTCAACAACAAGGGAAAGTAATTGCTTACGCATCTAGGCAATTACGGACTCATGAGAAGAACTATCCCACGCATGATTTGGAGATTGCAGCAGTTATATTTATACTGAAGTTATGGTAGCATTACCTCTATGGAGAGAGAGTGGAAATATTTACAGACCACAAAAGTCTTAAATATGTTTTCACTCAGAAGGAGATGAACATGCGACAGAGACGATGGCTGGAACTGATGAAAGATTTTTGACATCGACCTGCAGTACCATCCGGGTAAGGCTAATGTTGTTGCAGATGTACTTAGTCGATACCCGATGGCAATATTTTTGACCAAGGAGCGGCATTTGCTGGAAGACATAGAAAAGCTTGGAGTGGAGATTGTACTGCATAAAAAGGAAATGAAGAAGCTGGGAAGAGAAGTAATTATACCCGGAGCTGAATCATCAATGATGCAGTTGCAAGTGCGTTCAAGTCTGATGGATAAAGTCAAGGAGATACAATTCCAAGACGAGACGCTTTGCAAACTCAGAGATCAAGTGCTTGCAGGAACACTTGAAGGATTCTCAATCGCTAGCGACGGAGCATTGAGGCATGGTACGAGGCTTTGCGTACCAACTGGCGAACTGAGGAATGAGCTGATGCAAGAAGCACACCAGTCACAGTATTCCATATATCCAGGAGCTAATAAAATGTATTGAAATATGCGTACTGTAGTGTGGTGGTACGGAATGAAGAAGGACGTATCCAGGTTTGTGGCAAGAGGCTTGATTTGTCAATAAATGAAAGCTAGCAGACAGAGACCAGCAGGACTGTTGTAGCCGCTAGACATCCCGGAGTGGAAATGGGAACACATAACGATGGACTTTGTGTCAGGACTGCCTCGATCCCAAGGAGGGAAGGACGCCATTTGGGTTATTGTGGACCGACTGACGAAGTCAGCTCACTTTATCCCCTTTAAGGTTGGTCTATCCACCGAGAAGTTGGCAGCACTGTACATGCAACATATCTACCAGATTCATGGAGTTCCGGTAAGTATCGTATCTGACAGAGATACCAGATTCACCTCTCATTTCTGGAAGAGCTTACACGACAGTTTGGGAACACAATTGAAGTTCAGCACTGCCTACTATCCCCAGACTGGCGGACAATCGGAGAGAACCATCCAGATGCTAGAAGACATGCTGAGATCTTGCATCTTAGAATTTGGAGGGTCTTGGGAAGACCACTTGCACTTGGTAGAGTTCTCCTACAACAACAGCTACCAAGCTAGCATCATATGACTCTGTTCGAGGCACTCTATGGACGTCGTTGCCGCACTCTACTTGCTTGGGACGACGTAGGAGAAAGAGTATTGCTTGGACCTGAGATGGTGACCGATGCAACATAGAAGATAAAGGTGATTAGAGACAAGCTCAGGATTGCTCAGGATAGACAGAAGCATTGGACTGATAGCAGTCGTCGACCACTGGAGTTCGAAGCAGGAGATAGTATTTGTCAAGATTTTACTACCAGAGGAACTATCAGGTTCGACAGAGCAGGAAAGCTGAGTCCCAGGTACATCGACCCATTTGAAGTTGAGAGCCGAGTCGGAGAAGTAGCGTACCGATTAGCTCTACCAGCTAATCTTGAGGGTGTGCACAACGTCTTCCACGTTTCACAGCTCAGACGCTACATCCCAGATTTGAGCCACATCTTGGACCATTCGAAACTGGAGATTGGACCCAGCCTCACAGTACCAGAGAAGCCAGTGGCGATTTTAGACAGAGGTGAGAAGAAAACCAGAAACTCTGTGACGCCCATAGTCAAAGTGATGTGGCGGCACAATTCCCCAGGCGAGTCTACCTGGGAGCGAGAAGACGAGATGCGGAAGCAGTATCCGTATCTATTTGAGACCTGAGGTAACTCCTAACCCTATCCCTTTAATTTTGAGGACAAAATTTTTCTAAGGAGGGAAGGTTGTAAAAACCATAATTTTCGGTTTCAATTACATTTTAATTAATTGGATAAATTTGTTTGTTAAATTATTATTATTATCATCATTAATTGTTAAATTAGGAAAATCATATTTTTAGAAAAATTAATATTCATGGAATTTTTAGTGTTTGGTCTGACCGTCCCGAACCCGTCTCGAACCCAATTTCAGTTTTTTTCGAAACAAATCCTTAAGTCCATTAAATATATATTTATAAGTATAAAATTCTATTTTCTTTAAACTCTCATTAAAACTCTCTCTCTCTCTCTCTCTCTCTCTCACCAGCCAAAACCTTTTTTTACCTTTCCGTTCCTGACCGCAGCCACACCCCGCCCCTTCCGAACCGTCGGAGACCACTCGTTTCCCCTCCCGTAACCCCCAAATACCTATACTATATAAACCACTCTCTCCATCCCCATCCTCCATTCTCCATTCTCTAACTTTTTCCCAAATTTTTCCATAGCCCTAGCTCTAACCCACGCCTTCCGGCGACCCCGACGCAGATCTGTCCGAGCCCGGCAACCCCGACGCAGATCTGTCCGAGCCCGGCGACCCCGAGCTCCTCCGCCAAGCATCACCCGGCCAGCGCCCCTCTCGGCCAACCCCCTGTGCAGCGCCACCTCGCCCAGACCCAGCGGCCTCCCGCCGCTGCTGTTATCGAGTTCGCAGCACCCCGCGAGCCCCGATCCGGCCGCCCGTGCCCGATCCGTTGTCCGCAGCACCTTGCGGGTTCCGATCCTCTCCCCGTGGCCGCGTTCGTGCTATTCCAGCGCTGTCCGTGTGCTTCTGGAGTTTTCCGAGTTTGCGTGAATTTTTCTATTTCCCTATTTTGCACCTGAGAGCTCTAGCCGAGCATCCGAGGTATATTTTCTATGTCCCTGTGTCCTTTCCGTTGAGTCGATGATGACACGGTTTCGATCCCGCTATAGGATTCGATTGTTGATGTTTGGTTTTGATTTCTAAATCAGAATTTGTCCATTGGGTTTTCGATTTTAAATTCAGAATTTATGCTGTGATTTGGGTTTCGTATTCCAATTCTTATTCGGATTTAGTTCTGTTATTTCCGACTTCGATTTGGAATAGTCCGTTCTGAAAATCGGTTTCCGATTCCGAGTTCGGATTCTCGGATTAAGTTCTGTTGTTAATTGGAACACATGTATAGGTGGCTTAAACTCTGTGGATTTCATTCTTGTATATATATATGGTTTTGAGATGGATTTTGGTTGATTTTTGGATACCACTTTTGGGCGACGACCACAACGGTCCATGGGCCCTAGCGAAATGCAAACGAAACCGAAATTTTCGGACGTTGAGGCATAAGCTAGAATGCAACATGACACTTTGGACCAAGTCTGAGCCTTACCATATTTTTACATTTTTAAATTAAAAATTATTATTTTAGAACGTGTTACTGGCCAATAGTATTTTGGTGCAGGGCCTCGGCCTGCTGAATGGATTGCATCCCAGCGTTCAGAGTTCACCAGTATTTTATTTAATTAATTTAGGTAATAAATTGTAAGGGCATAAGCCCAGTTTTATCTTTATTTCTATGGCCCTGTATTTGTGTAGTGTAGCTTTTTAACTTTCTTTTCTGGTGTTGTTCGTAGACGTGTAAAATATTAAATGCATATTATTTTTGATATAGAAAATTTATAAGATTTTCTAACAATAAATAGATAGTAAAAATTACAAGTTTACACAAGTTCACGTTTTTCTTATTTAAAGAAAAATCTAGTTTTTAAATATATTACAAAATACAAAGTTTTGCCAAATAATCGGAAGATACGAATTTTCCCAATAAATGTTAACTTGATTTTTATTTCGTTAAATTAATGATTATAAATCGCATCGATAAACGTGTTATGATAGAATAACATAAAAGTTGACTAGGATGAATTTTAGAGATTGTAACTAGTACACCTTGATTTGGTTCAAATATGTTTCTAAGAAGGGATTCTCAACTGTAGGATTTCGAAGACGAGTCTAATTTCTTCTCCGGTACCGATTTCAAATCCAGTCATAAACCAAGGCAAGTACGATTATGTTTGTTTTTCAATTTAATTAGTAATTGTAATATTGCAAGATTAAACCACATTGCTACACGGAACTCTCTCCTAGAGTATTGATTGTTATTGATTGTGGGATTGGGGGAGTAGTGTAGTGTTCTATGACCAATACCTTCATATTACATAATTGTGCGAGCTTACTCCTTCTCACACGGGGATAAGTCATATCGTATCACCAGGATACTATTGTACAACCCAAGTCGGTCATAATCATTACATACTCAAAATCACATTTTTCTCAATTATGGAAAAATATTGTTCAAGTATTTCAAACTGTTTAAAGTTACAAATTTCTAATTATTAGTTGAATTGTTAGATTTTTATAATTGTACTTTGCTCCTTTTCTGACTGGATTCCCCACCCCAATATGTTCCATTGATGAAGCTGAGCTATTGATTAATAGCTATTATGATCCTGAGCTTTATCCAGCTGTGCTGCCAGAGTCCCAATCGGACGATGTTGATCTCGAGACTGATGAGCCAACTTTCTAGATGATGACATTTCCTTGCTAGTTTTTTATGTTTGAATTTAAGACAGTTTTATATTATCAGATGTATCAGATGAAACTTTTTGTTGGACAAAATTTTAATACTCGTAATTTTAGAAGTTGTGACAAATATATTATGTTGTTGTGATTACCTGCAATTGGATATAGCTTACTGCCGCCGTCTCACAACGGTGCAGGCTGGGCATGATCCGATTCGACCAAACAATTTAGGATCGAGTCGTGACAGATGGTATCTCTATATAAAGCTTTGCCTGTGTTGAAAGATCATATGAAGTGTGGAGAGGCACATGGGTGCCCTGTGACAGCATTTTTCTAGTGGAAAGAAGGATAAACCAACAAAGAAGCATTAATGCTTTTTGTCATGCTCATGGGATAATTCCATTTTGGCGCTAAGCACTCGGACTTGGACTCGGACTCGGACGTAGGCTCAATGGCATTTTATTGGCGTGCAGGTACTGCGGGGCTGTGGCACGCATGTGCTCCAGGGCCGCGGGGCTGCGGCACTGGGCGCTGGGCGCAGGTGCCACGGGCTTCGCAGCTACCCACGCAGGTTGGCGGGCTGAGTGACTACTGTAGTGCCCCGTCCCTACATCGTGCCCCGTACTCTGTCCACGGGGTGTGCGAGAAAGAAATACTGTCGCTATCGATTCGGTCGGGACCGATAGGTCGGGATCGACCGAGTCGATCGAACGAGAACGGTTGAATTAAGATCCATTCTTCGTTATGGAATGTCTTCTTCGGAACCATATCCCATATTCAGCGGGTAGCACCTCGAGGATTGACTCTGCGGCTGAGTCGGGAGAGACCTCCCGTTGCTCTATTTTTCACGCCGCTTGCGTTAGTTTTGGCTTTGGTTTTCTGAATGCGTTTTCGTGAATGTTTTCGATGGTTTTCATGGCTTACATTTCGAACTCGCATTTCCTATCAAATTTCTTGCCTAATACAGTGTTCTAATCGGTTGCTTGTGCGATTTCAGGTAATCGTGTAGGCGACGTCTAGCGCGGCCAACCAGTCTCTCGCCTCAAGCAAAAACTCAAGGTGAGTGGCTGACCTCCTTCGTCTCGACCTTCTATTTCAAAATGAGAAACTCGGGTAGTGATATCGAATTTGAATAAATCGCTTGAAGAATACAAGTCCTATGTGCTAGAAGGGAAAAAGATGAGTTGTGTAGAAAAGAGATAGAATTATTCAGGCCTGCAAAACAACCAAGTACATGAATCGATTATGTAACAAATCCCAACGGTACCCTAAAATATACCTTGTTAACCTACGACGGTCATGGACAACTTGTCGACAAGGGCGATGGTTTCTTCGAGCGGCAACCCGGGGCCACGGGGCCGACTCGGCCTAGGAAGAAACAGGTTATAGCCGAGCTGGGTATGAAGCAACCGGTAAGACGGGGACTTGCATCGAAGCTCGCTACTTGCGTTGCAAGGGTCCCGTATTACCAGGCTATGTCCAGGATGGCTAGTTAATGCCAGTGACCTCCACAATCAAATACTTGATATAAATTGTTATTCAACTAACAGGGAAGGTGATGGTAAGTTTTATGTTGCACGGCGCGCTCTGCCGAGAGAAATTCTGGTGTAAGTTACTTGGGTTATGTTTCGTCATAACGCTTCGTATGAAAATATCTAGTATGGCTAGAAAGACCACTAAAAGCAAGTTGTATGATTTTATCTAAATTCTTGAACCAAATGAGAGCCTGGAAATTAATTAGCCACTCGCCAGTACATATTGATTGTACTGATCTTCGCTCTCTCTACAGGTGCGATAGATCGGGAGGAGCGTGCTACGTGAAGGGAGGAAACGCTCGCGTGTTTTGAAGCTTCGTCCGTGCATCGAAGCTTGGATCAAACCTTTTGAAGACTCCGTTGTTGAAGATCGAAGACAGATGGAGCGACTTCCCACCATCCCAGGTGGTTTTGTAATTTTGGTTGTATAATCAAGGGATGAATGTATGTAATAGCTATCTCATCGACGTTCATTTTGTAATGGAGTCAGTTTGTAAAAAGTCCATACGGCGCCCTTGTATCGAGTCTGTAAAGTGATGTTCATTATCAATAAAGCTTAAGTTTTCTTCTCTATAATGTGTGTTCAATTTACTCTGTGCAATTCTCTTGTTGTTGTGTTTCGAATAACCTTATGACTATGCCTTGTGCAAGCGCAACTTAGGCTTGCACGGCATCACGCCCGGGGGACGACTATCGATTCTACGAAATCGGGATGTGACATATTGGTATCATAGCACGGCTTTACGTCCTTGGCCTCTAGTGTCGAGTTTCCAGTCTCAAATCGTTGGTCTCGTGTCGATGAGATATGTCGTTCCATACGAGGGAGTCCGTAATAAGTTTTGTGACTAATGTATGTTTACCTTCAAAATCCCAGAAGGTGCGGCAGTGAATGTGGCGACGAACGAAGAAAGTGCTTCGAGCGGCTCGAGTAGCTCGAGGCCTGGACCCTCTAACGATGCCATGGAACGGATGTTGCGCATGCTGGAAGCGCAACAACAACAAGCTCAAGAGAATCAACGCCTAAATGAGCAACATCGACGGGAGACAGAGGCACATCGACGGGAGGTAGAGGCATGCCAGACCCAGTTCGAGGCCCGATTCGATGCACAATTCAAGTTGCAGCAAAAGTAGCTTGATACTCTTCAGCAGATTGTACAGACAGTGGTGGCCAACAACAACAACTCCACGACAACTCCTGCCGTGACCGAGCCTGCGGCCAGACAAAGTGAAGTCGAACCAGAGGTACCCGAGCTTATGCCTGCGGCACCGAGAAGTTTCAACTTCGACGTGTCAAAATTCACAAAGAGCTTCCGTACTTCCTTTTGCGGTACTGAAGACCCTTCGTTGGCGATCGATTGGCTGGAGGAGTTAGAAGACCGGTTCGAGCTTCTGGGTGTCGATGAGTCCAAGAAAGTCGCATGCGCTCAACTTCTACTCCGATTGAACGCGCACGACTGGTGGGCCGTACAAAAACGAGTAATCAGACGCGAAGACGAGACAATGACAATTTCTTGGGCTACCTTCCGAGAGGCGTTCGAGATCGAGTACCTTCCCCAAGCCGTTCGACAAGAGAAGGAGAATGAATTTATGCAGCTAAGGCAAGGGAATATGACGGTGCGGCAGTATGCAGCAGAGTTCAACAAGTTAGCCAAGTTTGCTGGAGAATTCCTGCCCTCCCTGGCGAGTCGTGCTCGATGGTTCGTAGTGGGTCTACGACCATCTATTTACGTCCATGTGTCTGTTCCAAAATACCAAACGATGGAGGAGTCTCTCAACCACGCCCTCCGCCTTGAAAGCCAATACCCTCCAGGCGCTGCCGGCGCTGTGCATACATACAATCACAAATGCCCTAGCCACGTGGGAGGAAACAATGTGACCAAGCATCCAAACAATGGGCAATAAGGCGGGTATCAAGGGCGTAATCCATGGCCTTACTGTATCCGTTGTCGCCGGTCCGGTCACACTATCGTCGATTGCCGGATACCAGATGGGGGGTGCTGGAATTGTGGCAAGAAAGGCCACAATCGTACTGAATGTCCGACCAGGCCGAACCCAACAGTGCCCCAACAGCACCGTCCAATGGCGCCCCAACAGCACCGTCCAGGGAATCAAGTTCCAGCGCCTCGAGCCCATCAAACTGCACCGCAAAATGGCCAAGACTGTCGCCCCAATGCCCAGGGCCGCGTCTACGCCATGACATGCATCAGATACGGTCGTGACAGGTATACTAAATTTCAATAATGTGCCTGCTCGTATACTATTTGATTCAGGCGCTTCGCATAGTTTTATATCGGCAGACTTTGTCGCCGAGCACAAATTTCCTGTGATATCATTAGATCTCGACCTTAGCGTAAGTACACCTTCGGGCACACCAATACTCACAAACTTAGCCTGCACCGACAGAATTATCTGTATCGGTGGTCAAAAGATCGGTCTTGACGTGATAGTTCTAGATATGAAGGATTTTGACATCATTCTGGGAATGGAGTGGCTCGGGCCGTGCAACACAACCATAGACTGTGCCAGAAAGACGGTCACCTTCCGCATACCAAGAGTGCCTGAATTTTGCTACTCGTGTGGTAAGGCGTCGCCGACCTGCATGGTGATCTTCGCAATATCTGCTCGACGGATGCAGCATTCCGGATGTGAAGGCTATCTAGCTTCCATTTGAGACATGCGACAGGATGGTGCAAACGTGGGTCACCGACGTTGTGGCAGAATTCCCAGACGTGTTCCCGGACGAGCTACCCGGCATGCCGCCCGATCGAGAAATAGAGTTCACCATCGACACATTCCCTGACACCGGCCGATCTCGAAAGTCCCGTACAGAATGGCCCCTGCATAATTGAAGGAATTGAAGGCACAACTTCAGGATTTACTCGACAGAGGGTTTATCCGTCCGAGTGTCTCGCCGTGGGGTACGCCCGTGCTGTTCGTGAAGAAGAAGGATGGATCGATGCGACTCTGCATCGACTATCAGGAATTAAATAAAGCTACCATCCAAAACAAATACCCCCTGCCCCGCATCGACGACTTGTTCGACCAGCTCCAAGGTGCAACCATGTTTTCGAAGATTGATCTGCGATCGGGTTATCACCAACTCAAAGTCAAGCCAGATGACGTGCCGAAGTCTGCCTTCCGCACTCGTTACGGCCACTACGAGTTCTTGGTAATGCCGTTCGGTCTGACAAACGCCCCTGCCGTCTTCATGGATCTAATGAATCGGGTGTTCCGTCCGTTCGTTGACAAGTTCGTAGTAGTCTTCATCAACGACATCCTCGTCTACTCGAAGGATCGAGCGCAACATGCAGAGCATCTGCGGACGGTACTCCAAACCCTTCGAGAGAATCAGTGTGTACGCAAAGATAAGCAAGTACGAGTTCTGGCTAAACAGCGTCTCATTCCTTGGGCACATCATCTCCGCCGCGGGCATCGCAGTCGATCCGAAAAAAGTCGAGGCAGTTGCTGATTGGAAACGGCCCGCATCAGCTAGCGAAATTCGAAGCTTCCTAGGCATGGCGGGATACTACCGACGCTTTGTGAAGGACTTCGTGAAGATCGCATCGCCGTTGACTCGCCTCACCCAGAAAGGAGTCACATTCAAGTGGTCAGACGACTGTGAAGCTTCCTTCCAGGAGCTCAAACAACGACTCGTTTCGGCCCCGATACTTGCTCTTCCTGAAGGGACGGAGGGATTTCAAATCTTCAACGATGCTTCTGGCCAGGGCTTGGGGTGTGTGCTCATGCAGCGGGATAAGGTGATATCTTTTGCTTCCCGGCAGTTGAAGCCGCACGAGAAGAACTACCCCACGCACGACCTAGAACTAGCTGCAATTGTGTTCGCGTTGAAGCTGTGGCATCACTATCTCTATGGCATGGCGTGCAGGATTTATACGGACCACAAAAGCCTCAAGTATCTCTTCACCCAGAAAGAACTGAATTTGCGGCAGAGGCGATGGCTCGAACTAATCAAAGACTATGACTTATCAATCGACTACACGCCGGGCAAGGGAAATGTGGTAGCGGATACGCTGAGCCGGAAGTACTTAGCTTCGTTATGCATCAACGACCGACTGCTGTGTGACTTGGAAGGAATGGGCATCAAGCTCCGAGTTCGTTTCAGAGACGCAAAACTGGCACAATTGCGGGTGGAACTGAGCCTACTGGAGAGGATCAAGTCTGCACAGAAGGACGACCCCTACCTGGAGAAGATGCGGAAGCTGATATCGACAGGAAAAGCGTCTGACTTTGCAGAGGACAAGTCCAGAGTGTTGTGCGTGAAGGGACGGCTATGCGTACCGGACGACGCAGAACTTAGAAAGGAGATAATGTCGGAGGTGCATTATGCTAAATATTCCTTACATCCTGGCAGCACCAAGATGTATAAGGACCTCCGCGTTGTCTTTTGGTGGCATGGCATGAAGAGGAACGTAGCGCTCTTTGTGTCAAAATGTATGGCCTGTCAGCAAGTCAAAGCCGAGCACCAGTGACCGGGCGGGAAGATGCAGAACCTTGCCATTCCAGAGTGGAAATGGGATCACATCACTATAGACTTCGTTGTTGGCTTGCCGAGGACGCAGCGGGGGAAACGACGCCATCTGGGTCATCGTCGATCGACTAACCAAGTCAGCGCACTTTATTGCCATCAAAGTTACTTGGAGCGTCGACCGTCTTGCTCAGATATACCTTGATGAAGTAGTTCGGCTGCACGGGGTCCCAGTATCTATCGTCTCGGATCGGGATGGACGGTTCGTAGCGCGCTTCTGGAGTAGTCTTCATTCAGCACTGGGGACCAAGTTGAAGTTCAGCTTAGCTTATCAACCTCAGACTGACGGCCAAACAGAGCGGGTGAACCAAATTTTCGAAGACATGTTACGACTCTGTGCGATCGACTTGAAGTCAAGTTGGGACGTTCATCCACCGCTGGCCGAGTTTGCATACAACAACAGCTATCAGTCCAGTATCCAAATGGCGCCGTATGAAGCTTTGTACGGCCGAAAGTGTAGATCGCCCATTTGCTGGGATGAAGTCGGGGAACGACAGATACTTGGTCCGGAGCTGGTGGAACAGACCGTGCAGAAGGTCAAGTTGATACGAGAGAGATTGAAGATAGCACAAAGCCAGCAGAAAAGCTATGCCAACACGCCCCGACGCCCCCTCGTGTTCTCGGAAGGCGACCATGTATTCCTGAAGGTGATGCCTATGCATGGAGTTTCCCGGTTCGGTGTGAAAGGAAAGTTGAGTCCAAGATTTGTTGGCCCGTTCGAAATATTGAAGCGAGTCGCCCCGGTAGCTTACCAAATCGCCTTGCCGCCTGCATTGTCAGAGGTACATGACATCTTCCACGTCTCGCAATTGCGGAAGTACGTGCACGATCGGGGGCATGTGGTAGATTTGGGTAAGCTGGACCTGAAGGCGGACTTGTCATATGTCGAAGAGCCGGTACAAATCTTGGAGCGCAAGAATAAACTTCTCTGCAACCGTGTTATTCCACTCGTCCGTGTCCTCTGGAAAAACCATTCGGTCGAGGAGTCGACATGGGAGCTTGAGTCAGAAATGAAGGAGAAGTTCCCTTCATTGTTCTCGTAGAGGTAGGTTCTATTTTAAGTTTTGAGGACAAAACTTTTTCTTAGTTGGTTATGGTGTAGTGCCCCGTCCCTACATCGTGCCCCATACTCTGTCCATGGGGTGCGCGAGAAAGGAACACTGTCGCTATCGATTCGGTCGGGACCGATAGGTCGTGATCGACCGAGTCGATCGAACGAAAACGGTTGAATTAAGATCCATTCCTCGTTATGGAATGTCTTCTTCGGAACCAAGTCCCATATTCAGCAGGTAGCGCCTCGAGGATTGACTCTACGGCTGAGTCGGGAGAGACCTCCCGTTGCTCTGTTTTTAACGCCGCTTGCGTTAGTTTTGGCTTTGGTTTTCTGAATGCGTTTTCGTGAATGTTTTCGATGATTTTCATGGCTTACATTTTGAACTCGCATTTCCTATCGAATTTCTTGCCTAATACAGTGTTCTAATCGGTTGCTTGTGGGATTTTAGGTAATCGTGTAGGCGATGTCTAGCGCGGCCAACCAGTCTCTCGTCTCAAGCAAAAAACTTAAGGTGAGTGGCTGACCTCCTTCGTCTTGACCTTCTATTTCAAAATGAGAAACTCGGGTAGTGATATCGAATTTGAATGAATCGCTTGAAGAATACAAGTCCTATGTGCTAGAAGGGAAAAAGATGAGTTGTGTAGAAAAGAGATAGAATTATTCAGGCCTGCAAAACAACCAAGTACATGAATCGATTATGTAACAAGTCCCAACGGTACCCTAAAATATACCTTATTAACCTACCACGGTCATGGACAACTTGTTGACAAGGGCGATGGTTTCTTCGAGCGGCAACCCGGGGCCACGGGGCCGACTCGGCCTAGGAAGAAACAGGTTATAGCCGAGCTGGGTATGAAGCAACCGGTAAGACGGGGACTTGTATCGGAGCTCACTACTTGCATTGCAAGGGTCCCGTATTACCAGGCTATGTCCAGGATGGCTAGTTAATGCCAGTGACCTCCACAATCAAATACTTGATATAAATTGTTATTCAACTAACAGGGAAGGTGATGGTAAGTTTTATGTTGCACGGCGCGCTCTGCCGAGGAAAATTATGGTGTAAGTTACTTGGGTTATGTTTCGTCATAACGCTTCGTATGAAAATATCTAGGATGGCTAGAAAGACCACTAAAAGCAAGTTGTATAATTTTATCTAAATTCTTCAACCAAATGAGAGCCTGGAAATTAATTAGCCACTCGCCAGTACATGTTGATTGTACTGATCCTCGCTCTCTCTACAGGTGCGATAGATCGGAAGGAGCGTGCTACGTGAAGGGAGGCAACGCTCGTGTGTTTTGAAGCTTCGTCCGTGCATCGAAGCTTGGATCAAACCTTTTGAAGACTCCGCTGTTGAAGATCGATGACAGATGGAGCGACTTTCCACCATCCCAGGTGATTTTGTAATTTTGGTTGTATAATCAAGGGATGAATGTATGTAATGGCTATTTCATCGACGTTCATTTTGTAATGGAGTCAGTTTGTAAAAAGCCCGCGCGGCGCCCTTGTATCGAGTCTGTAAAGTGATGTTCATTATCAATAAAGCTTAAGTTTCCTTCTCTATAATGTGTGTTCAATTTACTTTGCACAATTCTCTTGTTGTTGTGTTTCGGATAACCTTATGACTATGCCTTGTGCGAGCGCAACTTAGGCTTGCACGGCATCACGCCCGGGGGACAACTATCGATTCTACGAAATCGGGGCGTGACAACTATGGGGCGCAGGTGGCGGATGATGTGGCTGATTGAAAGATTTGAACGGTTATGGAAAGATTGAGTTAATTGATCAGATCCGATCTTTGTGGAATTTGAATTTAATTCATTCAAATCCTTCCATTATTCTCTCCTATCTTTTCACAATCAGTTACGGCCAGGATTAGGATTAGTGTTTCGGCCCTTCTCTATAAATACTCTCTTCGTGCCTTCATTAAGGATTTACGCCAAAATAAAGAGACAAAGAGAGAAGTGTTGACGCCGCCATTGAAGTCCTAAGGAGTTCTTCAAGTTCGTAAAGGAGGTGACAGCGAGCGTTCCAAAAGTTCTTTCGAACTTGCTGGTTCCTAGGAGCAGATCGCAATCGGGCGAATCTTGCTTTGAGCATGGTGATCTTCATCACCCCAACAAAGTCGTTACATCAACTCCGTTTGAGAGAGATTATTCATATCGTTGCATCAACTCCGGTTGAGAGCGATCATTCATCTCGTTGCATTAACTTCTATTGAGAATGAGTATTCATATCTCTTAGGAGAACGAATTTTTCGTCTCTCTAGAAATAAGAGATCGAGATTTCCTTTTTCCATCAAAAGATCTGTTTCGGGAATAACAATATCAAAGCAAGATTCAGATCTGATGGAAAACAACCGTGCACAACTTCTCGACACAAGTTTTAAACTTGAGAAGTTTGATGAGAAGCACTTTAACGTCTGAAAGAGAAAGGTCAGCCTCAATCTTCAACTCATGAGCGTCGACTATGTGTTGACAGATCCTGAGCCTTTGATTCCAGAGGGTGAAAATACTCAAAGGATTATTGAAGCCACAACTTTGTAGTCAAAGTGGAGACGGGATAACAACCTCTGCAAGTTGTTGATCCAGAACTCCATGGAAGACTCTCTAGCAGAGTCATACAGCAAGACGGTCAATGCAAAAGACGTCTGGGAGTCTGTAGAGAATCTCTACATGACAGATGCGAACAGAAACAAGATCCACGTGACTGAAAAGGTCTGAAGGATGTTATTTGAGGATGACAAAACCATGATGCCTCAAGTCAAGGAGTACCTCAACTTACGTCAGAAGCTGGCAGATGACGGCATGCCCTTAGTCGATGCTTTTGTCGTCGGGGGTATTGTCGCCAAGCTCCCACCTAGGTGGAGCAATTTCATCGCGAACATGCACCGCAAGAAGATGGAAGTGGATCAAGAATGCCTCTTACACTGGATACATGTTGAAGACGAGTTGAGGTCTCAACTTAAAGTGGACACCTTGTCCAAGCAGATGGCTAAGGCAAATATGGTGCAAGAAGAAAACTCCAAAGGGAAGCAGAAGGCTTCCTACCAAAAGAAGAAAGACGTTCACCATTTGAAGGTGAAGTCGGCTCAGTTCAAGCCCAAGTCCAAAGAACCAGGGACTTATTTCATCTGTGGCAAGAAAGACCACTAGAAGAGGGACTGCAAAGAAAAACCAAAACAAAAGGAGCAAGGTGATGCTAACTTTATTGCTATGATTGTGCAAGTTGACTCAGTCGAGATTGACATGGATTGGTGGATAGACACTGGGGCCTCGTGTCATGTTTGCTCAAAGAAGGAGTGGTTCACCACTTACCAACCTATCTCTGAGAAGGTTATGGTGGCAAACCAGACACAAGCTGAAGTACACAGGATCAGGATGGTAGTATTGCAACTGACTTCGGGAAAGTCACTAACATTTCAGAATGTGAAGCATGTACCAGCCATAGCCAAGAACCTAGTCTCGAGAAGTCTGCTCTGCATCGCAGGCTTGAGGATGGACATTAACGCTGGTCAAGTCGTTATGTCCTATAAAGAAACAAACTTCGGGAAGGCTTTTTGCACCGAAGTGATGTTCAACTTCAATTTGTAACTCCTATGGAGATAGTGAATGCAGTTTCTTCTTCTGGTTATTCTCTTGAGTTGTGGTATAATAGACTAGGACATGTTCATTATTAAAGAATAAATAAGATGTCTAGTCTAGGGCTTGTCTCCAATTGTGAGGATAAGGAGTTGGAGAAGTGTGAGGTCTGTGCGCAAACGAAGATCACAAAAAAAACCGTTCAAGAGGGTAAACTGAAGTACAAATCTTCTGGAGTTGGGGCACTTAGATATATGTGACTTCAAACTGTTCTCCACATAGGCCAGGATGAAGTATTTCATTACTTTTATTGACGACTTCTCAAAGTACGCATTCGTTTATCTGCTCAAGTCTAAAGATGAAGCGTTTGAGAAGTTTAAGGCTTCAAGGATGAAACTGAGCGTCAAATCGGACAACAACTCAAGAGACTCAGAAGTGATCGAGGTGGAGAGTATAGGTCTCATGAATTCGCATCGTTCTGCAGAGAACATGGAATCATCAACGAGACAACTGCTCCGTACTCCCCTCAATCAAATGGTGTTACAAAAAGGAAGAACAAAACGTTAACAGAGATATTGAACTCAATGATGTTGACTGCGTGTCTTTCAAGTTGCTTCTGGGGTGAAACAGTGCTTATGACTATGTTCATACTGAACAGAGTGTCGCAAGCTACTTCGGAAGTCACTCATCATAAACTCTGGTTCAAGGTCAGACCTAACTTGAATGTCATTCGAGTGTGGGGGTGTCTGGCGTATGTGAAGCTTCCGGATTTAAAGATTCAGAAGCTGGGAACAAGGACTATGAGGACTATATTCCTGGGTTATGCCGATAAAAGTGATGCTCGAAGGTTCCTTGATATTGAGTCAAATCATATCATTGAATCTCGCAACGTAAAATTCATTGAAGATAAGTTTGCAAGGTACAAGAATATTGTTCTCGTGGATATTTTGGAGAACAATGTTAGTGAACCGGAGGCTTAAGTTCCTTACGAAGAGGTAGTCCAAGAAGATGTTGTTGCTGCAAGAACAACTATTGAACCAGAACTCGCAGAACTTGTATCTAAGTGAGTGAGGAGATAGAAGGACTTCAGAGAGGATTTCGTCACTTATCATGTGGAAGCAGACCCGCTTACCTATGATGAGGTGATAAAGACCAGAGATGCTATCTTCTGGAAGGAGGCTATTAATGATGAGTATGACTCGATAACCTCCAACAATACGTGGGTGTTGGTTAATCTGTCTGAAGGAGCAAAACCAATAGGATGTAAGTGGATCTTCAAGAAGAAGATGAAGGCCGATGGAACTGTTGACAAGTTTAAGGCAAGGTTAGTTGCCAAAGGATTTTCTTAGAAGCAGGGGATCGATTATTTTGACACTTATGCACCAGTAGATCGGATGACGACCATCAGGATGTTGATTGCTCTAAGCATAATTCACAAGCTGGTAATCCATCAGATGGATGTTAAGACTGCTTTCTTGAATGGTGAATTGATCGAAGAAATTTACATGCAACAGCCAGAAGGATTTACCGTCAAAGGCCTCGAAGACAATGTCTATAAGTTTATAAAATCTTTGTATGGTCTAAAGCAAGCTCCCAAGATGTTGCATGAGAAGTTTGATAAACTCATAAGATCAAACGGCTATAGGGTCAGCGAGACGGATAAGTGTGTGTACATAAAGTTCGCTGACGGGAGAGGAGTTGTCGTTTGTCTCTACATGGACGACATGTTGATCTTAGGTACAGATCTTGCAAGTGTCACTGAGACAAAAAAGTCCCTCTTATCTAAGTTCAACATGAAGGACTTAGGGAAAGCTGATGTTATCCTGGGGATAAAGATCATCCGGACGAAAACTAGAGTGGCATTGACAGTCTTATTACATTGAGAAAATGCTTACACGCTATGGATATTAGGATCTTCCAGGGATCGATACGCCTTATAGGTGTGACAAGAATCTGAAGTCAAATCCAAGGAAAAGCGTCAGACAGTTGGAGTATTCAAGCGTCATCAGGAGTTTAATGTATGCGACTACTGCCACAAGGCCTGGCATAGCTTTTGTCGTAGGGATGCTGAGTCGGTTCACGAGCAATCCAGGAATGGAGCACTGGAAAGCTGTAAAGAGGTTCATGAGATACCTCAAAAGGAGTCAGAAGTATGCACATTACTACTACGGAGATCCAAAAGTAGTGGAGGGCTTCAGTGATGCAAGCTGGTGCTCAGAAGTAGAGAGTGAGAGGTCCACAGGAGGTATATTTTTCCATGGGTGGAGCTGTTATATCGTGGAAGCCGAAGAAGCAGACTATGTTGTCTCACTCTTCTATGGAGTCTAAGTTCTATGCACTGGCGGCTGCAGCGGATAAAGAAAATTGGCTTTCGGAGCTCATGTATGATCTTCCAATTGTTGGTGCACAGATACCGACGGTAACGATATACTGCGACAACCAGGCGACTGTAGCGGTGGCATCGAATGACCTCTTCAATGGCAAGAAGCGGACCGTGCGTCTAAGGCACAGGGCGGTAAATGATCTTATTAAAAGAGGAGTCATTGTCGTAGTAGATATTCAGAGTCAGGAGAATCTGGCAGATCCGTTCACCAAAGGTCTCAAGCGCCAGCTGGTTTAAGACACATCAAGTAAGATGGGCTTGAAGACACTATGATATTATGTCTTTGGAATTCTACTATAAAGTTTTATGCTATTAGTTCAAAGAGAAATCTACTAGGCATCTAACTTTTAGTTCAAGTAAGGACCATTTACTGGAAGAATATCAGAAAAGTGGGCAAATCCTTTGGGATGTTGCGAGGTTATAAACCCAGAACCACTGTTGTCTACTGATTGTCCTTTACAAAGAACAAAGTCTTGTGGAAGGATGGCTTGGAAGCCTTAATGAGTTCTCAGGCATCTGGGATGTCTGGCGTGCTTTATAGGAAGCACGGGTAGTACAGCACTATAAAGGAGCATAGTACTCCATGCTACAGTAGGGTGACACCACATGAGGTGCCTTGTGAGGGTAAAGCCTCGGCTTCGGGCTAAGTCACAGCGGCATAGCACCGCATATAGGCAAGAGGGCCTAATGTTGTATAATGAAGAGTGGTAGACAACACTACAAAGAGGCTAGGCCTCATGTTACAATAGGTGACAACACATGAGGCAAGGCCTCGTCTTTGCAAGCCATGTCACGGTGGCGTAATACCGCAAGGAAGCGAAAGGCTTCATGCTGGGTAGTTTGGCACTACAAAGAGGTTGTGCCTCATGCTACAGGTGGTATGACACCACATGAGACAGGGTCTCAACTTCGAGCCATGTCATAACGGTATAGCATCGTAAGGAAGCAAGATGCTTCATGCCAAATACTCTTTAAAAGAACTCACCTAGAGTGTATGGAAAGATATATAGGCCGTCTCTTGAGAAAAATCTTGTAGACACCCAAGATACATACACCGAAACTAGGCTAGCACAAGGCCTTTAATGTGCAGCCAGAAGCGCAGTTGGTGTCATTATGTGAGTGGGAAGAATTGCAGTTATGGTACAAAATTCAAGGCTTAATCCATTCTTGTATCATGTTGTCATTTAACCTATGCGGAAAGATTCAAGTCGTAGCGACATCTATCCTAATGTATGATGGACAGTCACTGTGGGGAACGCTCAACCCATATATAGAGATATGTGGGAGATTGTTGGTGTTTTTTGCTTGTTGGTATTTTGCTTTAGAAACTAGAAAAATAGTCCCACATTGGAAAAATCAAATGGATGGTATCTCTATATAAAGCTTTGTTGTCTTGAGAGATCATATGAAGTGTGGAGAGGCACATGGGTGCCATGTAGGGGTATTTTTCTAGTAGAAAGAAGGCTAAACCAACAAAGAAGCATTAATGCTTTTTGTCATGCTCATGGGATAATTCTCTTATGGAGCTAAGCCCTGAAGGGACTTAGAGACTCGGACTCGGACTCGGACTTGGACTCGAACTCGGGTTCAAGGGCATAAAGTGGCATTTTGTTGGCGCTATTTGCACTTAGCACGTCAGCATCAGCACAAAGCGTATTGTGCGTAGTTGATGCGCTCGTGCGCTCGTCTCTGCACGAGTCGTAACGCAGGTGCAGTATAGGCACGCAGGTGCCGCGGGGCTGCGACGCGCTGGTGCTGTGGGGCTACGGCGCGCAGGTGCTGCGGGGCTACAGGGCTGTATCACTGGGCACTGGGCATACAGGGGCTGCGGGCATCGCAGCTACGCACGCACGTTGACGGACTGAGTGGCTATAGGGTGCAGGTGGCGGATGATATGGCTGATTGAAAGATTTGAGCGGTTATGAAAAGATTGAGTTAATTGATCAGATCTGATCTTTGTGGGATTTGAATTTAATTCATTTAAATTCTTCCATTATTCACTTCTATCTTTTCGCAATCAGTTACGACCAGGATTATGATTAGAGTTTCGTCCATTTTCTATAAATACTCTCTTCGTGCCTTCATTAAGGATTTACGCCAAAATAAAGAGACGAAGAGAGAATTGCTGCCGCCGCCATTGAAGTCCTAAGGAGTTCTTCGAGTTCATAAAGGAGGTGACAGCGAGCGTTCCAGAAGTTCTTTCGAACTTGCTGGTTCTTGGGAGCAGATCGCAATCGGGCGAATCTTGCTTTAATCAACGGTGATCTTCATCACCCCAGCAAAGTCGTTGCATCAACTCCGGTTAAGAGCGATTATTCATATCGTTGTATCAACTTCGGTTAAGAGCGATCATTCATCTCATTGCATCAATTTCGGTTGAGAACGAGTATTCATCTCTCTCTTAGGAGAACGAATTTTTCGTATCCTTGGAAATAAGAGATCGAGATTTCCTTTTTCCATCAAAAGATCTGTTTCGGGAATAACACATATCATACCCTATCTATAATACTAGGTCATAATATAGCTAGCTAGTCTATAATCAACTATTGCTATTAATACTAAGTATCATGCTACTCCATTAACATAATATATTTGAAGTCATAAAATATGATATATATTAATTTTGGAATAGATATTAAAAATAATTTTAAACATAACCTATTTATATCATCTACTAGAAAATAGGGTAACTAGTTACTATATTCAACTATTCGCACAATATTGCCACTTGTCAGGTCGATTGAAAACAATAATACAAAAATAATAGTTTTATATTATGAAATTAATAACCTTATGAAGAATATTCTGAGTTTAATATCATGAAAAATATGGTTTTAAACATCGAGTTATGATACGACAAGTTGGGTACAAACTAGCACGAACCTTATTTTGAAATTCGATGAACTACCGTGACGAAAATGCAAGCAAATATATACACACGGCTTAATGAGATGAATATTGTGCATAATGGGATGATAGAAGATGGTGTTCGGAACATTACGAAGGGGTTACTGTAATTCCCCTAAATTTCACAACAGTTTTTTTTTTAATTTTTATTTTGGTATTTGTACGACGAGTACGAATAAGTATATACAAAGTATTTAATTATTTTTATACAAAAGTTTTATTACTAGATTTTTTACAAATATAGAAATAACTATTTTTTTGATATAACATAATATAAATATTTTCTATATTGTTCGAGTATAAATATGTCGTCCAGAATTTGCCAAACTTATTTTTATTATTATAGAAGTGCTTTTTATTTGATATACAGGTATATGTACTAATTTTGAAAGTAATATTTATATAAATATTTTGTACTATTTGCGTGCGATGTACATCAAAATAAATTTATGTATACTTTGTAAAACTTTGGTTTTAGAAAAAATATTTAGAATTATTTTAAAGTATTTTAAATTAATTTGGAATATTTTTTTAATTTATAAAATGATATTTTAAATTTATTTGCTGTAATCTAAATTTGGGGTAGATTTTGTTGGATTAGATTTTAAATAGTTTTAAATTAAATATGAAATTTATCTAGTTTAAATTTGGATTAGATTTTATTGAAATAGTTTTAAATAGATTTAAATTAATGTGAGATTTATCAAGTGGGATATAAATAGTTCCTAATCCTTATAGGATTCCTCCACCCTATTTATAGGGGAGAATTTTCATTATTTTTTTCACAATTTTTTCCACCACCATTGTGTTGCACCATATCGGTGTCTACCCTCTTTGTGTCAGCCTGTATTGGCCTCGGATCCGACCCCACTTATCTTTCCACTATCACAATTCCTCTCTTTTTTCGTCCAAACTACCCAAAATTCATTAAAAAAAAATCAGCCTCAGCTGTAACAAATTTGAAGAGCCATAACTCCCAATTCTGAACTTCGTTTCACCTCCAGTTTTTTTGTTTGAACCTTATTAAGGTTAGCTTCGATAATACATAATTTATTTTAACAAAATCATAATATCTTTTTTGTAAAATTATTTGAGTGCCAGTTGTCCGAAAATTGATGCGTTGCACTATATTTGAGATTTTGGGAGATCCCGACGTGACGCAAAATTTTTTATAAATTAATTTTAAAATTTTGAAATTTATTTTGGGCTAATGTATATTTATATTATATGATGGTATTTAAAATAAGCTTTTGACCTAAAAATATTATTGTAATATTTTCTACCTAATCAAATTATAGTTTTTTCCCGTAAAAATAATATTCCTAGATTTTTGAAGCATTTTTATAAAATTGTTTTAAATAATAAAAATGGTAATTTCTAAATTAAAACTTATTTTCAAGTATGTATTTATCTAAATATTTTGGGGCAATAAAATAGAGTTTTTAAGTATTAAAAATATTTTCTAAAATAGTATAAGTATTTTCTCCACAAAATCACATTGATTATTAATGTTGAGCATAGCCAATCGTATTTTCTATTCTCTTGTATAACTGGACTTCCTTTTGTCGACCTAAGCTAATTGGACTGTTTTGGACTCAATGGGACAGTATCTCCCATCATCGGAGGCCATATTATGAAGCTTTAACGCCAAAGTCAATTTTTTGCCATCAAGATCATCGTACCCCACCGGGCGCCACACTATGACAAATATATCTTGCTAACATGTACAATATAGTTTACATGCACGTTCTCTACTTTTTTGTTGTTTTTTCTTATAATTTTATATTCATGTTGCTCTATCACGTTTCTAGTTTTACTTTATCTTCTTTCTAGCTTAAATGCATGTACCTATTTCCTATTATATTTCATTACCAGTATATTGCTTTCATGTTCACATGTGTCTCGTGATAGAGTTGTCTAGTCCTACACCACCGTTCCCATGACTTGACATGATTTGACTTGAGTATGACTTGACTTGTGACATTCTATAGATTGTTAGTGCTCACCTTGACTACGATCTATAGGATTACTTGACCTTGATACTAGGAATGGCTACCATCTATATTGGGAGTGCTTGCCTTGACTATAATTGAGATATTATAGATTGGGTGCTTGCCTTGACTACAGTCTATAGCATTGAGCCACTTCTAGTATGCCATGCCACTGCCTTAGATTCCTTATGTCTTAGTTCCCTTGTGTCTTAGTCACCTTGTGCCTTAGTTGATTCTTTCACGACTATTTTATGATTATTTTTTATTTTCCCTTTATATTTTTATACTATTACATTTGGCATGTTATATGTATCTTGCTACGTCCCTCTGAGGACCTGGTGGTCTCCCCAGGTGTTTGTTTTATTGACCTCCCACATGAGTTTTCGCCAGGATCGTGATCTTTACCTTTCTATCGAAGATGACATGCTCTTTGATCACGCTTGCTGCTTGTATTCCTTATTTTGCTATTTTCTTCTTCCTAATTTCATGCTGGTAGTGGATTTGTCTCCATCCAACAACTTGTACAATGACATTCATTATTGGATTAATCTATAATATCTTTATTCTTTATCTTTGTGGATGATATTAGTTAGTCGTCATTATACTTCATATACTGCTTATATATATTTATTATACGGTTAGTATGTTACGTACCTAGTCCTACATATTTTGGGACTGGAAAGTTATATATTTTTGTGGTGGCCCATGCCGGTCAACGAATAAATTATTTTATTACATGACTGTACCAAACAAGCCTGCAAGGATTAGAGTTTAGGATCTCATCTACATACTTGAACTCCTTCCTTAATTCCATTTTTGAACTCTCGTTTGATTGCATTAAATTGCATCTTGCTTGATTACTTTTCTACCGTGAATCTTATCTCTCGTGCTTAATAGAGGTTAAGAAGATGACTCGTACTAGATATATATGCTTATTCAGTTACACTATTGGTTGAACTCTTGTATCACAACCTAGCATCCTATTGTCCTTATGACCCATTAATGAAATATAATTGAATGACACTGAATATATGCTAGTGTAGAAAGATAGGTTTACCTAGACTATAGAATTTTAGAGTCCATACCCCATTTGGTCGACCAAAGCTTTAAGACAAGAGGATAATAGGACAACTGTAGAGGCACAAACACCGGACGAGCCTTAGATGTTTGATAAACTTGAAATATTTATACTATCTTTCACCATCTCACGTACTTATATTTTTGGACTATCTTATAGCCTAGTTTTGCAAGCTTATTATTTTATCGAGCCTGTTCAGGACATGTTTTATTGGGGACGCCCACTAATACATTGTCTAATCAGAATCGGTGTATTATGGTCTGATTAACCTTAGTGCACTTGGTTCGCTCTTCATATAACTATTCTACGTGGATTGAGATATAATTGACTTAGCTTATTAGACCTAAACTTGCCCTCTAGACAGGACCGATCATATTGTATCGGCAAATATGAATCTACCAAAACAAGATTTCATCCGCAACTACCTTGACAACTATATCTCTTTTGGACTATTCAATCGCCTTTGAATCCCACATTTATATTCGATCATGTCCTCCTTGTACTCTTTATTGACTTATGCGTTAACCTATTTTGGAAAGACAAACCCTCGTGCTTGAGAGAAGATAGATATATGGGTAGTACTATATATGGATTCCATAAGCCAATTGTATTATTATATGGTTATCTTTTGTGATTAAGGGGTATCACATGTGATATAACCTATGTTAAAACCTTCGATGAGTAGTAAGCATTATTGAAAGATTTAGAAAGTTATTACCTATTTAGGTGTTACACATTTTGATGTTAGTGGTTTCCGAATTTAGACACTGATTGGGATATCATATATGCAATCGCCTTCTAGACTATTCCATTTTATTCTTCTAGTTATTCAAAATTATCCGTTTCGTTAAACGCCATTTCATCTCCATCTTGTTATCGTAATAAGAAAATCCATCTACCTTCTCAACCATGCCTACCCTAGTTACTTCTTAATTTCAAGAACAAAATTCTTGTAAGTCGGGTAGATTGTAAACCCCCTAAATTTCACAATAGATTTTTTTTACTTTTATTTTGGTATTTGTACGACGAGTATGAATACGTATTTACGAAATATTTGATTATTTTTATACAAAAGTTTTATTATTAGATTTTTCATAAATATAAAAATAACTATTTTGTTTTGATATAATATAAGGTAAATATTTTCTATATTGTTCGAGTATAAATATACCATCCCGAATTTGCCAAATTTATTTTTATTATTATAGAAATGCTTTTTGTTTATATACCAGTAGTACTAATTTTGAAAGTATTATTTATGTAAATATTTTATACTATTTGTGTGCAATGTACATGAAAATAAATTCATGTATATTTTGTAAAATTTTGGTTTAGAAAAAAATTATTTAAAAATATTCTAAAGTATTTTAAATTAATTAGAATTATTTTTAATTTATAAAAAGATATTTCAAATTTATTTGCTGTAATCTAAATTGGGAGTAAATTTTATTAGATTAGATTTTAAATAGTTTTAAATTAAAGATGAGATTTATCTAGTTTTAAATTTGAATTAGATATTATTGAAATGGTTTTAAATAGCTTTAAATTAATGTGAGATTTATCAAGTAGGATTTAAATAGTTTCTTATCCTTATCTAATTAGGATTCCTCCAACCTATTTATAGGGGAGTCTTTCCATTGTTTTTCTCTATAAATTTTACCACAACCATTGTGTGTGCACCATGTCGGTGTCCACCCTTTCGTGTCAGCATGTGTTGGCCTCGAGTCCGACCCTGGGTATCTTTCCACTATCTAAATTCCTCTCCTTTTTTCGTCCAAAATATACAAAAAAAAATTTATAAAAATCAGCCTCAGCTGTAGCAACTTTGAAGAGCCATAACTCCCAAATTTCGACTCCATTTCACCTCCTTTTTTTTGTTTGAACCATATTGAGGTTAGCTTAGATAACACATAAATTATTTTAGAAAAATTGTAATATATTTTGTGATAAAATTATTTGAGTGCCAGTTGTCTGAAAAATGACGCGTCATATTATTTTTGAAATTTCGAGAGATCCCAAACTCGGTTTTGTGATCAGTTTGATGTTTCGAAAAGCTGACATGATGATCGATAGCATGAAATTTTTTTAGACATTAAATTTAAAAGTTTAAATTTGGGCTAATGTACATTTATATTATTTCATGATATTTAAAATAAGCTTTTGACCTAAAAATATTATTGTAATATTTTCTACCTAATTAAATTATATTTCTTTCTCTAGAAATGTTATTCCTAGATTTTTAAAGTATTTTTCTAAAACTATTTTGAACTAATAAAAAGGGTAATTTCCAAATTAAAACTTATTTTCAAGTATGTATTTAACTAAATATTTTGGGGTAATAAATAGAGTTTTTAAGTATTATAAATATTTTTTAAAATAGTATAAGTATTTTCTTCCAAAAATCCCATTGATTTTCATGGCTTGGCACTACCACATTCTAAAATAAGGGTATTTTGGTCATTTGTGAAAGTTTGATTATTTTAAATATCTTTTAATTAATGAATTGTGTTAGTATTATGATTTGGTAAAACCTTAGAAACATATTGATTAGATGTTAGTCATGGCCAAAGAAGACTTAGTTAGGGATATTAGACAACCTTAGATTCATCCTATTCTAGTTAGTTAGTTTCAAATCTAACTAAGGAATTAATTAGAAATTGACTAAAGCACTAAGTTAGAATGGGCTTCCTTAAAGGGCTTGACATAACAATTAGGAAGGCTACTTAGGCATTGAACCAAACCCAAACCCTAGCCAACTCATAGTCGGCCACCTTTGGCTCCTCCTTCTTTCTCTTTCATTGAAACCCTAACCCTAATTTAGGTGTTCTTCCCCAAATTTTTCCTATCTCCCAAATTAAGTCCAAATTCTTTCAAACTAATTGCATTCTCTTTCCCTTAAAGATGACAAGGCTCTATTGGCTAGCTTGGGAGCATTTGGAGCAATTTGGCCCTTGGAGCTTGGAGGAGATCTAGATCTAGGGATTTGTTCATTAGGAATCCATCTCCCAATTGGTAAGAGCCCTCTAAACCCTCTATTTCCTCTTTCATTAGTGTAGATGCATTCATTTAGGCCCCCTATTACATCAGGCATGCCTTAGGTCAAGTTTGTATCCATTTGGAGTGCGTATCACCGGCGTATCGCACCGTATCGAATACACACACCAAATGTTTGATGAAATGGCCATTAGGGCATTTAATACTCTAATTTCAATTTTAACGATGTTTTTCTATTAGTAATATATTGAGTTATTAATATTGGGTTTTATCAAGTGGTTTGAGAATGGTTTGATTTGTGAAATAGGTTTGGGGGCTTGGTATTTGAGTGATCTGTTCACTGTCTCATGTTCAGTCCATTTCTGGACAGTGGTCCCATTAGTTGGCTGCTGCTTTGGTATCAGTTTATATATAATGTCCAGTCTAAACCCCATTGCGAATATCCTGTCCATTCTTTCTTTGGATAAGATTGTGCAGTCCCACTGATAGTTAGAGTATCAGTACTCCTCCATTATATTGCTGCCTGCATTTAGATAATTTTTTTAATCCATGTATGATATTCAGTCTTATAACTAATAGATAGATTAGTTCAGTTTACTTTAGATTTGGGTTCAGACCATACTTCATTAGTCCCCTGCTAATTCACTGTTCTGTACACACATGTTGTCTAGTCCCATATATGATGATTCAGTCTATTATCTTTGAAGTATCAATCTTTGTTTAACTTGTAGTAGTAAATATGATACTTCTTGTTCAGTCTCTTTGTTCTGTCTTGTCCGACATATCACTTATTTCTGTCCATGTGAAGTAATGATCAGTCTCTAATGTGTTGCTGCAACCATGAGCAGTTAACACATGTGTGTCCCAATATCCCACATTGCCATTCATTGTTCAGTCTTAATCTTAATGTTCAGATCTTGGACATTTAATATTCAGATTTGAACATCTATATGTGTAGACTGGAATATATAATGTTCTATTTTTGACCATCTTATAATGTTCAGTCTAGTAAGTTGGTTTCAGTTGCCTAACATCTTAGTGATCAATTAGCTCCTTGGATCAATTCCTTGCATCTATATTGTCCCAGTTAAGCAGTGGCATGTTGGTTCTGGTATCTGGGTCATTCCTTATGATGTAGGAAATGTCCAGATTTTGAGTATCCTTCTTCAAATGTATGTGCAGTCCATTTAGATTTAGGTCCAGACCTGTTCACTGCATATGTGATGTTCAGACCTTTGAACTCTTCACATTGTCCTGCCCACATCCTTATGAATGCTCTGTCCCACTGTACAACTAAACATTGGTTCAGGCCTGTTCATCTTAGTGCAGTCTATGAAGAGGTGGTACTCCCTAAGTTATATTCTTCCCCTAAATATTTAACCTCTTATATAGGTTCATTCATTTACATAATGTCCTACATATTCTAATATAGGCTCAGCTCATATCCTTTACTGATTAGTCCATTGTTCAGTAATAAACATGTTTCCTGCTCCTCTATAGTTTAGTAATAGGTTCAGTCCGCTTGAGTTTTAAGCCTTGTCCCATTGAGAATTAAGTTCAGTTTACTGTTACCTATGTATAGCCTATACATTAGTTCATTAGATGTCCATCTCTTTAGTAGCTGACAGTCCACATTTTATCAAATTCCTATTTAACATTAAGTTCACTCTTTACATTATAAGATCAGGTTTTATGATGTGAGTTCAATACTATGGATCCATATGTCCAGTTTCCTATGGCAATATATATATCTTATATATATATATATACATGTTACATATATATATAAGTATAATATTAATAGTAGTCAAGGGTTTGGGTAATATACTCTATGGGTGGTAATGTAGAATATATATATATATATATATATCAGTTATATATATATATATATTAACTGATATATATATATATATATATATATATATATATATATATATATATATATATGTAGAATATATATATATATATATTCTACATATATATATATATATATATATATATATATATATATATATATATATATATATATATATTCTACATATATATATCAGTTAATATATTTATATATATATATATATATATATATATATATATATATATATATATATATATATATATATATATATATATATATATATAAAAAAAAAAAAATATATATATATATATATATATATATATATATATATATATATATATATATATATATATATATATATATATATATATATATATATATATATATATATATATCAGTTAGGTACACATATGTAGTGTATATACATATATTATATGTATATGAGAAATTGGTGGTTAGATTGTGAGTTGAGTATGGTATCATAAGTTGCACTATAGGATAAGTAGAATCTAGGATTGGAATATGGTTTTGTACTTCTAGCCTAGCACTAGAATAGTCCAACTTAGCCAAATACCCTAGAATAGGCTAAAACAAACCAAAGTTGACCCATAGTTGACAAATTGGCCTAGTTTAACTAGTGTTGACCCAATTTGGCTTTATTGACCTAGAAATAGCCTAGCAACTTATAGACAACACATTTAAATCAATTGTTTAACTCAGAACCCTCTGTAACCCTAAATTCTCATCATAGGTCCATGTGACTCCAGTTCGAACATCGATACACATTCGTTGCTCAGGATATCAGGCGAGTACATTCTCTGTTAGTTTTTATCATGACAGTATTTATATTGCCTTCTCTAGACTACTTTACTTGATGCTGACACATTGTTATCATGGAACAGTACTATATGGATCTTGTCATGAGATATTATCCCCTTATCGGGTGCCTCGAGTATTTCATGTTCATGTACTTTACCATGTACATCGTGTACTCCTTGTATTCGTATTATTCATGTACACTCATGTGCTCTCATGTACTCTCATGTTCTCACATGTACTTTATGCATAAATAACTATCACGTACGTAACATGTCTTGATCGGATGCTTGTGTATTGATCGGGGAGGGAGAGTAGAAGTGGTTATGTGATTAAATTTCTTTAGTGTAATAATGTATATGTCGATTATGCCTTCACGTATAATCGAGTTACCTTAGAATAATAATGTACAACCTAAACTAATCACATAACCATCTTGTACTATGAAACACTTATATTTATTACAGTTCATAGATTCTCTATTCTATTTTTATGTACTCAGTTTACTTATCTATATCTCCTGTATTCTTATACTTCCTTTACAGCATTTCATGTATCTTATTCTATTACTAGTTCTATATTTTCTACCATATTTTGGAACTACTTTCAAAGGTATGTATTCGCTCCAATCTTGACTGAATATGTTGATAAATTTTATAGAGAACTTGGAGTACTTCTGCAACACTTACTATGGCACAAACCTTGATGACACTTGCGACCTGGATCATTAAGAGGATCCAGCTAGCCTGGAGGAGATACCAGTAGTTCCTAGATTAGACTGCTAGGATGTTTATTTGGATTTCTCTCCAGCTGACTTCTGTTATGGTATTATTTTTATATACTCTGTGTTGTATTGATAACACTTAAACTCATTTCAATTCTGGACTGTATCGTACTTTGATATTTTCTATCTATTCTATTTTGTGCTATTTTCCTCCTTAGATGTTTGTGATTGAGATGTATCTTTTGAGATTGTCCTCCGTTTAGTAGAGTATATATATTGGACTAATATATTATATTGTGTTTAGATATTATTGAGACCTAGGACATCATTCTACCGTCGATACTGCGACGTAGGCTGGACGTACCCACAGTCTCGTGCCCTTTCACTGGGTACGGATCGTGATATATTTTAGTGGTGGCCCATGCAGGTCGGGTTCTGAGTTTTGTCTTAGTTCTGTAGTAGTACTCGAACTATAGTATTTCTACAACCTGTAGTAGGATATAGGATATAGGTTATAAGGTACTCAATCACAGTTAGGAAAAACTCCAATTTAATTTCTGTCATCTTTTAAATCTTCTGATAACTGCCTTCCTAGAGATAAACTGTCCTTCTTTGATAATATCATTTCCTGCTCAGAATTGATTTTCTTGTTTGATTTGTCTTCAGGATGGCGAAGACTAGATCACATCGTTCCGGTCCAGCTGATACTACCGAGAGGTCTGCCACCTTTCGTCTGATTCAGCAGGACGTTAGGACCGCAACACCTCTCACTTCTATCACGTAGGAGTATCTGCAGCTTTTGGGGGCGCTCTTCCACCTGTTCAGAGAACTGTCCTGGTTATCCCAAACGTTCTCCAGCCACCACCACCTCCAGCACCAGTAGATGCAGCTCAGTTGTTCGCGCTTTTCAGGAAGATGATGGATGCGCAGCACCGTCAGTCAGCTGATATGAGGTAGGGCATTTATAATGCCCACCAGGTGGCTATGGCAGCAGTTGAGATAGTGACAGCTCAGCCACAGGGAGTTCATGTACAGCATCAGAGGCCATGGAACATCATCCACTTTCAGAAGATGTGACCGAAGGACTTTCGTGGCACATAGGGTATTCTATACGCAGATGATTGGATCGAGCACATTGAGGAGATTTTCTGGCTAGCACAGATTCCTACCAGCTTATAAATTAAGGCGGCAGGTAGTCAGATGTTTGATCTTGCTTTGACTTGGTACCGCACTGATCCCAGGTTCAGGGTCGAAGAACAGACTTGGGAGGCTTTCAAGAAGCTTTTCAAGGAAAAAGTTCTTTCCTGATGTAGCTCTCATTGCCTTAAAGACCCAGTTTGAGAGCCTGGTTCAGGGAAACCAGACCGTTGAGGAATATGCTGGAGAGTTTTGCTGTCTGGTCAGACTCGTGGAAGGACTGAGTGATGTAGCGAAGGCTAGGAAGTTTCAGAAGGGCTTAATCAAGGAGGTCAAGTCATTGACCAAGAGTGACCGCCACGCTACCTTTGAGCAGATTCTGGCGGGCGCCATGGCAATAGAGGACGACTTGGAGCTGAAGACCAAGAGGGGTCGAGATACCTTTGGTGCTGGTAGCATTACAGGCCCGGCCAAGAGGCCCTATTTTCAGCAACAACATAGGCCATTTCAGCACCAGCAGCATCAGGGTCAAGGTTGTGCGCCTTTCCAGCAGATGCGCCAACAGTAGAGGCAGGGCCATCAGCAGGCACCGAGGCAGGAGCAGGCCACTATTTGCCACTTCTGCAAGAAGATAGGGCATGGGTGGAATGACTGCATATAAGGTTGGGAAAGTGTCTTCTATGTGGGACAACAGGACATCAGTTGAAGAACTACCACATAATTTTCACTCGTGTGGCACCGGGTGGAGCAGCAGGTCAGGGAGGAGCAGCTAGAGCTCCGACGGGCTAGTAGAAAGGACCGCCACAGCAGACTCAACAGTAGAGGTTTGCACAGCATCAGCAGTAGGCTAGAGAAGGCCAATATGGGTGAGCTTTTGTAATGGCAGCTGAGGAGTCCGAGCCAGTGGGTGATCTAATAGCAGGTTTCGTTCTTCTCGATTCCATTTCAGCTTTCGCTTTTTTTGATTCTGGGGCTTTCTATATTTTTATGTCTGTATCTTTTGCTATTGGACACCATCTTGCATCTGAACCCTTGCTAAGGACTTCATCCGATCGTAGCATATATATCCTCTATTCTCTGGCCGCCAAATTACTGATAAGAAATCTGAAGCTTTCTCTAAATTCGTGATTCACGTAAGGAGAGAAAGCTTCAGATTTTTTATCAGTAATTTGGCGGCCAGAGAATAGAGGATATATATAGGCTACGGCATGAATCCATAATTATACTCATCCGAGGAAAGAATACGTGCAAAAGATCTTGGAGTCGTCCGTTCGAGATTGCCAAAAACTACTTGTATTCTTTCCGTCGCATGTATAATTCGTGAACCCTAGTTTCTGCCTATGAAGGGTTACAACACGTATTAAATCTGTTTAACTTTCTATCGATCAATACGGATACCAAAGTAAGGGTCCTGGGAATTCCCAGTTCTATCAGCAAGATCACGACTGAGGGTGGTATCATCCTAATCAGTGATATTTGCAAGGATCGAAGAGTTATTTTAGGAGGCCGAGAACTTGATGTGTGTTTGCTCGTAATGCCATTATCGAGTTACGATATTGTACTCGGGATGGATTGGTTGAGTAGACACCATGCCAGTATAGATTGTCGTGGAGACAGAGTGCTTTTCAGTTCGCCAGGAGAGCCAGAGTTCGAGTTCGCCAGAGGAGAGGTGGAGTAGAGCAACAGAGTTTTCTGTGGAGCTTTGGTAGAGGAGCATAGTTTGTCGCATCCATTGATAGCTGAGTTCATGGATGTTTTTTCGGAGGAGTTGTCGGGGTTGCCTCCGGACAGATATGTTGAGTTATCTATAGATTTAGTGCCCAGCGCAGAGCCGATATCTCAGCCACGTCTATAGAGTTAACAACAGCGAGCTGGTAGAATTAAAAAAATAAGTGGATGAGTAGCAGGATAAGGGCTTCATCGGATCGAGTTCTTCACCGTGGGGTGCTCCGGTGCTTATTGTGCCGAAGAAGGATGGGTCGGTACGTATGTGTATCAACTACAGGGCTCTCAACATCCTCACTATCAAGAATAAATACTCGCTGCCGAGGATTGATGATTTTGTTCGATCAGTTGAACGGAGTGAGGGTATTTTCCAAATTGATTTGAGGTCAAGGTATTACCAGGTGAAGGTGAAGAAGGAAGATATTCCGAAGACAGCATTTCGGATGCGGTATGGCCAGTTTTAGTTTATGGTAATGCCGTTTGGGTTGACCAATGCCCCAGCGGTATTCATGAATCTGATGAACAAGGTGTTCCACCAGTATCTGGACAAGTTTGTGGTGGTATTCATTGATGATATCTTGGTGTATTCGAAGACCCCAGAGGAGCATCTGAGAGTAGTTCTGGAGACTCACATGAAGGAGAAGCTTTATGGCAAGCTTTCGAAGTATAAGTTCTTTCTTGATTGAGTTAAGTTCCTAGGTCAAGTTATGATCGGAAAGGGGATCTCAGTCAATCCAAAGAAGATCATGGCAGTTGAGGCGTGGACCATTTCGAGTTCAGTTGCAGAGATCAGGAGCTTCATGCGATTGGCAAGCTACTACAGGAGGTTTGTTCAGGATTTTTCCCTGATTGTAGAGTCTTTGACTAGGCTAACCCAGAAGGACATAAAGTTTGTCTGGTCGGAGGAGTGCCAGGTCGTCTTTGATGAGTTGAAAAAAAGGTTGACGATAGCTCCATTTTTGACGTTACCATCAGGGACAGGTGGATTCACTATCTATAGTGACACCTCAGGGAAAGGTCTTAGTTGTGTCTTGCAGCAAAATGAGAAGGTAATTGCCTATACTTCCAGGCAGTTATGTCCGTATGAGAAGAACTATCCTACCCATGACTTAGAGTTGGTAGCAGTTATCTTCGCTCTTAAGTTGTGGAAACACTATCTATATGGAGAGCGTGTGGAGATCTTCATGGACCACAAAAGCTTGAAGTATGTGTTGCCCAAAAAGAGTTGAACATGAGGCAGAGGAGATGGTTGGAGTCGATGAAGGACTTCGACATATCGTTGTAGTACCATCCAAGGAAGGCCAACGTGGTTGCCGATGCCTTGAGCAGGTATCCGGTAGCTATGTGCTTGACGATAGACCGTCATTTTCTAGCAGATCTTGAGAGTTTAGAGATTGAGGTGATAGTGACTGGAGTTGAGATGCAGTTGTCGGGGCTGCAGATTTAGTCGGACTTGATGGATAGGATCAAGTCGACTTAGTTTGATGATGTAGCTCTGCAGAGTATCAGAGAGTAGGTTCGAGCAGGACTTCTGGACGAGTTTGTTATTACAGAGGATGGAGCTTTGAGGTACAGTTCTAGACTGCGTGTGCCTAGTGGAGAGCTCCGAGAGCAGGTTATGCAGGAGGTTCATCGCTCTCAATATTGTATGCAGTTAGGTGCCAACACGATGTATAGAGACCTGAAGGAACATGTTTGGTGGTATGGTATGAAGCAGAAGGTAGCATGCTTCGTAGCCAGATGCTTGGTTTGCCAGTAGGTAAAGGCAGAGTGGCAGAGGCCAGGAGGATTGTTGCAGCCATTGTCCATTCCGAAATGGAAATGAGAGCACATCACTATGGATTTTGTATCAGGATTGCCGCATACACCAGAAGGGAAAGACGCGGGTCATCGTATATAGGTTGACCAAATCAGCCCACTTTTTGCCATTTAAAGTGGGTTTGTCTACAGAGAGGCTAGCAGATATGTACGTGAGGCAGATAATCAGACTGCATAGAGTTTCCGTGAGCATAGTCTCGGATCGGAATAGTCGCTTCATTTCCCACTTCTGGCGGAGTCCGCAGGCTAGCTTGGGTATTCAGCACAAGTTCATTACTGCTTACCACCCTCAAACAGATGGGCAGTCGGAGAGGACTATCCAGACTCTCGAGGATATGCTATGCACTTGTGTTATGGATTTTAGAGGCTCCTTAGAGTTCATTCCATTACTGCTTAGTTGCGACTATATAAAAAATATGGTTTCCAGTTAGGAAGAAAACGAGTACAATCCATGCATGCAGTTCCAAATATATGCTAATGACTATAAATCGTGAATAGAAATGACATATATGATGAAATAAGCAGATTGTAAAATATGACTTGGAAAGTAAAGAAAAACAGTTGACATGAACTATAAAGAGAAGTAAAGCATGAAAAATAAGGAAACTTAACCATCTATGTGATTTGAAGTACTCTTTCGATATGTGATTGGTCACACCACAAGGTCTACATTATCATTATTATGGTTTGCTGTGCAGAAAATAAATTAAGGGCTAAGGTCTGATCACACATCTATTTAGTACTTTTCCGTCCTGACGCCACATGTAAGAAGTATGACAAAGTATGAAAAGAAAATCCATAATGTGACATCCGTGTAACGAGCGTGTCAAGAATTAAATATGCATCACTAAATCATGTAAATATAGTAATTAACAATATTAAAAACACACAAGAACTGTACTCGCCTGGAGTCCTTCACTGGTGAAATCGATAACCATGTTTGGTCCAGAATAGTCTACTTAGCTAGGGTCTATGTGAAAGAATCCCAAAATAGACAAAAGAAATATGAATAGATTAGCCATGATCAAGGTCGATATTCAAAGGAATTTCATAAATAAATATTATATACTTATTTTGGAATATGTTTATAGTATTTGGAAAACTTTATTTTGTTGGACAAATAATTATAGGTCCAAAATCTATATTTTGAAAATAACTAGAAATTATTATAATAACATTTAAATCAAAATTTGAAAATAGGTATAGGCTCAAAGCCCTATATAATATATTAAAGTAATAATACTAATGATAAAATGATGATGATAATAATAATACTAAATAGTATTATTCAAAGAAGAAGGGAAGGGTCGAGCTCACCCAGTTTTGCTCGTCGTGGAGCGCTGCTCTGGCACGATGGGTGGCGTTCACGGGCTGGTTGCGAGGGTCTCGGCGAAGGGACAGTCGTCGGTGGTCGAGAGCTGCTCACCGTGGCTGCTCTACACGACGCTGGGCGACGTTGGCCACAAGCGCTGGCCTCGAGGACCGGGGCGGCACGCGGCTGGTGGCGCTCGTCTGTAGGTCGAGGATTTTCGATGTTGCAGGAGCTCGACGGCTCCATCGGTGAGCGCGTCGCTGGGAATTTCTCGGTGAGGCGCCGAGAAGGTCGGGCAGCTAGACCGGCACGGGGTGCGTAACGCTGAGGAGCGGGTTGCGGAGAAGGCAGCATAGCTGTGGTCGCGTTGCAGTAGTGAGACGCCGAGATGGGAAGGTCAAGTCTTTTCTGATTTGGTTTTGTTCTTTATTTTTGGTTTGGGGATGGTGAAGTATCGAACACGGGAACGATGTATGCTGGATGTATTGTGTACACGAGAAGATGAAATTATGACACCCGGGGTCGGACCCGAGGCCGGACACTCGGCTGACACGAGGCTGATGGTGGTAAGCACGGACACAAACGAGGACACGATTATGTGGTGGTGACTATTGACAGCATTTGTGGTGTCGATATTGATGATTGGTGATGGCGGTGTTTGATGGTGAGAAACAGTGGAGGTGTGTTGGGGTAGTCGGGAATCTGTCGTAGAGGCGGAGAAGGGAGGAGGCGTTGGTTTTGTTTTGAGAATTGTTTTTGGTAGAAAAGAAAATAAGAGAACTATTGTCCTTAAATAAGGTAAGTTATAAAGGCACTTCACTTTTTTATCAGGGCTATCCCATTTTAAATTTTGTATTATTTACAAGTTTGTCATTGAAAAAATTAAGTAGGGCTATCCCACTCTTTGGTATAAAAGTCAATTTTTTTCTATTTTTTCCTTCTTCTTCTTCCTCAACCCATCCATGAAGAAGAAGAAAAAGAAGAAGAAGAAAAAAGGAAGAACAACAACAACAACAAAAATGTTAAACCCTAATATTGGTGGAAATCCTAATATTGTTATCCCTGATTTTTTTTCTCATTTCCAATTTCGATGGCACCCAAAGGCTCCTCATAATATACGAACCCTAATATGGGAGGAAATCCCAATATTGCTGTTCAACTAGTACAAACAAGGACTGTCCAATTTTCTGGCAGTCCTACAAACTGAATGGACTGCCAGAAAACTGGACAGTCCTAAGTCACAGCATGTGAAACAAAGGACTGTCCATTTTCTGGCAGTCCTTACAGTATGTAGGACTGTCCAGTTTTCTGGCAGTCCTGAATACAGTAAGGACTGCCAGAAAAATGGGCAGTCCTTTGTTTCAAATGTTGTGACTTAGGACTGCCCAGTTTTTTGGCAGTCCATTCAGTTTGTAGGATTGCCAGAAAATTGGGCAGTCCTTTGTTTCACAGGTTGTGACTTAGGACTGCCCAGTTTTCTGGCAGTCCATTCAGTTTATAGGACTGCCAGAAAATTGGACAGTCCTGGTCGACGCAGAGTTTTTTCGTTCGTGCATACTTGTGTTTAATTTAAATGGATAATTTTCCACTCCGAATGTAGTTTAATTCAAATGGGCTACAGACAATTGAAATAAACAATGTAATGGATGCTTGAATTTTTCAATTTAATTTCTAGGATTTTGGAAACAAATAGAGAAAGAATTTGGGTGCCATCGATCTTCTTGAGAAGGAAATTTGGAAGAGAAGAGGAAGAAGAAGAGAAAATTTCTAGGGTGGAAGAAATTTCTAGGAAATTTCAAATTAACTTCTTGCTTGGGGATGGAGAAATGGTGGAGGAGAAGAGGAAGAAGAAGAAGAGAGGAGTTAGGGTTTAGGAAGAGAGAGAAAAAATTTTGCAAATGAGAGGGAAAATTTGGGTTTGGGGGGATTTCACTTTGGGACAGCCCTAGATTAAAAAAATGGTCTATTCTGAGTAAAACACAAAAAAATCTGGGCTAGCCCCAATCCGGGCTAGCCCTGATCAAAAACTGAAGTGCCTTTATAACTTACCTTAAATAAATGGGGAATTCCTAATTAGATAAGGAGTCTAATAGATAATTTTTCCCGTAAATTTAAATCAAATAGATTTTAAAATAAATTCCGATCTAATCACTATCCTATAAAGGATTAGGACAGTAATTTAAAGTAATATTATATTCTATCAATAATTTTAAATTCTAATAGATAAGTCTTTAATTTAAATCAAATATAATTATCTAAAACAATTTATTTTAATCAAAGCTACTACTAGATAATAATGGTTAATTTAAACCAATCATTTATTATTATCCAGAGCTTATCATACGAATTCAAATCTATATCAAATAACGATCAACATAAAAAATTTAAAATAAAATTTAGTATCATCAAAACTAATTTTTGAATAATACTGAGAATACCATCAGGTTAGTTCTTAATATATATAGATAAATAAATAAAAAAAATATGTTTAAAGATGATTTGGTTAATCCTTTAAGACAATTCTAAATTTAAAACAAAATCTATGTTCTTAATATAACCTTTTAACATACTATTTTAGTACCATAAAATAAAATAAGCCATACCTTGCATAAACACATTTTTATTAGCAAATCTTTCTTTGATAGGGATTATTTATAATCTTCAAGTTCATTTTCGAAATTAATATTTTGGAAGCCCAAATTACTAACCAAATATTTGTAAAGCAAATAATGAATTCGAAAATAATTATTTTTATTAAAATCGAAGCACTAGTTTTGAAATAAATATAATAGTGAAATATCGTTTATACGTTTCGAAGAGAACCTATTTCAAAACATGATTTAAAGGAAAATACAATAAATAAAATTTTGGAAAGTTTGGGAAGAGGAGTTATAAATCTACCCACCTTAGAAATAAATTCGTCCTCGAATTTAAGGGATGTCCTGGATGGATAGGCCGGTAGGTCAGGAGAAAATGTAGTAAAGAAAATTTAATAAGAAAGATATTGAACTATTCGATAAAATTGATCAAGGATAGCAAAAGTTCTCTAAGAAGAAGTATTGATCAAAACATTGACCAAGAAAGAATAGAAATAGAAAAATAAATAAATAGATATGGCTTGATGTAAGGATTTAGGTCATATCCCTAATTTCAAAAAAAAGTACTCACAAAAATTAAGAGACAGAATTTAGATAGCTAGAAAAATAAGACCAACGACATAGTCTTGAAAAGTATCCCGTAACGAGCTCAAAGACTTATCATTTCCATGTTACTCATTATTCCAAATTTTCATCAACTTTATAAAATTTTAACCTACGAATGCTTTAAAACTTTCCACAATTTCTATCCTTAACTTTAGATCAAACCCAAACTTATCAAATTCAACAAAATAATAATTTCCGCCTTTCAAATTCAAACCGTCATCCGTATTGGTAGTTGGCCACAAAATGTAAATTTCATGATATTTAAATCCACCAAGATAATTCAAAAAAAAAAAAAAAATCCACCATCACAATCTCCTAAATTTTAAACTTTTAATCGACAACATATTATCTTTACCCACAAGTGCCATGCTTCCTTGAGCTTTCAGTCACACATGTCTAACAAAATAAAATTCAAACTAATCAAAATTCTCATAATGTTTATATCCAAAAATAGGTTAACATATTTTTCTCGTTCATATTTCAAGAAATCCTATTTATTGTCATCTAATATCTTCTAAGCAAAATTTTATTCTTATCGTCTTAGTCAATTAAAAAAAATTGACCTCAAGAATATTTTAAACTTTCCTCAACTTCTATTATGAACCTTTAAACCAACAATCCAAAACTTATGAAAAACTTTTAAGATTATGACTCAAATTTAACAAAATCCTAATTATCATCTTTTCAAATTCAACTTACTATCCATATTGGTATTCAACCACCAAATTTAAATTTCATAAAGATTTAAATCTTTTAAGATATTTCAATTTTTAATTTAAATCCACAACATAATCTCCTAAAAATTTGAATCTTTATTGACACCATGCCAAATTATCTTTATTCGCAAGTACCACAATTTCCTTGAGCTTCTACCCACCTTTAATCATAAATACTTTTCAGAATACGAAACTCAAAATAAATAAAAATTTATCTCATAATGCGATAATATCTAATTTATATGTTTAAATTTCTCAAATCAATAACCTTATTTAAAATACTTCATTAATCCTGAGAAACTATAATTCTCAAAATTCAAAATCAGCATCATTCTTAAAGCTTTAAATTATGTCTCAAACTTCATTTGTTATCACCAGTGTATATAAATATTTTACATATCCGTAATTCCATCTAACAAATTAGTCGTGGTCTTCCATTATCAAAACTTTAACTCTATTAATTCTATTATCCTTGAAATCATGTCTATTTCGTTACAAATGAGATCACAAGGTCAACAGTTTCAAAATTACCTTATATACTAATTTAGCAACCTGCCATATCAATTACTAGACCACTAGTTTTGTCTTAATTCTTCCTTTCAAATAATTTCAAAATTCTATTTCTCATAAAATAATGGCAATGAATTCCTCCATGATTCTCTACATAACAAGTCTACCATGTTACCTTCCATGAAATTTTAAGGGATGTCTAAAACAACTATGCTCGATTGATCAGTGGAAAAGATGGAAGAATTTAATAAGAGGAATTATCAAAATAATAAGATGAAGGATAGTAAAAGTTCTCTAAATGGAACAGAAGGATAATGAAATTTCTTAATAAGGATGGATAATGGTGGAAGAAGATAAATACATATATATATGGTCAACTAATATATCGTCTAACTAATCATCCACTAATTCTATAAATCCGTACCCACAAGAATATTTCAAAAATTCTCAATCAAAAATTTAAATCATTGTTCGATACTTATCATACATAAATTTTAACCTCACGAAAACCCCCCAATTTCAAATATTAAATTTTAAATCCATAACTCAATATCTTCAAAATTTGGGTCATTATATCTTAATCAATAATTCAACCCTTATCATAATCGTCAAGATTGTGGTCTAGCAAAATGGTGAAGATTGACTTATAGAATATTTCTCAAAATTTAAAGTCCATAAAGCAAACAAAAGATATTTTAAATCCACTCTTTCATATCTCTTTCCAAATTATAAATTCAAAAATCACAATCCAACAACCTTTAAACTTCAAAACTTAATTCTATTTTGCTACGATCTCCTCAAAATATAAACTTCACAAAATTTTAAATTCCTCAAAATATTTTTGATACACCTTTTCATAACTCCTTCAAAAATCAAAGTTCATAATTTAAAATCTTCAAATATAAATAGTTCAAAATTTAAACTTAAATATTTTCTGTAACAATCTTATCAAAATTTCAAATTCAAATAAATTCCCAAAGATTTAAATCAAACTCATTTACTTTGAAAATTTAAAAATTCAACATTATCGATAAATTCATCAAACCTCAAAAACACCAAAAGTTAATAACCTTAAAGACTCAGTTTGTCAATCGTGGATTCTACCCACCTTAGATTAGAGTCATTCTATCAAACATGATATAAAATATTTCAAAATCATCTAATAGGGTATTTCAAACTTAACGTATATCACTACCTTAATCATATAGCCTATATAAAAACCTTAACTACCCAAGCAATCTATTCAACATTAATCATATGGCCATTTTTCTAAAATCAAATTAACCTAATTGTGAATGAGCATCCTAGTCGCAGGCTCGCGGCAGTATGACTAATATGGTACTACCACGAGTTCGCAATCTTTTGCGAAAAAAAAACCTATATAGCCTACCAAAAGAACTTGTCACGACCCGTACCCGCTTTTTGGGATGCGAGTGCGTGAGCAAGTCTAGCCTGCATTACAGAATCAATGTAGTAAGCTGTCTAGGCCATAATGCTCAAAACACAAAATGATAACTCTATTGCTCATTCACAATACTAAATTCAAATTACAATATTTACAAGTTTTATATTTTGATTAAAAATACAACCTCTCACAAAATTTGGAAAATAACTATATGATCACTATCTATCTGGCTAGTGTCTCTAGGTTTGGCTTTTGATACGTATCCGTAGCTCTTCCGAGAACCCAAGTGCATAGTGTAGCTACGACTATCTGAATTATATGGTTTCCTGTCAAGAAGGGAACGAGTACAATCCATGCATGCAGTTCGAAATCTATAATAACGACTATAAATCAGGAATAGAAATGACATATGTGATGAAATAAGCAGATTGTAAAATATGACATGAAAGTAAAGAAAAACAGTTGACATGAACTATAAAGAGAAGTAAAGCATGAAAATAAGGAAATTTAACCATCTACGTGATTTGAAGTACTCTTTTGATAAGTTATCGGTTTGGGACAGTTGCACCACAGGGTCTACATTATCATTATTATTGTCTACTTTGTAGAAAATAAAACATGGGCTAAGGTCTGATAACACATCTATTTAGTACTTCCCGTCCCGACACCACATGTAAGAAGTATGACAGGTATGAAAAGAAAATCCAGTGTGACATCCGTGTAACAAGCGTGTCAAGAATCAAATATGCATCACTAATTTATGTAAATATAGTAATTAACAACATTAAAAACACACAAGAACTGTACTCGTCTGGAGTCATTCGCTGGTGAAACCGATAACTTTGTTGGGTCAAGAAAAGTCCACTTGGCTAGGATCTATGTTAAGGAATCCCGAAATTGGCTAAAGAAATATGAATAGATTAGCCATGATCAAGGTCGATATTCAAAGGAATTTCTTATATAAATATTATATACTTATTTTGGAACATGTTTATAGTATTTGGAAAACTTTATTTTATTAGACAAATAATTATAGGTCCAAAAATTATATTTTGAAAATAGCTACAAATTATTATTATAATATTAAAATCAAAATTTGAAAATAGGTGTAGGCTAAAAGGCCTATATAATATATTAAAGTAATAATACTAATGATAAAATGATGATGATAATAATAATACTAAATAATATTAATCATAATACTTATAAAGATACTAGCATCAAAATAATAATAAATAATACTATCCACTTATTTCTTTACCAACTATATTACTAATAATAAAATACCCAATCATAAGTCCCTAATCAAGCCCACAACTTAGCCCAAGATAAAATAGAAGTAAAAACCTAACAATCAGCTATAAAGGCTAATAATAATAGTAACTGATACATATTACTCTTCCCCTTGTATACTATTCCCAAGAAAACCAGCAGAAAGGGAGAGAATTTATAACATAATAAAAGAAAGAGGAAGCAGAAGCATAAAGAGAAGAAATGAGAGAGAGAGAGTGGAGGAAATAGGTTTTCTTCTCCAGAGAGAAGAAACTGTGGTGAATCAAAGAAGAAAAAGAGGAAGGGAAGGGTCAAACTCAACAAGTTTTGCTCGTCAGCGGAGCGCCGCTCTGGCGCATTAGGTGGCGCTCACCAGCTAGTTGCGAGGGTCTTGGCAAAGGGACAGTTACTGCGGTCGAGAGCTGCTCACCGTCGGTGCTTTGCGCGGTGCTAGGCAATGTTGGCCACATGCGCTAGCCTCGAGGACAGGGCTGCGTGCGGCAGGTGGCGCTCGCCTGCGTGTCGAAGAGGTCCGGCATTGCGGCAGCTCGGCGGCTCGATTGGTGAGCGTGGCGCTGGGAATTTCTCGACGAGGCGCCGAGAAGGTCGGGCGACTCGACCGGTGCGAGGTGCCGACGCCGAGGAGCGGGCTGCGGAGAAGGCGGCGTGGCTGTGGTCGCGTTGCAGTGGTGCAAGGCCGGGATGGGAAGGTCAGGTTTTTCTGATTTGTTTTTGTTCTTTATTTTTGGTTTGGGGATGGTGAAGTATCAGACATGGGAACGATGAATGCTGGATGTATTGTGGACACAGGAAGATGAAATGATGACACCCGGGGTCGGACCCAAGGCCGGACACTCGGCTGACACTCGGCTGATGGTGGTGAGCACGGACACATACGAGGACACGATTATGTGGTGGTGGCTGTTGACAACATTTGTGGTGTCGATATTCATGATTGGTGATGGCGGTGTTTGATGGTGAGAAACGGTGGAGGTGTGTTGGGGTGGTCGGGAATCTGTCGTAGAGGCAGAGAAGGAAGGAGTAGTTGGTTTTATTTTGAGAATTATTTTGGTAGAAAAGAAAATAAGGGAACTAGTCTCCTTAAAAAGATGGGGAACTTCTAATTAGATAAGGAGTCTAATAGATAATTCTTTCGTAAATTTAAATCAAATAGATTTTAAAGTAAATTCGGACCTAATCACTATCCTATAAAGGATTAGGACAGTAATTTAAAGTAATATTCTTTTCTATCAATAATTTTAAATTCTAATAGATAAGTCTTTAATTTAATTCAAATATAATTATTTAAAATAATTTATTTCAATCAAAGCTACTAGTAGATAATAATAGTTAATTTAAACCAATCATTTATTATTATCCAGTAGTTTATCATAGGAATTCAAATCTATATCTACTAATGATCAACATAAAAAATTTAAAATAAAATTTATTGTTATCAAAACTAATTTTTGAATAATATTGAGAATACCATCAGGATAGTTCTTAATATATATAGATAAATACAAAAATCTATTCAAGGATGATTTGGTTAATACTTCAAGATAACTCGAAATTTAAAACAAAATCTATGTTCTTAAATAACCTTTTAACATACTATTTTAGTACCATAAAATAAAATAAGCCATACCTTGCATAAACACATTTTTATTAGCAAATCTTTCTTTGGTAGGTATTATTTATAATCGTCAAAACCAAACCAAATATTTGTAAAGCAAATAATGAATTCAAAAATAAATTTTTTTATTAAAACCGAAGCAATCGTTTTGAAATAAAATACAATAGTAAAATGTCATTTATACATTTCGAAGCGAACATATTCCAAAAAATGATTTAAAGGAAATACAATAAATAAAATAAATAAAATTTTGGAAATTTCAGGAAGCGGAGTTACATAGAGCCTAATCTAGGTTGCCCTAACCTGTTGTGACAACCTTAGGTTAAATTATTATCACTTTTTTATTCAGCCAATATAGATTCAAATCGACGATTTCTTCAAACATAAAACTGCTTTCCTAATTTGGACCCATTAAATCTTCCAAAGATTTCGTCAATCGTATCATTTGATTTGGAGCCCATAAATCCACACCTCTTTTAATCAGTCCATAACTCAACCCCCTACCTATTTCCATAAATAACTAGCCCAAATAGGTCGGCCACCCATCCTAAGCTAAAACCGATATAGATTCGCCTGCTGTCGCCCCCTTTTGAACCCAGCAGCTTTACGACCCCTTCACGACCTCTTCTAGTCCGACCACCAAATCCTTGATGACCCCAAGACGTCCCCCTTCAGCCCTACTAAGCCCCAAGTCACCACAGCAAGTCGTTTGGTCGATAAAGAGCCAAATTCGAGCACTATTTCAGCCGCACACTGTCAGTCTGAACAACAGGTTGGTCATCTTGAAACCTTTGTTTTCACGATTTTCAACAATCAAACATCCATCACCCAAACTCTAACATGTACCCTTATGTGTCCTCTACCTTCCACGATTTCCACAACACCTGGATCGCAATTGTTTTCCCGTGGTAAGCGTTTTACAAAGATTGGTCCAGACTGAAGCTATTTTCGTGCACCACAGTTTATACCCCTTTGTGACGTGCCACGACAACAAATAGTGACTTGGTAACGTTTCCAACACCTTCCTCCATCATCCTAGTATGACACATATCGATCTCGTTGAGTTACATATATTTCTGCATCTATCTTCATACAACATCTCATTGAACATCGAGAGAAATCATTGAACCTGATTTGTAACATAGCCTTATGAGACCACCAACTTGTTGTATAATTTTTCAACGATAAAAACCATAAGACCCATTTTAGAAACCCATGTTTTACATCTTTTTCATATTAATTTTAGATCCTACAAATTCTAGTTTTTGCATATATCGGTTGTTCCGAACAATCAATTAATGGACATGTTCTGCAACTAGTTGACCCTAGTGACTAGACATCATAGTTTTTGGCAAAACCATAATTAAACTTAGATTATTTATTTTTGTTATTTATTTTAGAAATAATAAACTATATATATTGTTATATTTATAGTAGAACACTTGTGTAGCATGGTGCCAATATAGTATATATCAAATTGTTTCAAGACTTGACTAGTTTCCCATACAACCTAATTATGAACCTAAGCCACTAACTCATAGTTAGTGTTTGGCATACCTTAGTATATTAATTAATGAGTCGTATTTGTATTCGTAGGCATTCTTGACAGTTCGACCGTGGGTGCTGAAGCAGGATCATTGTTCGTACATCTTGGAGACTCAGACAAGATACATTGCTTTTGTTTTACTGTTTAAATTATATTTTTCTGTTTATTTTTGGGTGTTTTTGTTTGATTTAGAGAGAGTGGACATACTTTTAGTTTTGAAGTTATTGCTATAATTTCCATGGCCTTGACACGTATCATTACATAACAAAGTGCTTGAGGATTTATATGGTATGAGCTTGTGCACCTGACTGGCCATCGATGCATTGGTTTATTGGATAGTTAGATTGTGTCTAGGTAGGATGACTTTGCATTGAGATATGATTTGTCCGAGCTGTGGATTTGACTTGTACATTTTTTAGTTTGGGAAGACTATTAGTAGGCGTATGGGATAGTACAAACGATAATCCTTGGCACCGTTTGACGGTAAGGAGTCTCTCGGTCAATTTTTGACATATTTTGCCTCCATGATGAGACACTTGCCAAAGGATGACGCCATTCTCACAAATATGTTCATCGGGGTATTGTAGGGGGTAGCCTATGAATGGTTTTACAGCCTTCATGACAACTGCATCTCTTCCTTTGAGGAACTCAAGCGTCTTTTCTTTTCATGATTTTACGAAGGAGGGATGATGTGACAATGTCCTCCCTCATGGATATCGCCCAGAAGGAAAAGGAGTCAATCCGTGCCTACTGTTGAGAACTAATAAGGGACTTTAGTCCCACATTGGAAAATGTAGTATGAAGAGGAGCTAGACTCCCTATAAATAGTGGAGTAACCAATCAATAAAACACACAACAATTATTCTCTACATGGTATCAGAGCCATAACCACAAAAATTAAAAAAAAATTCCTCCCCCCTTTCCCCACCGGCAGTGCCCCCCTTCCCCCACCGGCAGTCCCCCCCTCCCCCCCTCCCCCCGGCCTTTCCCTCCTCCCCCCCTCCGACGTCCCACCCGGCAGTCCCCCCCCCCCCCCCGACGCCCTGCCCCCCTCGACGCCGACGCCGACGAAGACGACGTAGACGACGACGAATCACCGTTGAAGACGCCATGGATTCGATCAGTGGTAAACTGACAGCAGATGAGATGAAGGCATTGGTTGATGATATTTTATCAAAGAGATTAACCGAGGCGACGTCCCGTGTGATCCATACTGATGTGGATCCGTCACCCTACAAAATGGGGAAGCTGGACAAGTTGGAGACGAAGTTGGAAGGTACATCCAATTACTTGAAATGGTCACGACAGGCCATGCGGACGCTGAAAGGACGTGGCTTGGTTGGCTACGTCAATGGCCAAACCAAGGCGCCAGATGATGCCTCCTCAAAGGAGTTTTCTGTTTGGGAAATTGTCAACAATGTTGTGGCTGGATGGTTGACCGCCTCCTTGACCGACCAGGTGTCGGGCAATGTAGAGACGATGGAGGCTGCTGCTGATATATGGCGGACTTTGAAGGATATGTACTCTGGCTCGGGCAATCCTATGCGGGTCTTCCAACTGCAGGATGAACTTGATAGGGTGGACCAGGACGACCGCACCATCTCTGAGTATGCAGCACTGTTGAAGAAGTTCTGGTCTGATCTGGATCACTATGATCCTCTTGGGATGGAAGATGCCCAAGTCGAGCCCGCATTTGCGAAACATTTCCAAAAGTTCTTGGATTATATTTCGCGTCAACGGATGATGAAGTTCTTGAAGGGTCTTAACCCTGTATTTGAGAATAGAATGAATGTACTCCTGGCACAGCCCATGCTTCCCACCTTAGAAGAAGCCATAGCTGCCATGGCACAAGAAGAGGCTCGCTTGAAGTTGATGTCCAACAAGGGCTCTTTCCAGGGGGAGCAAGCCACTGTTGACAAGTCTGCCCTTGCCACCTTCAATCAACCTCCCTTTGTGGCCGGTGTTTGCCACAACTGTGGTGACTCAGGACATTACATCAGATTTTGTCCCAAACCCCTGCGCAGTCAGTCGAGTGATCGTGGACGGGGCCGCGGAGGACGTCGTGGTGGTAGAGACGGTTATGCTGGTAGACGGAGAAATTATTCTGGAGGACACAAAGTTAATCTGGCGAAGGAAGGGGGCGACCATCACCTGGCTGAGTTAACCCCTCTTGAGAGGGAGTTCCTCGCAAAGTTACGTGGCACGAAGCTGGGTTCGGATGGCAGTAATGGGACGTCATCTACCTCGGAGGACCACATCACTTGCTTTGCCCAAAACGGCACAGGTATACCTGCATGTGCTCTTGCAGCAGCTGTCCACCAACCAGGTTGGATTATGGACTCTGGGGCATCTCGCCATGTCACGGGATCTCGCGGTGAGTTCCAGGACTATACTCACCTACCGACGCCGGAGAGCATTCAGACTGCTGATGGTAACTCCAGCCCTGTCATGGGTAAAGGCACTGTCGCATGCACCCCTTCTCTCACTCTCACCAATGTCTTACATGCTCCGTCTTTTCCTGTCAATCTTCTTTCTATTAGTGCCATTATCCTTGATCTTAACTGTACTGTTTCCTTTGACATTCCTACGGTGACTTTTCAGGAGAAGGGGACATGACGACGACTAGGGACTGGCACATGGCATAAGGGGCTGTGGTACTTGGACAGGACAGGACTGGACAAAGCTTTGGCATCTCTGGTAGCAGACACACCACCATAAGATTCACGACTCAGTGTCGAAGATGACTTGCTACTCCACCACCGGCGTGTCAGTCATTCTTCTTTTAAAATTATTAGTCGAATGTATCCGTCCTTATACCAAAGGTGTCACGCCCCAGTACCGAAATACGGAGACGGACTAGGCCAGCTACTCCATATGAGGTACGTAACGTCATACGGCGATCGTGGCTGTCGAGAGACTAGGGGGTACATGCTACAATCGAGTCTCCTATGGTCCCACAGAGTTCTATGTCTCAATCAATCAAATCACATCAGCAAATAAATGAACATTAAAGATAAAGCAGTTAGGCGTCCCCGACGCTTCATCAAAATGATCATGAGAGACTAGCTTTATAATTTAGCTATCTCAGAGAATCAGGAGTACAAAACTATACACAGCTGCAGTCTGTTTAATTACAATTATGTACTGACACAAAATATCGAGTAATCCGGCTAACAGGAGCCGGTGGCTAAACGCCGCAAAAGTATAAGCAGGAGTGGTGGAGAAGAAACCCACTCGAGTCCCCGACCAGCCATGCTCCTAGTATGCACCATGGATGTCAGGAAGAATGATCGCGTCCTCTGGCTCTGCTACGAGATCTGGCCAAACAAAACCAGCGGGGTCAGCCCCGAATAGCAAGTACCGCCAAAGGGGCACAAGAGTTAAGATAAAACCCAGTTATAATGATAAGGATAAAGCTTATGTTGCGGCTATAGGGTAGCGCTACATCGTCGGACCCATCTGGCACCCTTACAACCAAACAAGGACAAAAGGTGCCACATGGAGCCGGGACGCGTCGCACTCTATGACCTTCATATAAGTTTACAGATATAAGTAAGAAGATCTCCTGGTCGTGACTTCGGTCGACAGACCATCGCAGCACGATAACCAACCCAACAATCAAACAAGAACATGGGTTGGATCACGCACCGCGGTGGGCCATGTTCCTTAGTCATTCACAGGAGTAGCACATCACAATCAAATTAAGGCTTCCGTTCGTAACTTCGGTCCGCAACCTGTCATAGTACGATAACCAACCCAACAATCAAACAAGAACATGGGTTGGATCACGCACCATAACAGTCCGCTTTCCTCAGTTACTCGCGGAAAGTAAAAGAAAAATACAAGCAAGTCATTTTCACGGCCAGTCAAGTCTACGAGTTTCTAGTGGGACGAGGTTATCCTCGCATCATGTTATTAAGAAATCCTCAGATCGTATCTTTCCAGCAAGGCTAGCCAACCCAGGGGTTCGCGTAGACAGGTATGATTGAGCACAGGTCCCTCGCAAGGCCACCTTGCCAAAACATATAATATATAGCAGGAATTAATCGGATACAGTCATCCACTCGTTGCAGATGACACAGCATCCGTGGAGACCAGCCGGCGCGTCAAGACAATATCTCAAGGCGGCTGGTGTAGCACGATCTCGGGATTCTGCCCTCCCCATGCATCTAGTATATTTAGTTGCCTAGTTTAACCCTAGGTGAAATCTTGGACTCACATGCTGTGGCCTGCATGATTATCCTCCTAAAGTCGTACTTTGGTACGAGTACCCCAAAGAGGATCCATGTCAATTAGTATGTCAACATGTTCTACCCTCCTTAGTGTAATGTATCAATGCAAATACGCCACGTGGAGTTACGAGTCATTTGTCGAGCGTGAACAAGAACTGGGATATTCAGGTACATGTATCAGGAAGGAACACTTTGTTCTCCGGGGTCACATCAGTGCTCATATCATGCTCGGGACAAAAGGCGTAAGGATATATAGCATACACAAACATTCACCTATATATATACAAGAAAATATAATATATAAGATCCCAGGTCAGAATGCGCATGGTCAAATGCGCAGAAGTCAAAACGCGCAGGGTTAGACTGCGCAGGGGTCAAACGCGCAGAGTTAGGTTGCGCAGGCATTAGACTGCGCAGCGGTTAGATGGCGCAGAAGATGGATTGCGCCAGAGTCGGGTTGCGCATGGATCAGACTGCGCAGCGGTTAGACTGCGCAGGATCAGATCGCGCAGGGTTAGGTTGCGCAGGGAATGGATTGCGCTGAAGTCAAAAGCGCGCTGGGTTAGATTGCGCAGGGATTAGACTGCGCAGGATCGGATGGCGCTGGAGCTAAGGAGCGCCAGCGCAGTTCAGCTCAGCGCAATGCGCTGGCCGAAGGGTTGCGCAATTCGTCAAAAGGCGAGCTGCGCAGTTCAACTTGCGCTAAAGAGCGCAGTTCAACTTGCGCTAAAGAGCGCAGGCTGAAGGGTCTTCTCTTCCAGGCCGAGAGCCTCCTCAAGAACACCAAAAACTTCCAATTTCCTTAACTTGACCAAATCAAAACCAAATCTAGATTTTCAAAGTTCTAACTTGAGTAAAATTGAATTCTCTTCCACATGGAAGCATCAAAACCCACAAAATCCTAACAAAAATAGATCAAAACCATGTAAATCCGAAAATGGAGAAAACTTAGATCTACAAAAATCAAAGCTTCAGAATGGAAATTTTCAAGTTCTAAACTAGTATAGATTAAGGAGAAGAACATATTTTGATAAATCAGTTTGTAAGAAATCATTAACAAAATATAAATCCATCTCTTGAGCAAGTTGGCACTTGCCTTGGTTGGTGGAGGAAATAAATGAGAGGAATAATAAGATGAGAGAGAGAAGGAATGGGGTTTTATATAAAAGCCTAAACCAAGTTGGTTCATGATGACCCAACGGGTTCAAGTGAACCGAGAACATGTCACCCAATTAGAGCCAAAACTGCAAACTAAAATCACAGAAAATTAATTACGAAATATTATTTTGTCAAATAATTTGGGATATACATGATGAAATACAACAAAATAAATATCGTATAAATATACGTAATTACAAATAAGCAGTATACGTGCTAAAAATACGTATACCAGAATCAGGGAGTGACATCTCTACCCTTCTTAGAAAAATTCCGTCCTCGGAATTTCCAGCCAAGACGGGATTGAAAGATCAGGACAAGCAAGGCACAATCATATGCAAGTTAGCTAACAAGCAGTTATTATCTACATCACAAAAGTACAATACAAGCAGGTGCAGTGAATGTGGGATCGTGTCATTATGGCATAAAGATATACCTCACAAACCAAACAAATGCGGATACCGAGATCGGATCTCGTCCTCGCGCTCCCAAGTTGATTCTCCCGGTGAGTGATGGTTCCAAGCAACACGGACAAGGCTGATCGTCCGATTCTTGAGTACCTTCTCTCGCCGGTCTAAAATAGATACGGGTTGTTCCTCGTAAGTTAAGTCGGTACCAACGACTAACTCTGAATGATCGAGGACATGACTCGGATCCGGGACGTACCCACGTAACTGGGACACATGAAACACATCATGTATGCCAGTTAACGAAGGCGGAAGGGCAAGTCGATAAGCCACATCGCCTACCCGAGCGAGAATCTTGAAAGGACCAACGTATCTTGGACTAAGCTTTCCTCGGGTTCCAAATCTGATGATACCCCGAGTAGGCGAAATCCGCAGAAACACTTGGTCGCCAACTCTGAACTCTAGAGGCCTACGATGCTGATCTGCCCAATGACGGTGTCGGTCCTGTGCAACTCGAAGGCGCTCTCTGACCAACTTAACTATCTCCACAGTCTGCGTGATCATCTCTGGCCCCAACAACTTTCGCTCTCCGACGTCGTCCCATGCCAAAGGGGACCTGCACTTCCTTCCGTACAATGCTTCGAACGGGGCCATCTGAATGCTAGCCTGATAGCTGTTATTATAGGAGAACTCCACTAGATGAAGGTGATCCTCCCAAGATCCGCCAAAATCCAAGGTGCACGCCCGTAGCATATCTTCTAACGTCTGAATGGTTCTTTCTGATTGCCCGTCAGTTTGTGGATGATAAGCAGTACTGAATCTTAACTTGGTTCCCAAACTTTGGTGCAAGCTCCGCCAAAAATGGGAAGTAAACCGCGTATCCCGATCTGATACTATACTAACTGGAACACCGTGCTGCCTTACTATCTGCTTCATGTACATTTCTGCTAACTGCTCGGTAGTTTGTCCAACTCGGAAGGGAAGAAAATGAGCGACCTTCGTGAGTCGATCTACTATTACCCAGATCGCATTTTTGCCAGCCGGGGATCTAGGTAAACCGGTCACAAAATCCATCGTGATGTGCTCCCATTTCCATTCTGGGATAGGAAGCGGCTGGAGCAATCCTGCTGGTCTCTGCTGCTCGGCTTTCACCTGCTGACATACCAGACACTTGGATACAAATCTCGCTATCTCTCTTTTCATGCCATTCCACCAAAAGTACTGTCTGATATCTCGATACATCTTCGTTCCTCCAGGATGAATGGAGTAAATAGAACTATGAGCTTCGGACATAACTTCTTGCCGAAGGTCTCCACTCGGTACACAGAGTCTGTTTCCAAACCTGAGCGTACCATCTTCGTGAATCACTAACTCCTTCCTACGGCCTGATTCACACTCCGACCGCAACTTCTGAATCTGTGGATCTCCTGCTTGTGCTGCCCTTATCCTCTCTACTAAGGTTGACTGAATCTGCATACTGGTCATTCTTCCTATATCCCTCGGCAAAACTACTTCGATTCCCATACTCTGAAGATCTTCTAAAATATGCTTCTGCGAGGTCAAGATAAAGGCACTGTTTCTCCTACTCAGTGCATCTGCAACGATATTCGCCTTGCCTGGATGATACTGAAGATCTAAGTCAAAATCCTTCAGTAGTTCTAACCACCTTCTTTGCCTCATGTTCAAATCTCGCTGCGTGAATACATATTTCAAACTCTTATGATCAGTATAGATCTCTACCCGATCTCCGTATAAATAATGCCTCCACAACTTGAGTGAAAACACCACAGCTGCTAACTCTAAATCATGAGTCGGGTAATTCTTCTCATGGTCTCGAAGCTGCCGAGACGCATATGCTATCACTTTTTCGTGCTGCATCAATACACATCCAAGACCCTTCCCAGATGCGTCACAATATACTGTAAAGCCTCCCGCTCCCACTGGAAGCGTCAAGATCGGGGCTGAGATCAATCTCTTCTTCAATTCTTCAAATGATGCCTGACAGCTAGCTGACCAAACAAACTCTACGTCCTTGTGCGTCAAACGCGTTAAGGGCGCAGAGATCTTGGCAAAGTCCGCCACGAACCGTCTGTAGTAACCAGCTAGTCCTAAGAAACTTCGCACTTCTGCAACCGTTCTCGGGACTGGCCAATGCTCTACGGCCTCAATCTTCTTCGGATCCACTGACACTCCTGTCCCAGAAATTACATGCCCCAGGAACGAAATGTGATCTAACCAGAATTCACACTTGTCGAGCTTCGCATACAATTGATGCTCCCTCAATGTCTGCAAGACAGTCCTAAGATGTTTCTCATGCTCCTCTACACTGCTGGAATAGACAAGAATGTCATCTATGAACACTACCACAAATTTATCCAAATATGGAAGAAAGATGCGATTCATCAAATCCATAAATACTGCAGGGGCATTGGTTAGTCCAAAGGGCATTACTAAAAACTCATAATGCCCGTATCTTGATCTGAATGCCGTCTTCTGAATATCTTGCTCTCGGACTCTCACCTGATAGTACCCCGAACGAAGATCGATCTTGGAAAAGATGCGGGCCTTGCTCAATTGATCAAACAGGTCATCAATCCTCGGTAGCGGGTACTTATTCTTCACTGTTACTGCGTTCAGCTTGCGGTAGTCGATGCACATCCTCGTCGACCCATCCTTCTTGGGAACTAGAATCACTGGCGCGGCCCAGGGCGATTTACTGTCTCGGATGAATCCCTTAGACTTCAACTCTTCTTCATGTTGGTGCAACTTATCCTGTTCTGACGGCGACATTCTGTAAACTCTGTCTGCAATAGGCCTCGTTCCAGGGTTCAACTCAATGCTAAATTCTACCTCTCTGACTGGGGGCATCCCTGGAAGCTCATCAGGGAATACATCAAGAAAATCTTCGACCACTCTCGGAATCTGTCCTGGCTCTGACACTGCTGCTGCGATGACGCCTCCGGCCTGATTCTTCAAGGTTCGAGTAAAGATGAACTGTTCCATCCCAGGAACGCTGAATATGACCCTACCTCCTCTACAATCAATTGTCGCATGACTGTCTCTCAACCAGTCCATGCCAAGAACAACATCAAAATTCCCTATAGGGAATTCAATCAATGATGCGGGCAGTAAATGCCCACACACCTCGACCGGATATGAAAAGTGCACTCTGCTAACTTCTACGAGCCCATTGCCGGTGAGTATATCCATCCTCTCCGGCAATGCCTCAAACTCTAGTCCAATCCGTGTAGCATATTGTGCAGAGATGAATGAATGAGTAGCGCCTGAATCAAATAATGCTACAGCAGGAAATGAGGTGACGAGAATTTTACCTGCCACCACGTCACTAGACGCTAGAGCCTCTCCCAAGGTTAATGTGAGAGCCTGGCCCCACGGAGCCCCTTGTTGCGGCCTTCCTCGACCATGTTGTTGCTGCCTCCGAGGGCCTTCGGCTTCCTGCGCTTGGCGAAACATCTGAGCCCGCGTTGGTAGACGCTGGGCTAGGGGCCTTACTGCTAATACTGGCCCTCCACTCGGGGTTGCCCCTGGAGCTGGCAACGCTGGAAACTGCTGAGCTGGCCCTCCTGGCCTCTGCATCATAGGACAAGTCGAAATGCGGTGGTCTGGACTACCACACCTCAAGCACAAGCCATTCGCTGACCGACACACATCCCTAGTGTGTCCTCCCTTACCACAGAAGGTACAACCCTGGGGCGCCCTCTGACGCTGCTGCTGATTCCTCGGCTGCTGCTGCCGAACTGGCGCTGTGATAGTTGACGCGGCCGTCCTCTGCGGCGCTCCTGTATCATGAATACGAACACCGGGTGCTGGTGCCGATGTTCGCTGCATGGCTCCTCCTCCAACCTGGGAATGAGATCTCTTCTGACCTCCTGTCCTCGATGCCAACCTCTGCTGGGTGAGCTCGTGCCTCCGAGCTGCTGTCAAGACAGCGTCAAACGTCTGGTAGTCGTGCCCTTCCACAAGCTGTAATAATTCCAAATGAAGTCCCTGCTGGAATCTCATAGCTTTCTCTGGCTCCGTCGCCACCATTGATGGTGCGAAACGGCACAATCTGCAGAACTCGGCTGCATACCCATCTACGGTCTTGCCTGCTTGCTTGAGATTGATGAACTTCTGCTGGAGCTCATATCGAGCTACTACGCCAAAATACTTGGCCTTGAATCTGTCACTGAAGGTGGTCCAACGAACAGGGCGTCTTGTACCAACTTCTTCTGATGCCCACCAGTCGCGGGCAAGATCCTGAAGTACCAGTTTGACCTGATCAACCTTCTCATCGTCTGGAACCTTGGCTGCCACAAGAATGGCTTCGATGTCTTGAATCCATGCATCCGCAGTGATGGCATCCTCCGTGCCATCAAAATACCTCGGGTTCAAGCGACGGAACCTTCCTGAGGCTCCCGAGTCAACCCCGGCACTCCTCTCAAGAGCTAACTGAATCCCTTGGTTCAGCAGCACGTTCTGCTCCTGCTGCCGAGTCTGTTGCTGTTGGTTAGTGACAAGAAACCCCCGGATGATCTCCAGGAGTGCTACGGCATCTGGTACTGCCGTCGCTACTGGTGCTGCAGGAGTTTCAATAACCTGCGGCTGCACTGCCTCTGGTTCCATTTCTGTTCGTGCCTGCACTGGAGAAGGTTCTCTCCCCTGTTGCTGCCCAGTCGAGCCATGCTCTTGCTGCTCTTCCTCATGGGCCTCACCCGCTACTGAGAATGAAGCACCCCTATAGAGAAGAATATAAGATTATCAAGTCCGGACGGGGAAGATTTCGAGGATGCAAGTCAGGTTAGAGATCAAGGCAAGGACAGAGAATTCGAAACAGAATTTCAAGGGGAACAAGTTTTGATTGAGACTCCTAATAAATCGCAATACCCCACAAGTCTGAAAAACAGATCTGCATGGGCCACCACTAAAACCTTGTCACGCCCCAGTACCGAAATACGGAGACGGACTAGACCAGCTACTCCATATGAGGTACGTAACGTCATACGGCGATCGTGGCTGTCGAGAGACTAGGGGGTACATGCTACAATCGAGTCTCCTATGGTCCCACAGAGTTCTATGTCTCAATCAATCAAATCACATCAGCAAATAAATGAACGTTAAAGATAAAGCAGTAAGGCGTCCCCGACGCTTCATCAAAATGATCATGAGAGACTAGCTTTATAATTTAGCTATCTCAGAGAATCAGGAGTACAAAACTATACACAGCTGCAGTCTGTTTAATTACAATTATGTACTGACACAAAATATCGAGTAATCCGGCTAACAGGAGCCGGTGGCTAAACGCCGCAAAAGTATAAGCAGGAGTGGTGGAGAAGAAACCCACTCGAGTCCCCGACCAGCCATGCTCCTAGTATGCACCATGGATGTCAGGAAGAAGGATCGCGTCCTCTGGCTCTGCTACGAGATCTGGCCAAACAAAACCAGCGGGGTCAGCCCCGAATAGCAAGTACCGCCAAAGGGGCACAAGAGTTAAGATAAAACCCAGTTATAATGATAAGGATAAAGCTTATGCTGCGGCTATAGGGTAGCGCTACATCGTCGGACCCATCTGGCACCCTTACAACCAAACAAGGACAAAAGGTGCCACATGGAGCCGGGACGCGTCGCACTCTATGACCTTCATATAAGTTTACAGATATAAGTAAGAAGATCTCCTGGTCGTGACTTCGGTCGACAGACCATCGCAGCACGATAACCAACCCAACAATCAAACAAGAACATGGGTTGGATCACGCACCGCGGTGGGCCATGTTCCTTAGTCATTCACAGGAGTAGCACATCACAATCAAATTAAGGCTTCCGTTCGTAACTTCGGTCCGCAACCTGTCATAGTACGATAACCAACCCAACAATCAAACAAGAACATGGGTTGGATCACGCACCATAACAGTCCGCTTTCCTCAGTTACTCGCGGAAAGTAAAAGAAAAATACAAGCAAGTCATTTTCACGGCCAGTCAAGTCTACGAGTTTCTAGTGGGACGAGGTTATCCTCGCATCATGTTATTAAGAAATCCTCAGATCGTATCTTTCCAGCAAGGCTAGCCAACCCAGGGGTTCGCGTAGACAGGTATGATTGAGCACAGGTCCCTCGCAAGGCCACCTTGCCAAAACATATAATATATAGCAGGAATTAATCGGATACAGTCATCCACTCGTTGCAGATGACACAGCATCCGTGGAGACCAGCCGGCGCGTCAAGACAATATCTCAAGGCGGCTGGTGTAGCACGATCTCGGGATTCTGCCCTCCCCATGCATCTAGTATATTTAGTTGCCTAGTTTAACCCTAGGTGAAATCTTGGACTCACATGCTGTGGCCTGCATGATTATCCTCCTAAAGTCGTACTTTGGTACGAGTACCCCAAAGAGGATCCATGTCAATTAGTATGTCAACATGTTCTACCCTCCTTAGTGTAATGTATCAATGCAAATACGCCACGTGGAGTTACGAGTCATTTGTCGAGCGTGAACAAGAACTGGGACATTCAGGTACATGTATCAGGAAGGAACACTTTGTTCTCCGGGGTCACATCAGTGCTCATATCATGCTCGGGACAAAAGGCGTAAGGATATATAGCATACACAAACATTCACCTATATATATACAAGAAAATATAATATATAAGATCCCAGGTCAGAATGCGCATGGTCAAATGCGCAGAAGTCAAAACGCGCAGGGTTAGACTGCGCAGGGGTCAAACGCGCAGAGTTAGGTTGCGCAGGCATTAGACTGCGCAGCGGTTAGATGGCGCAGAAGATGGATTGCGCCAGAGTCGGGTTGCGCATGGATCAGACTGCGCAGCGGTTAGACTGCGCAGGATCAGATCGCGCAGGGTTAGGTTGCGCAGGGAATGGATTGCGCTGAAGTCAAAAGCGCGCTGGGTTAGATTGCGCAGGGATTAGACTGCGCAGGATCGGATGGCGCTGGAGCTAAGGAGCGCCAGCGCAGTTCAGCTCAGCGCAATGCGCTGGCCGAAGGGTTGCGCAATTCGTCAAAAGGCGAGCTGCGCAGTTCAACTTGCGCTAAAGAGCGCAGGCTGAAGGGTCTTCTCTTCCAGGCCGAGAGCCTCCTCAAGAACACCAAAAACTTCCAATTTCCTTAACTTGACCAAATCAAAACCAAATCTAGATTTTCAAAGTTCTAACTTGAGTAAAATTGAATTCTCTTCCACATGGAAGCATCAAAACCCACAAAATCCTAACAAAAATAGATCAAAACTATGTAAATCCGAAAATGGAGAAAACTTAGATCTACAAAAATCAAAGCTTCAGAATGGAAATTTTCAAGTTCTAAACTAGTATAGATTAAGGAGAAGAACATATTTTGACAAATCAGTTTGTAAGAAATCATTAACAAAATATAAATCCATCTCTTGAGCAAGTTGGCACTTGCCTTGGTTGGTGGAGGAAATAAATGAGAGGAATAATAAGATGAGAGAGAGAAGGAATGGGGTTTTATATAAAAGCCTAAACCAAGTTGGTTCATGATGACCCAACGGGTTCAAGTGAACCGAGAACATGTCACCCAATTAGAGCCAAAACTGCAAACTAAAATCACAGAAAATTAATTACGAAATATTATTTTGTCAAATAATTTGGGATATACATGATGAAATACAACAAAATAAATATCGTATAAATATACGTAATTACAAATAAGCAGTATACGTGCTAAAAATACGTATACCAGAATCAGGGAGTGACAAAAGGGCTAATAAGGAGAAGTTATTTTGTCATGCTTGTGAGTTGGGTAAACATACCAGAAGCACGTATGTGAGTTCAGGTAGTAGGAGTTCGGCTGCTTTTGATATGATACATTCAGACATATGGGGCCCTTGTCCTACAACCGGTATTAACGGTTTTCGATGGTTCGTCACTTTTATTGATTGTTATACTCGCGTGACATGGGTGTACCTTATGAAAAATAAAAATGACGTCTTTGAGGCGTTTCGAGACTTTCATCGCCGGGTAGAAACTCAATATGGCACTAAAATTAAGTGCTTACGGTCTGACAATGGGACGGAGTATACAAATAGGAAGGTTGCTGAGTATTTATCCACTCATGGCATACTACACGAAACTTCCTGTGCCTGTACACCGGCACAAAATGGTGTGGCCGAACGGAAGAACAGACACCTGCTGGAGGTCGCACGGACGATGATGCTGGCTATGAATGTTCCGAAACACTTATGGGGGCAGGCAGTATTAACGACATCTTATCTCATCAACCGAATGCCATCTCAGGTATTGGACTGGAAGACACCGCTGGAGATGCTTACTGGTGCAACCACGTACACTGTTCCACCGAAAGTATTTGGGTGTGTATGTTTTGTCCAAGATAATAGGCCAGGAGTTGGCAAACTGGATCCTAGAGCGGTTAAATGTATCTTTGTCGGGTACACGGCTACTCAGAAGGGATACGCATGTTGGAGCCCAGTTGAGCGGAAAATGTTTGTAAGCATGGACGTTACATTCAGAGAACTGGAACCATATTATGGTTCGGATGACGGTTCGGCGTTTGGTGACACACCTAACATAGAGGGTGTTAGATGTGAGGGGGAGAAATTAAGCCCATCTGTGGTAATCGGATCAATCCCATGCCCGGTCGTAGAAAACTGGACGAAAGGGGGAGAAAGCAGTGACTCCAATACAGAAGATGAAGAAGATACATATGTTAAACAGGGGGAGCAGTAGACAATAGAAAAGGAGCTCCAAGTCTACAGAAGGAGACAACAGAAGTCCAGTACTATGCCTGTACCGTGCCCTGTGCCTACTGTACCAAGTCCCTCGTCTACTCCTGCTCCAACTCTTGAAGATGTTGCCCCCGCACTGAATCAATCTGATTCTGATACGGATCTCTCTGACTCTAATGGTATGATCTCTCCACCACCTATTGCTCCCTTAAGGAGATCTTCTCGCATCAATGCGGGTAAGGCTCCTAGTCGTTTTGATGATTATAAACATGATATTGCCAACTACCTATCTTATTCTAACATTTCTTCGAATTATCGAGCCTTCATTGCATCATTAGACTCTACTTCGTTGCCCAAGTGTTGGCATGAAGCAAAGAAAGATCCAAGGTGGAAAGCTGCAATGATGGAAGAACTTGGGGCACTGGAGAAAAATAAGACGTGGGAGCTGGTTCCATTACCCAAAGGGAAGAAAACTGTGGGATGCAAATGGGTGTACACAGTAAAGGAGACGTCAGAAGGAAAGGTGGAACGATACAAGGCGAGGTTGGTTGCAAAAGAATACACAATCATATGGCATCGACTATGATGAGACGTTTGCTCCAGTAGCGAAAATGAGCACCGTAAGAACTCTGGTCTCCATTGCAGCAAACTATGGGTGGAAGCTATACCAGTTAGATATGAAGAATGCCTTTCTTCATGTGGACCTACAAGAAGAAGTGTACATGGAACTCCCGCCAGGGTGCTACGCTACAGAATCAGACGGAGAGACGTCGCATGGAAAAGTGTGCAAACTAAAGAAGTCGCTATATAGACTCAAGCAATCTCCTCGAGCCTGGTTTGACAGATTCAGAAAGGCTGTTACAGGCATGGGATACCATCAAGCAAATGCAGATCATAGGGTCTTTCTTCAGCATGCTAGAGGCCACATCACTATACTTGCTATATACGTGGATGATATAGTAATCACAGGTAATGATGAAGTCGAGATCGCTAAGCTGAAGTCAAAACTCGCGAAGGAGTTTGAGGTGAAGGATTTAGGAGCAATGAGGTACTTTTTAGGTATCGAGGTGTGTGAAGGCGAACAAGAAATTGTTCTCTCACAGAGAAATTATGCACTAGATCTGCTGAAGGAGACAGGGATGCTGGGATGCAAAGCAGCAGTCACTCCAATTGACCAAAAGTGCAAGTTTGGAGCAGAAGCAGGAAAGCCAGTTGATCGTGAAAGATATCAACGACTTGTAGGGAGATTGATTTATCTGGGACACACTCGCCCTGATATCTCATTTGCGGTGAGTGTAGTAAGTCGCTACATGCATGATCCGAGAACGGGTCATATGGATGCAGTGTTTCAGATCTTGAGATATCTGAAAGGGACGTCGGGGAAAGGGCTATAGTTCAAGAAGAATAGAAGTTGAGGGATACTGCGATGCAGACTGGGCGAGCTGTATAGACGATAGAAGGTCTACCACGGGATATTGTGTCTTTGTAGGAGGAAACTTGGTCTCATGGAGAAGCAAGAAACAGTTAGTGGTAGCACGGTCTACAGCTGAAGCAGAATACAGAGCAATGGCTTTGGGAGTGTCGGAGTTGCTGTGGGTGAAAGCATTGCTGACAGAGTTGAAGCTGGACAAGGGAGCACCGTTACGTCTTCTGAGCGATAGTCAAGCTGCAATAAGTATTGCTAACAATCCAGTTCAGCACGACAGAACGAAGCACATCGAGATCGATCGATTCTTCATCAAAGAGAAGCTGGAACAAGGGATACTGAAGATTGATCATGTTCGCTCAGAAGAACAAGTGGCAGACTGTCTGACTAAGGGTCTTAGTTCATTAAGTCTGTCGAAGCTATGTAACAAGATGGGAATGATTAATATCTATCGTCCATCTTGAGGGGGAGTGTTGAGAACTAATAAGGGACTTTAGTCCCGCATTGGAAAATGTAGTATGAAGAGGAGCTAGACTCCCTATAAGTAGTGGAGAGTAACCAATCAATAAAACACACAACAATTATTCTCTACGCCTACATTGTATGCTTCCGTTAGGTATCCTTGAGGCTACCTCCTAGCACCCTCGAGCTAGTATTGATGAACGCATGTTGCAAGAACATGCTTCCAACAATCAAGTTGTGGACCAACTCCACTCAGGGCACAGAGTGGATGACATTCTATATTAGTGCCGATAGTGCTAAAAAGAGTGTGCACGCTTACTGGGGGTAAACTTCCATACTCTTGACGATATGGGAAAATGCCCCTCCGACAGCAACTCTGCTAATAACGGCAGAGATAGAAAAGGGATGTAAGCCCCGACCGTCAACATTTTTAAGGGTTTTGTGTCGTTGATGTAAACCCTTGGTCCAATTTAAAACCCTTCTTTGTAAAAATTTTGTTTCTTAAATGATAAACATATAATTAGATATCTTATAATAGGGTTTTTTTTTGTAAAAAAACTATGATGTTGGAGGGCTATAGTGCAATACTCATATTCAAATCCCTGCTTAGCCGAATTGCTCAATCCCTTGCACTCGAATTTGAATCAAATTCAAATTTGATTCCCTCTAATCTTCTTAGGATTAGCATCAATCAAAATTGGTGTATATATAATGAGAGAGAGATCAGCCGACCTATCTCTTTCCTTCTCGTCTAGAAACCTAAAATCCAAATCTCCCTACTTCCTTGTCGCCAGAGCTATTGAGGAGAGGTTGGAGTAGCAGGTTCCTGTGCCGTCCCTACAATTCTGTGCCGCGTCGAAAAGGTAAACACATACAAGTAATAACCTGAACTTTTCTATCTTCCGATTAATAGCAGCTATCTTCGAACACATCGAACACCAAGTGTTCGATGAAGTACCCAGGATGGTTAGGATTGACTAAATTTCTAATACTAAGTTTTAGTACTATATATATATATATATATATATATATATATATATATATATATATATATATATATATATATATATGATAAGGGTTATATTGAAATCTGGGGCAGAGTATATTTCAGGGACCTAGGTACGGGTACAAGAACTTATAGGTGTGTGCAAATGGTTTCGAAGGAGCAGTGTTCGTGTACCATATAGATATGACATTAGGTATGTGTGCAGATGGTGTATACAGGACCAAACATTGAGCAGCTGCTCTGTTCAAACCTGTGTTGTTATGGGCATGTGAAGAAGACTTAGAGGAAACCTGGTTATTAGTACTATAAGATGTTTGGAATGACTGATACCAATATGAAAATGTGTATGTAATAAAGGAACGAGATATTCATTTGGTTGTGTAAAACTGGTGGGCATACATGCAATTAGGTAGGGGTATCCAAGTACTAGAAGGAGTGAAGGAACATGACTTGGGGCCAGACACGAGCAAGTTCTGTAGGTAGGCAGTGTCAGTATGGGGTATCAAGGTCAAGTTCACAAGAGTTAGATATTGGGTATCAAGGTCGGGTTTCACAGAGAATAGGTGCTCTGATACCTGTGTATGTTAGGGTCTTGAGTACATGGAATGGGCACCCTAGGATATAGTTGGTATCCCATGACATAGAGACGAGGGAACACTCGAGTGTCAATTAACACATGATACACGTTCTTGTATCAGTTGACACACATATTAAATAAAGAGCAGCAGTATATGCTGCAGGCAGGTACATGCATATGTGTCTTGAATACAGTAGATGGAGGGCCTGCCACTTAAAAGGTAAAGAATATGAGTAATTGTGTATGGAAATTATATTTGAAAACCTTGTGTGTATCAGATTAGAGACAGGGTATCAGTTAGTCCAAGACACACGAAGGGTACATGAGTACAGGGGTGTTTCCTAACCTAGGGACAGTGGGTAGGATATGAAGTGTCCTAAATATTATAGGTAAGTACTATGTTGCATGGTCATTAGTAGATAGGGGTGAATCCAAAATAGGGATACAAGGCAGGGATAGCTACCTGCCAGATACTATAGCAGCCTTAACAGGTTGGGCAAGTAGGTAACAGGGGGCCATACCACAAATTTAGGGTCTATGGGATTATAGAAGTTGAGGGTATCAGAGTTGAGACGTATCCAGGATACCTGTGATTGCATATCATAAATGTGGTATCCAGTAGAGATACCAATGTGGTATTCATTAGAGTAGTTACCAGGATGCACTAGGTGAGTTTTAGCCTAAGCAATATTGGAAGCAGCAAGAAGGGGCTTCCCAGACTTGAGGGACAACCATAAGTCAGTAGACAGCACTTGACCTGCTGCAAAGACCTAGGGCAGTCACAAGTAGGTAACCTTGTGCACAAGTAAGTGCAAAAATAGGAGTGCAAACAATAGCAGTAGGGTATAAGTGAATAGTAGTTAGGGACAGTGAAGGATAGGTAGACCCAATAGAAAGTCCCTACAGGTTATATATATATATATATATATATATATATATATATATATATATTTTTAATATATATATATATATATATATATATATATATATATATATATATATATATATATATATATATAGCAGTTGTTGCTTACCAAGTGTAGGCATGTCACTGTAGGAATTTGAGTAACTCTCCTATAGAAGTGTCATCATAACATATCCAGGATATCAGGTTTGTGTGAGAAAGGGAACAAAAGACAACCAGGTGTCAGTAAACATGACAATGGTTTAAAGGTAACCACAGAGATAACACTTCCATAGGCGTACAGGGGCTAAAGGGGTGCATTGATATCAAAATCCTATATTCATGTAAGGCAATGGGTGTTAAGTGTCAAGTAAAGGGAACCACAAGACTATCAGGTATAAAGTTAGTATCAAAGGGAATCAAGAACTGCCAAGGGTGGGTGTATCCTAAGGCATATACTAGTACATAGAAGTAAATTCAAATTAATAGATAATGAAGGACTAAAGTCTGTACCAACTCAATTAGAATACAAGTAGAGTTAGGAAGGTCCTAAAGGCCTCCCAACATAAAACCCAAGTAGGTAGGTTAGATTCGATTTTGATTATATTCATTGACAGTATATATTTATAAATAGGTTACTTGGATTTGGATTTGGTACCAGATCAGTATCAACAGCTCAGGACTACAGGCGAGTAAATTTTCCGATAGTTTTCATACTTGATAATTTCTATAATTCGTGTAATTAGTAGTCTTACATTTGATTTTCTGTTTGATTTCTCGACACGATGATTACATGATGTAGTATTTTTATGGATTCATTTTGAGTACATTGTTCCTATCAAACTAGCTTATCAGAACTCTCTTACATATATATATATATATATATATATATATATATATATATATATATATATATATATATATTGGATCCATTAGTACGAGTCGGGTGGGGAAATACTTTAGCAGACATGTGAATATTTCAACACAAGAACCAATCCCACAAGCCTAAACAAGAATGATAGCGCTCATACAACTCACGTGCGATGTACCGTATTTACCTTAGCCATTTACATGTCGAAAGTAGTATTTTAAACTTAGTAGCTACAGTCCTTCTATACATTACTAGTTCTTATTTTAGTTGTTCATTTCTGATTCTCGAATGTTAAACTTGTCATGATTACCATGTTGCCTTTTCACTCTATGTTCCATTCTATGATTTTATTCTTACCTGTTCATCATGTTTTTCATTACTATTTACTGTTTTATAGACATTGTCAATGAATGAAACTGCTATTAGAAATGTGCTCATTCCATCCTGACTGGATAACATTTTTCAGACAATGAGCTTGAGGACAGGTGCACAGACCATTACGGAGTGCAGGAGAGCCATGGAGGGGACTTAGCAGAAATATAGCTTGCTAAAATCTAGAAGTAGCCTAGTTTAGCTGAATTAGTTTTTGGCCAGATTTGCCTCCGGAGATAGCTGTCTATTTGAAATTTGGACATGTAGAACTTTGGGATTCGTTTATTTCTTTTAAATTAAAGACTATTATTTCTTTATTATATTCTATCATGCAACTCTTTGTTTAGAACTGTGATTGAGTAAAGGATAGTTATATGTTATTGTCCTCCCAAGTGGAGTTGAATATATTGTGTGGGTTGTTCATCATATGATATGTTACAGCGTTCTACCGCCGACACTGCGGCATAGGCTGGGCGTACGCATGACTCATGCCTAAATTTCGGGTGCGGGTCGTGACACGTTTTTATGATGGTCCATGTAGGTCAGACTTCCCAACTAGTACGATGTCGTAGTAGTACTCAGGTCTCGGGTACTATCACGAGCCTGCAATAGGATATAGATTACTAGGAATATAAAATACTCAATCACAACTAGGAATTCCCTTCTTTTTTAACTTCGCAATTTCAATTCCATTCTTACTGTCCCCCTTGAAATAAAACTACTTATCTTAAGCCATACCATTGATTTTTCTTGTTTTCCAACCTTTCAGAATGGCACCCAGGACTAGAGCTCGCAACGCTATAGAGAATGGTAACCACCAACAGCCTTCTGCATCTCAGGAGGTTTTGTCACCTGTGACGGGGAGCCTTCCTCCTTCTCCGACCAACCCACTCCAAGGAGGCGTGCCAGCAAATGAGACGCCTCTATACGAGCTCATTGGAGGCATGATGGAGGCACAGAGGGCACATGTAGAGGCCCAAAGACAACAGACAGAGGTGATGAGAGCAAGCATGGAGCATGCTCAGCACGTCGCCTTGACAGCTATGGAGAGGGTCTCTCAGCAGCCGTAACAGCCCACTCAGCCGAGAGAGGGGGACATCCGGGACTACAAGAAGATGAACCTCCAGGATTTCAAGGGAACCGAAGGAATCCTGTACGCTGACGATTGGCTCGAAGACATCGAGCGAATTATGAGGCTTTCCCGACTCACTAAAGACCCAAAGATTGAAGCAATTGGGGTACAGCTTCAGGACAACGCTCGTACCTGGTTCAGAAACGAGTCCCGGATTGCAGATCCAATACTGACATGGAACCAACTGAAAGACCTCTTTAAGAGAAAATTCTTTCCTGTGGTGGCCAAGGGCGTTCTGGGGTGGCAGTTCCAGAACTTGGAGCAAGGTAGCTTGTCCGTAGACGAGTACGCCGTGGAATACGGCCGATTGAGTCGATTCGCGGAGTACATGGTCAGAGACCCGGAGGATCGAGCACGGAGATTCTGACAAGGCTTGGCCAAGGAAATTAGGGTTCATATTTCCTCGGGTACCACGACATTTGTGGGAATCTTAGCAGAAGCTCAGAGAATAGAGGTAGATAGACCTTAAACCTAAGAGGGCACGTGATTCGGCTAGAGGTGTTGGTAGTTCGGGACCGGCAAAGCGTCCCCATATTCATCACAAAGTTTTACAGCCTCAACAGGAGTACCATCCACCAGACAGAGCTCCAGTTCAGCAACAACCATAGAGGCAGATGCAGCAAGTACCTACTTGTGCCTAGTGTAACAGATCCGGGCATACCTGGGATGTTTGCAGGTGAAGGCTCAAGTTGTGTCTATTTTGTGGATCAGCTGCACATCAGATTATATATTGTCCCACTATACCACCTATTAGGGGAGCACGAGATCAAGGGGGTCCAACTAAGCTACCTGGGGCACCCCAGCAGTGTAGGGCCTTTGCGATGACGGTCGAGGGGACCGATACTACAGGTAACGGGTTAGGAAGTTTCATTTTTTTCTTTCCATCTTTTGATCTACTTGTTTCTTAGTACCGTATAGTCCGTATTTATAAAAGTTCATACTAGAGTATAGTTAGCAGCAAACCCTTACAAGAAATGCCATCTTATGGTAGGCGAAGATCATAACCATGCGTGTCTGATAGCCGATAAATGACTTCTATCAATAAGATAATATAGTTGTATGATTTTCTTAGAACATGAACAGATAGGATTGGGACCATAGGAAGGATTACGACAGCAGGATTATAACTATCTGGGGAGGCGCGATGCGCAGGCGATAACCCCTCTCTTTTCGAGCCATGAGGCATATATCCACCTAGTGTCTATCTTTAAATTTTGAGGACGAAATTTTTTTAAGGAGGGTAGGTTTGTAAACCCTTGGTCCAATTTAAAATCCTTCTTTGTAAAATTTTTATTTCTTAAATAATAACATATAGTTAGATATCTTATAATAGGGGTTTTTGTAAAAAACTATAATGTTGGAGGGCTATAGTGCAATACTCATGTTCAAATCCCTGCTTAGGCGAATTGCTCAATCCCTTGCACTCGAATTTGAATCAAATTCAAATTCGATTCCCTCTAATCTTCTTAGGATTAGCATCAATCAAAATCGGTGTATATGTAAGGAGAGAGAGATCAGCCAACCTATCTCTTTCCTTCTCATCTAGAACCCTAAAATCCAAATCTCCCTACTTTCCTGTCGCCAGAGCTATTAAGGAGAGGCTGGAGTAGCAGGTTCCTGTATCGTCCCTACAATTTATGTGACCGCTTCGAAACAAGAAAACACATACAGGCAATAACCTTGAATTTTTCAATCTTTCGATTCATAGCAGCTATCATCGAACACCAAGTGTTCGATGAAGTAACCTAGGATGGTTAGGATTGACTAAATTTCTATTTTAGTATATATATATATATATATATATATATATATATATTAAATACATGAGGACCGTGGTGGCTGAAGCTTTCATTAAAAATGGGAAAACAGGGGGAATAGAGTAGGGAGGTAGCCCTTGCTCCTACAGGTGTGGGGATGGAGCCCCTAGGGACTTAGTTAAAAAGGATTAAGCCCAAAAAAAGAAAATAAGATGCCCTACTCACTACTTCTTGCAGTTAGAGCGGAGAGAGCGTCGGGGGGTGAGCGCCTCACATCTAGCCTAAGCGTATTGCACAAATACTTTATGGAGGTTAGGAAGGGATGCCAGGGCGGCGGTCGATAGCTTGAATCTCCCTAGGAAGGCCTGCTGGAATCTGAAGGCGTGAGTGGTAATCAGGCTGATCTCTTTCACGTCCTCGCCTTCGGGAAGGGAGTCAACGATCTTAGCGAAAAAGACCATCATTCTATTCTTGGTCTCTCCCTCCGAAACCGGGGGTGGCACTTCTGTAGTAGCAGTAGAGGGATCTACTACTGCTGCCTTGGTGTCTTCCTCTGTTTCAATATCTTAAGCTTCGAAATTGTCGTTGTCAACCGCCTAAACTCCTTTCGTATCTTGTAAGGGGGCCAGGGAAGATTGGGAGTTGTGATGATATGCATCGTATTTGACTGGCCGAATCTATACTGCAGAGGGGGCTACGTCTTCAGCGACTAGGTCCACCTCGTCGTCTTCATCCTCAGCTTCATCTTCGTCCTCTTCATCTGCCTCCTCCTCAACTGCTTCGGTAGTATCATCATCTCTCACATTGAGGGAAGGAGGGGAGGCTTCTGAGTCGGTGGGTTGGAGGTCCTCTTTGTTCATTGATTCTGAAAGAATCTCCGGTGCTAAAGGTTCCACGGCTATATCTGCCTTCCTTTCGCTGGCACCACTGTTCCCTGTTTCCTCTTCCAGGCTGAGGTCTCCAGTTCTCTGTGTGACGCCTGTGGGGGCCATAGCGAGGATATATTGGTGAGATTTTCTTCTGTAGTATCAGCGGTGGTGTTCGCGTGAAGGATATAGAATGTGTTGGAGAGGATTATTCCAGGGTTACCGATAGTGGCAATGTGACTGTTCTATGGGGTACTTGTCTGTGCTTCTGCGTTAGTGGTCCAGCGCTAACATCGAAGCAGATATGTGAGCTAGGTAGAGGGAGCAGGGGAGTCTTGAGATTTTTGATTTTAGGTTGAGAGGTAACCGCCCTCTTCGGAGCGGGTCTCTTTAGTTAGGGGTGCGCTTTAAAACAAAACTTGGTGGAGTGGCCTCTCATGTGACAGTGCTTGCAGAAGATGATATTTTTGTCGTACAAAATTTGTTGGGTGTAAGTCTTATTGCCGAGAGAGATTTGAACAGAGTTGGGTAGCTCCTTCATTAAGTCAAGCTCTATGCAGATTTTGGCGTATTTTGCTTTGGTTAAATTTCTGGTTTCTTCTGCCATAGCTACGTAAGTCCCGAAGGAGTTGACTATCCTCTCCATCGCGGCTGGTACGAAGCATATCAGCGGTGGGTTAGGCAGAGTGACCCATGCCGAAACAATCGTCAAATCTTCCTTAGGGTTGAAATCTGGGGACCATTTAACTATCTTCATGGGATGGGAGGCGATCCTACCATCACCTCTGATCCATATGTTCTTGTGATCTTCCTTCGATGTTAGATACAAGAGAATGTGCTTGGGATCTAATGGGGCGACTCTGAAGACAGAGGTGAGGCACCAGCCCGCTATAGTTTCTTGGACCTGTGACAGTTTGGGGCAGCCAGCAACAAATTTAAGAATGAGGGTTAGGGAGAAGGACGACGATAGGGACAAGATTTACTTGCATGAGAAAGAGAGATTAATAGTTTTGGGTCAGTCGATTGGGGATATTCAACATCTGCGAGGTCGACATCAATGGATATATGATCCGCCATAGCTGCTCGATCAGGCCGGACCGCTTCTACGAAAGACTTGGAAGCGGTCCGGGAGAGGTCAGCATCCTTAAACTGTTGTGGCTGCCGCCCTGGCGATGTAGGCGCGGCGAGGGTCATGCCAAGCGACGTAATGACATTTTCCAGATCTCTTGCAAGCGCAGGCTGGCAGGAGTTAGCAGCCGCCAGGGAGTGGCTAGATGGCACGATGAGGGGGGAAGTCTTTGGGCAATGAGACGCTAGGATTCAATAGAATGGATGCACCGTCAGAGAGGTGCGGGAGGGTGGACCTAGCCGCTGGGTGGCGCAAGGGTACCCGACGAATCTCCAGGTGTGCGAAGCAAAATGATTGGAGAGCGCTGCTTGGAACGATCGTGCCTGACAATGTTGGCGAAAGACAGAGGCGACTGACGCTGGTCGCGAGCGGTGTGATCTTGCCGCGGCAGGTCCATAAAGGAGCAGCTCGCGGCAGATACAGGGGTAGATTGCGCACCAAGGAGAGGGCACTCCAGGGGCTGGTGGCGCACACCGGACGCGTGCGCAGCGGGAGGGGCACCGAAAGCCAGGACCGAAAAAGGCGCGGCCCGGGTCGTGCTGGGAAGGGGTGTGACGGAGGAGCACGAGGCTGCAAAAGGTGACGGCACGGGCTGGATCACGCTGGGAGGGGGGAGGCGGAGGTGCGCAAGGTGGAGGTGCACGAGGCGTCCAATGGCACAAGGAAGAAAGTCGCGGGGGTGGCGCCAGGTTGCCAGCGCCAAAAGGGAACTGGCGCAGCCTAGTCAGTTATGGAGTCAAGTTCTAATTAGAATTATAAAGGACAGTAAGGTGAGCTGGAGACATCAGACACAAAATCCAAGGACCAGCTCCCGAGGCAGCTGGATCTGCTGTGATGACCGGCACCCGGCTCTCCGGCGGAAAACGTGGCGGAGACCCAAGCAAGCCCGGCCGCAAACGGAACGAACGATGGGATGGAGGGCGTCGGCGCCGTGATGCCCAAGAGCTTAGGAAAGTTCGGCGGCCAGGGGACGACCGCTTCATCCCGGGCGATGGAAACATCCGTGGGGAGCTGCAGCGGAGAACCTCCGTAAGGTGGTCCGTCCAAGCTCGAGATCAAGGAGCAAATGGGGGGTGACGACGAACCTGCAAGGGGGGCGGAAGACAAGAAGGGGAGGGAAAGAAGGCAAGGAGGATCCGACGGGGGAGGACGCGCCCGGGATGCGCCTCGCCGGCAGCGCGGGCCACCCGTGCAGCGAGGGGTGGCCGGCATGGCCCAATGGAGGGGGGCCGGTCACCCGAGCTGAATCGCCGTGAGGGAGAGCTGAATCGCACGATTTTTTATTATATATATATATATATATATATATATATATATATATATATATATATATATATATATGATAAGGGTTATATTAAAATCTGGGGCAAAGTATATGTCAGGGACCTAGGTAGGGGTACAAGAACTTGTAGGTATGTACAAATTGTTTCGAAGGAGTAGTGTTCGTGTACCATATAGATATAACATTAGGTATGCGTGCAGATGGCGTATGCAGGACCAAACATTGGGCAACTGCTTTTTTTAAACCTGCGTCTAGGTGCATGGTTATGGGCGTGTGAAGAAGAATTAGAGGAAACCTGGTTATCAGTACTATAAGATGTTAGGAATGACTGATACCGATGTGCAAATGTGTATGTAATAGAGGCACGAGATATTCATTTGGGTGTGTAAAATTGGTGTGCATACATGCAATTAGCTAGGGGTGTCCAAGTACTAGGAGTACAGGAACATGACTTGGGGCCAGACACCAGCAAGTTCTGTAGGTTGGAAGTGTCAGTATGGGGTATCAAGGTCAAGTTTACAAGAGTTAGATATTGGGTATCAAGGTCGGGTTTCACAGAGAATAGGTGCTCTGATACCTGTGTATGTTAGGGTCTTGAGTACATGGAAGGGGCACCCTAGGATGTAGTTGGTATCACATGACTTAGAGATGATGGACCACTCGAGTGTCAATTAACACATAATACACGTTCATGTATCAGTTGACACACCTATTAAATAAAGAGCAGCAGTACATGCTGCAGGCAGGTACAGGCATGTGTGTCTTGATTACAGTAGATGGAGGGCCTGCCACTGAATAGGTAAATAATAGGAGTAAATGTGTGTGGAAATTATATTAGAAAACCTTGTGTGTATTAGGTTAGAGACAGAGTCTCATTTAGGGGATGTTTGGATAGATGTAACTCTTTGAAAGTGTGAAAGTGGCACTTACACTATGATGAGTTGCAGTTGAAAGTGTGAAAGTGACACTTTCCAAAATGCGTTTGGATGTAGTACTTTTTGTCTCCTGCAAGTGGAAGAAAAATGGATTTGGTGTTTGGATGATAGTTGAAAGTGGAGAGAAAAGGAGTTCGGTTGTTTGGATGGTGGTTGAAAGTGGATGTTGAAATTAGAAATATAATAACCAATAATTAAATTAATTACCATAATAATAATAATAATAATAATAATAATAATAATAATAATAATAATTATTATTATTATTAAACAAAAAAAAATATATACTATCATTATTAATTTAATTATTCTAATTATCTATCAATTATTGACTATTTTAGTTGTCTTATAGTTACTGCATATTTTTATTAGATAAAATAAACAAATTAATTAAAAAAACCATATAAAATAAACAAACTAATTACCATAATTATCTATTAATTGGTCAAATTTATTATTGACTATTAATTAGGGGCTATTTAGTTCTACCTCTGACTAACTATTAATTAGTGACTATTTAGTTCTTCCTCTCTTTCTTTCTAGGACTCTTCCGCTGCTTCTTTCTTCTTCTTCTCTACGAGCGCCGGTGGATCGACGAGCACATGCTCGACCCTAGTCCGGCGGCCTCCTCCACGTGGACCTCGCTCGGCGGTCTCCTCCGCACAGGCCGCAGTCCGCGCTCTCGGCTGCTCCAACTGGACCGTAGCCCACTCGCCGACGTTGAGGCTCTCGGCTGCTCCAGCCGCAGCGGCAGCCCACTCGCCGGAGCAACTCCATGCTTCATCCACCATGTAGAGCCCTCAAGTTCTATAAAAATTTACTTTCTGCCTAGATCCAAAAAGTTGCAGTGCTGCCTCTTCCGGAGAGTTCCAACCGAGATCCGAAAAAAAAAATTGGATGTCAAAAGTGGGAAAACACAGGGGACAGGAACTCTGATCGGGGTCTTGTCATCCTATTTTCACTTGCATACCATAGCCAACCAAACGGCTGAACTCTTGTGAGTTCAGCCCAGTTACAAAAAAGAGTGGAGATCTGGCTCACCTTCCTGCAACCAAACAGACCCTTAGTCCAAGACACACCAACGGTGCATGAGTACAGGGGGTGTTTCCTAGCCTAGGGACAGTGGGTAGGATGTGAAGTATCAATATCTAAATATCGTAGGTAAGAACTATGTTGCAGGGTCATTAGTAGATATGGGTGAATCCAACGTAGGGCTATAAGGTAGGGATAGCTACCTGCCGACCCCCCCCTCGCCGACCCCCCCTTCGCCGGCCTATACCAGCGGTCGCCCCCCCTTGCCGACCCCCCCTGCCGACCCCCCCGCCCTCGCCGACTCCCCCCTCGCCGACCCTCCCGACCAGCAGCCCCCCCTTTCCCGACCTCCAGCAGCCCCCCTTCCCTAACCCTAACCCTAGCCGTCCTTTTTTCTGAAAAAAACGGCATATTTCGACGACAGGCGGCTGCTAAATGCTTTATTTTGCACCAACTCTGTTCCTCGCTTACGCCGTTTGGAACTAACAAATGATTTATTTGTTATTCCTTCTTCACATCGGGATCTATATAGAGACTGATCATGTCTTCTCTGGTGTCCTGACGTGTTCACTTTACATGTGTGCGCCGGTGCTGGCCAAGTTATTAGCGCATTCGTAAAGTCTCTGGCGTCGAAGAAATCGACGAAGACGACAAAGACGACGTAGTTGGGTAAAGTTGCAGACTCCAAAGTTGCAGCCTCCAACGTCGAAGACGACGAATAGGGTTCCCTGTTGAAGAAGCCATGGATTCGATCAGTGGCAAATTGACGGCCGAAGAGATGGCCTTGGTTGATGATATCTTATCAAAGAAATTAACCGAGACAACCCCACGTGTGATCCATACTGATGTGGATCCGTCACCTTACAAAATGAGGAAGCTGGAGAAGCTGGAGACGAAGTTGGAAGGAACGTCCAACTACTTGAAGTGGTCGCGGCAGGCGATGAGGACGCTGAAGGGTCGTGGCTTGGTTGGATATGTCACTGGCCAAGCCAAGGCGCCAGCCGATCACTCCGCAAAGGAGTTTGCTGTTTGGGAGATTGTCAACAACGTAGTGGCTGGGTGGTTGACTGCCTCATTAACCGACCAGGTGTCGGAAAATGTCGAGGCAATGGAGGCTGCTGCTGATATATGGCGGACTCTAAAAGATATGTACTCCGGCTCGGGTAACCCTATGCGGGTCTTTCAACTGCAAGATGAACTCGATAGGGTGGCCTAAGACGAACGTACCATATCTGAGTACGCAGCCCTGTTGAAGAAGTACTGGTCTGATCTGGATCATTATGATCTACTTGGGATGGAAGATGCACAAGTCGAACCGGCATTCGCAAAGTACTTTCAGACGTTCCTGGCTTATATTTCGCGGCAGCGTATGATGAAATTCCTGAAGGGACTACACCCTGTGTTTGAGCAGCGACGGAATATCCTTCTATCCCAACCCACGCTTCCGACCTTGGAAGAAGCTATAGCCGTCATGACACAGGAAGAAGCTCGACTGAAGTTGATGCCCAACAAGGGCTCCTACCAGGAGGAGCAAGCCGAGGTTGAAAAGTCTGCCCTTGCTGCCTTCAATCAACCTCCATCTGTGGGTGGTGTTTGCCACAATTGTGGTGACTCCGGACATTACATCCGATTTTGTCCAAAACCTTTGCGAAATCAGTCTAATGATCGAGGAAGGGGTCGTGGCGGCCGACGTGGTAGTAGAGGAGGATATGCTGGTAGAAGGGGAGGACACAAAGCCAATCTGGCGGAGGAAGGGGGAGAGAATCAACTGGCTGAAATAACCCCGCTTGAGCGGGAGTTCCTTGAGAAGTTGTGAGGCACAAAGCTGGGTTCGGCCGACAGACCTGGGGCGTCTTCTACCTCGGGGGATCACATCACTTGCTTTGCCCAAACCAGCACCGGTAATCCTGCACGTGCTCTTGCATCTGTCCATCAGCCAGGATGGATTATGGACTCTGGGGCATCTCGCCATGTCACGGGATCCCGTGGTGCGTTTTAGGACTATACTCACCTACCATTGCCGGAGAGTATTCAGACCGCTGATGGTACATCCAGCCATGTAATGGATAAAGGCACTGTCGCATGCACCCCTTCCATCACTCTAACCAATGTCTTACATGCTCTGTCTTTTCCTGTCAATCTTCTATCAATTAGTGCCATTATACTTGATCTTAACTGTACTGTTTCCTTTGACATTCCTACGGTGACTTTTCAGGAGAAGGGGACAGGACGACGACTTGGGACTGGCACATGGCATAAGGGGCTGTGGTATTTAGACAGGACTGAACTGGACAACACATTGGCATCCTTGGTAGCAGACGCACAACCAGAAGCTTTCTGTCACAGTGTTGAAGCCGACTTGCTACTCCACCACCAGCGTGTCGGTCATTCCTCTTTTAAAGTTATTAGTCGAATGTATCCGTCCTTATATCAAAGGGCTAATAAAGCGAAGTTATTTTGTAATGCTTGTGAGTTGGGAAAACATACCAGAAGCTCGTATGTGAGCTCGGGGAATAGGAGTTCAGCTGCTTTTGACATGATACATTCGGACGTATGGGGTCCTTGTCCTACAACCGGTATTAACGGTTTTCGATGGTTCGTCACCTTTATTGACTGTCATACCCGCGTGACATGGGTCGACCTTATGAAGAATAAAAGTGACGTCCTTGAGGCCTTTCGGGACTTTCATCGCCGGATGGAAACACAATATGGCGCTAAAATTAAGTGTTTCCGGTCTGACAATGGGACGGAGTATACTAATAAGAGGGTTGCTGAGTATTTTTTCACTCATGGAATACTACATCAAACTTCATGTGCTTATACTCCGGCACAAAATGGTGTGGCTGAACGAAAGAACAGACACCTGCTGGAAGTCGCACGGACGATGATGCTGGCTATGAATATCCCGAAACACTTGTGGGGGTAGGCTATATTGACAGCCTCTTATCTCATCAACAGAATGTCATCTCAAGTATTGGACTAGAAGACACCGTTGGAGATGCTTACTGGGGCAACTACATACACTGTTCCACCAAAAGTTTTTGGATGTGTGTGCTTTGTCCAAGATAATAGGCCAGGCGTTGGCAAACTGGATCATAGAGCAGTTAAATGTGTCTTTGTCGGTTACACGACAACTCAGAAGGGATATGCCTATTAGAGTCCAGTCGAACGGAAGATGTTTGTAAGCATGGACGCTACATTCAGAGAACTCGAACCATACTATGGTTCGGATGAAGGTTCAACATTTGGTGACACACCTAACATAGATGGTGTTAGATGTGAGGGGGAGATAATAAGCCCAAATGTAGTTGTCGGATCGGTTCCGTGTCCGGTTGTAGAAAACTGGACGAAAGGGGGAGAGCACAGTGACTCAGATACAGAGAATAAAGAAGAAGATACATATGTTACGCAGGGAGAGCAGCAGACAAGGGAAAATGAGCTCCAAGTCTACAGAAGGAGACAACATAAGTCCAGTACTGCGCCTATGCCGTGTCCTGTGCCTACTGTACCAAGTCCCTAGTCTACTCATGCTCCAACTCTTAAAGATGTTGCCCCCGTACTGAATCACTTGGATTCTGATGCGGATCTCTCTGACTCGGATGGTATGATCTCTCCACCACCTATTACTCCCTTAAGGAGATCTTCTCGCATCAATGCGGGTAAGGCTCCTGCTCGTTTTGATGATTACGAACATGATATTGCCAACTTCTTGTCTTATTCTATCATTTCTTCGAATTATCGAGCCTTCATTGCATCGTTAGACTCTACTTCATTGCCCAAGTGTTGGCAGGAAGCAAAGAAAGATCCAAGGTGGAAAGCTGCAATGATGGAAGAACTTGGGGCACTGGAGAAAAATAAGATATGGGAGCTGGTTCCATTACCCAAAGGGAAGAAAACTGTGGGATGCAAATGGGTGTACACAGTGAAAGAGACGCCAGAAGAAAAAGTAGAGCGGTACAAGGCAATGTTGGTTGCAAAAGGATTCACACAGTCATATGGCATAGACTATGATGAGACGTTTGCCACAGTAGCAAAAATGAGCACCGTGAGAACTCTGGTCTCCATTGCAGCAAACTATGGGTGGAAGCTATACCAGCTGGATGTGAAGAATGCCTTTCTTCATGGGGACCTGCAAGAAGAAGTATACATGGAGCTCCCGCCAGGGTGCTACGCGACGAAATCAGACGGAGGAACATCGCAAGGAAAGGTGTGCAAACTGAAGAAGTCGCTATACGGGCTCAAGCAATCTCCTCGAGCCTGCTTTGACAGATTCAGAAAGGCTGTTACAGGCATGGGATACCAACAACCAAATGCAGATCATACGGTCTTCCTCCAGCATGCAAGAGGCCACATCACTATACTTGCTGTATATGTGGATGATATAGTGATCACAAGTGATGATGAAGTCGAGATCACTAAGCTGAAGTCAAAACTCGCAAAAGAGTTTGAGGTGAAGGATTTAGGAGCGATGAGGTACTTTCTAGGTATCAAAGTGTGTGAAGGCGAACAAGGAATTGTTCTATCACAAAGAAAATACGTACTAGATCTGCTGAAGGAGACAGGGATGCTGGGATGCAAAGCAGCCGTCACTCCAATTGACCAGAAGTGTAAGTTTGGAGCAGAAGCAGGAGAGCCTGTTGATCGTGAAAGATATCAAAGACTTGTAGGGAGATTGATTTATCTGGGACACATTCGCCCTGATATCTCATTTGCGGTGAGTGTAGTGAGTCGCTACATGCATGATCCAAGAAAGGGTCATATGGAAGCAGTATTTCAGATCTTGAGATATCTGAAAGGAACGCCGGGAAAGGGGCTATGGTTCAAGAAGAATTGACGCATAGAAGTTGAGGAATACTGTGATGCAGACCGGGCGAGCTGCATAGACGACAGAAGGTCTACCACGGGATACTGTGTTTTTGTAGGGGAAATCTGGTCTCATGGAGAAGCAAGAAACAGTCAGTGGTAGCACGGTCGACAGCTGAAGCAGAATACAGAGCAATGGCTCTGGGAGTGTCAGAGTTGCTGTGGGTGAAAGCGTTGCTGACAGAGTTGAAGCCGGACAAGGGAGCACCATTACGTCTTCTGAGCAATAGTCAAGCTGCAATAAGTATAGCTAACAATCCAGTTCAGCACGACAGAATGAAGCACATCGAGATTGATCGATTCTTCATCAAGGAGAAGCTAGAACAAGGGATACTGAAGATTGACCATGTCCGCTCAGAAGAACAAGTTGTAGACTGTCTGACTAAGGGTCTTAGTTCGTTAAGTCTGACGAAGCTATGTAACAAGATGAGGATGATCAATATCTATCGCCCATCTTGAGGGGGAGTGTTGAGAATCAATAAGGGACTTTTAGTCCCACATCGGAATATCAGAGTATGTAGAGGAGCTAGACTCCCTATAAGTAGTGAAGTAGTCCATCAATAAAATCATCCAAACATTATTTTCTATAGTACATTTTCTGATAGTTTTCATACTTGATAGTTTCTATAATTCGTGTAATTAGTATTGTCTTACATTTTATTTTATGTTTGATTTCTCGACACGATGATTACACGATGATTACACGATGTAGTATTTTGATGGATTCATTTTGAGTACATTGTTCTTATCAGACTAGCTTATCACAACTCTTTTACATACATATTGGATCCATTAGTACGAGTCGGGTGGGGAAATACTTTAGTAGACATATGAATATTCCAACACAAGAACCACTCCCAAAAGCCTAAACAAGAACGATAGCGCTCATACAATTCACGTGCAGTGTGCCGTATTTACCCTAGCCGTTTATATGTCAAAAATAGTATTTTAAACACTACTAGCTGCAGTCCTTAATCTATACAATACTAGTTATTATTTTAGTTGTTCATTTCTGATTCTCGAATTTTAAACTTGTCATTGTTGCCATGTTGCCTTTTCACTCGATGTTCCGTTCCATGATTTTATTCTTACATGTTTATCATGTTTTCCATTACTTTTTACTGTACTATAGATATTGTTAATTAATGGAACTACTGTTAGAAATGTACTCGTTCCATCCTGACTGGATAACATTTTTCAGACAATGAGCTTGAGGACATGTGCACTGACCATTACGGAGGGCAGGAGAACCATGGAGGGGACTTAGCAGAAATATAGCTTGCTAAAATCTAGAAGTAGCCTAGTTTAGCTGAATTGGTTTTTGGCCTAATTTGCCTTCGGAGATAGATGTCTATTTGACATTTGGACATGTAGTTAACTTTGGGATTTGTTTATTTCTTTTAAATTAAAGACTATTATTTCTTCGTTATATTCTATCGTGCAACTCTTTGTTTAGAACTGTGATCGAGTAATGGATAGTTATATGTTATTGTCCTCCCAAGTGGTGTTGAATATATTGCGTGGGTTGTTCATCATATGATATTATATAACGTTCTACCGCTGACACTACGGCGTAGGCTGGGCGTGTACGCGACTCATGCCCAAATTCTGGGTGCGGGTCATGACAGTTGAGCCAAAAGCTGATAGAGGCCCCAAGGCCGAAGGAAAATTATTCCTTCAATGATGACGACATATTGGAGCTCTTCAATATGCTGATGAAGGGCGATAAGCTCCAGCTTCCGCCCTCCCAAACAAGGTGGACAATCCCAAATACTCTCACTACCATAGGTACGTCCAATACACAACACATGACTGTTACATATTGAAGAAGTAAATACAACGGTTGATTGACGCCAGGTCCTCTCACTCGACTATGAGGCCAAGACGGTTACCGCAAATATGGTGACCCTCATGTTTGGTAACTTCCTGGTAACGAAGGCCCAAGACGATGTCACTTCGATTCCCAAGGCGACGATGGAGCTCGCAACAATGCCAAGGGGTTGGTTCCACTTACAACGCTTCAAGGCAATGTTATGTGGGTCCACCCCGATCTCGCTCCGAAATTGATGTAGCCGATGACGTGTACTACCAAGGAAAAGAAGTCCAAGTCGTGTCGCGTGGTCTCCGCCTCGACCGTCGAAGTGTTGGTCAGCAAGACCCGGTCAGGTCTGCCTTACCAGCGGGAAGGCGATCCGGCTCCGGAGGAAGATGCATCTCCCCCTACTGTGCCTACTGCACCTGATGCTCTGGAGGCAGGTCCGTCCCAGCCTCTTGTGACGGATAAACAGAAATAAATGGAGACTCACTTCGATAAACCCCTAAAGAAAGATTCTACAGTGGGGTTAATCAAGCCGTACAACTTTGACATATTGGCGAAGCTTGCCAACACTGCAGCGAGATTGTTACTCTTCGAGCTTCTCTATATCTCCAAAGAGACTCGGGATGCCTTGAGCGAGTTGTCGCAACATACCGACTCCTTGCTCATTCAGATCCAGCAGCCTGAAGAAGATCCTGCAGTTTGCCCATATTGTCATAGTGTGGTCGAAGTGATCCCAAACATCACTTAGCAAGATATGTTGCTGAAGAACAACAGGCACAATAGACCATTGTACTAAATATGGTATATTAGCGCCATCAAAGTAGATCAGATGCACATCGATCCAGGATCTTCTTTCAGCATCATTCTCCGGAGCCTGCTCTAGACCCTGGGCATACTAATGCTTCATTTGTCCGCTTCCAGCACCACTATCAGCGGCTTCAATACCGACAAAAGCAGCCCCTTGGGCAAGATTTGCCTTAAGTGTCAAATAGTCGACTTGTAAATGGAGGTGACATGGTATGTCATCAATGCTGATGTATCCTACAACATCTTATTTGGGCGTCCATGGATATATGATTACATGATAGTACCATCTATACTCCACTAGTGCATAACGTATCTTGACAACAGCGGAGTGGTCATGATAGAGTTTGCTGACGTTGATCCCTTCAAAGGGATCGAGGTCTACTATGCTGCACATACCTCTACTAGTCAGCCAATTAGGAGGAACAAGACGTTAACGTCGATGATGAAGCAGAGGAAAAGGTAACTTCTGATGAGCCCGTGAGGGTTCGCCTTAAGGGACGCGCTCTCAACATATCAACTCCCCTGGTAGTAAAACTCCGAAGGAGGACTCAAGAACCTATCGTGGCTAAACTCCATGGAAAGCCACAAGAACCCCTTATGGTCAGACTCCCAAGGAGAGCTCCTCGACCTCTATCAAGAGAGGATTTGGTAGCCGCAGGGACCCCGGCACCTCTAGTTGTCAAACTATGGGGAAAAGTTCTAAAACTTCCACTAGCAGCAATTGGAGATGATGAATCCGATGAATATGTAGCTAGTCATGCTAATGTACCATCACTGGATGAACCCTAGTGACCAAATTCCATATTTTATTAATAAAGGGTTATCTTTAAATTATCCTGATCTTGCATAGTGGAACGTCATGTATACCTTAGATAGAACGTAATGAAAACCTCTCCCCAATTGAACTACAGCCCAATTACGGCAAGATACAAATCTACCATTATACCCCTCAAGCAAAACACGTCATCCAAAAGATGGGTTACGACTTGAATAACGGTAAGGGCCTAAATTATGGTAAAGGTCGACGCCTACACGTATGCCTTCCCGCTCCAAAAGGGAAGCCTCCGGATTAATACAATCACACTCGTAGTTGTCTAGGCTACGTAACTCCTTCAAGAACCTCGGAGAGTTCAGAAGTCAAAATGGAGGTGCACAATCACTCATCTAAATCCTCTACTTTGGACTTCGATACCAGCATTAGCCAAGTCTTCAGAAAAGTCTTGCCTGTCAATATGACGTTCACATACCCTTCGGCAGAGGATGATGGCTAGACGCTGGAGTTCATTGAAGAAGAACCTTGGGCTCAATGCTTAGTATTTCAATGGAAGTTGCGTTTTGAGCAACGGGAGCCTCCCACGGAAGATAAGGTCGTGCAAATCGACTTAGGTGATTAATCCTCTCCCAAACCTATTTTAATCAGTAAAAGATTATCGAGGGAAGACGTGAATCCTTGTACAGCTTATGCAAAGATTATATCGACATCTTTGCCTAGAGTTATGAAAATATGCCGGGGTTAGACTCGCATGTTGCAATACATAACTCAATATCCTCCCAAATGCTAAACATGTCAAACAATAGCAACGACGCTTCAGTGCTGATGTCATGGATGCCATCGAACCGAAGTGAATAAACTTGTAGCAAACTTTTTCATTTGCGAAGAATAACATCCAGCTTGGTTGGATAGCCAACATTGTTCATGTCACCAAAGAATGCAAAGATTCGGGTCAGCATAGACTTCCGAGATCTCAATTTAGCTTGTTTGAAAGATGAATTCTTCCTCCTGATCACTGACTTGATGATCGACAACACGTGGCTTCGAACACATGTCTTTCATGGATGGATTTTCGGGCTACAACAAAATTAAAATTTTCCCGGACGACAAAAATCACATGTCATTCTGAACACCAAAAGGAATCTACTGTTATGCAGTGATGCCTTTCGGTTTAAAGAACGCAAGGGCAACATATCAGCGGGCTATGAGCAAATTATTCTGTAAACACCTCTACAAAATAGTAGAATATTATGTTGATGACATCGCTGTTAAAAGTCGGAGTAAGGGCAACCATCTACTAGACCTAAGAACTGTATTCGATATGAAGTAGACACATTATCTAAAGATTACCCAACCAAGTCTTTCTTGGGAATTTCTACTATTAAGTTTTATGTTTTATCGTAATTGCGAAGGACATTCACATTGACCCGGAGAAGACCAAAGCCATCCTTAACATGGATCCACCGAAGAATCTTATAGAGCTTCGTGGCCTGCAAGGACGTTTGACGTATATCCAGAGATTCATAACAAATCTTTCCAGGCGATGCCAACCCTTCACCAAGCTAATAAAGAAGGGATTTTCTTATGACCAAGGAATGCCAGCAAGCATTCGACGACATTATGAAATATCTCACGAATCCCCCAGTTCTGGTGGCCCTAATCGTGGGAAACCCTTTTTACTTTATGTCAGTGTAATGGACCATTCACTTGGAGCGTTGCTAGCTCAAAAAAGTGATGCAGTCCATGAACAAGCCATCTACTATCTCAGTAGGACGATGATCGGCACCGGGCACCGATACAACCCCATCGTAAAGGAGTGCTTGGCCTTAATGTTTGCCATAAAAATACCCGCCACTATGTGGCAGGGAAGATGATCCACATCATTTCTCGGGTCGATCCTCTCAGAGTACACATGACTAAGCTGGGAGCACTAAACTCACGGCTATCCATATGGGAAATCTTACTATCACCGTACGACTTGGTGTTCTTCCAGCAAAAGGCAGTCAAAGGTTAAGCACTCACCAATTTCATGGTAGTACATCCTGTATCAAAAACGTCAAAACTCTATGATGATATTCTAAATGAAGTCTTGGAATCCAACACAGTCATAGAGGAGCCCATTTGGTGAATATTCTTTGACGGGGCTAAGGGAAAAATTATTGCATTAGTAGGGGTGGTCCTGGTTACCATCGGGCATATCCCTTATGGAACCATCCTCCAATAATATGGCGGAATACAACACCCTCATCATTGGGCTCCAACTGGCTAAACAATTGGGTGTTGACTACCTAGAGGCCTACGGTGACTCAAAACTTATAGTAAATCAGGTTAGAGGCCAGTACGAGGTCCGACATGAAGACCTGCTACCCTAACATCGGGCGACGGTCGACGGTCGACATGATCTCTACTTTTTTGGGTTCTTTATAGAACATGTGCCCCAGTTACAAAACCTAGAGGCCGAAGCTCTCGCTGGCCTCGCCACTTACTTGGCAGCCCTCATCGGGATCCAACATTCTGTCACAGTGATTGGTCAAGAATTGGTGTCTCCCAAGAATAATTTGTGCATGTATCTGAACTACTCTTTATAGACAGACACTAATATTAATGTCAGGGATTGACGATTCCTATTTATAGACTACACAGTCTACAGGATCCTTCTGATGACCCGAAGGAAGCCGCTTCCTTCAGAATACGCTCTATTTGGTTCTATTATGATACAACCACTAAAATACTGTATCGCCGCTTTTTGAGAAGCGCATGACAATACTTGCAGAGCTCACCAACCCGGCCCTATGTTACAGGACTGACTTTGACTCATGAGCTACTATTGACCCACAATGTTGGCAGATGAGATTGAGTATGCCAAGAAGTGTAAAGCATGTCAGCTTTATGCTGACGTCATCCATCAACCCTCTGAGTTTCTATACCCATGGCTGCAGCCTGGTCGTTTGAGGCATGGGACATGGTGTCACGATCCGCTCCCACTTTTGGGATACGAGTACGTAGCCAAGTCCGACTTACGCTGCAACATTGACGGTAGTATGCTGTCTATGATAACATGGTCCACAACAAGAATAATATGCACATAACATCCACATCTAAACTATCAAAGACAATATCTAATAGTCTTAAAAATAATCTAAAGAAAACTGTCAAAATAATCTACTACAACTCAGATAGTCTCGGGAATAAACCCGGTTGAAGAAAAGTAAACTAGAATCCAAAACTATGACCACTAACGAATGGAAAAACATAAAAAATATGCTAATTTGCATAAGTGCCAGAATCTGGTATGTCAGTAATGTCGGTCTTGCCAGCATATGTACCATATACCTCAGGACAGATGGCATTGTTTCAAACTGAAAAATAGTTATCCAGTCAGGACTAAAACAAGTTCATCATAACACTACACTACATAATATAATATACAAGCATAAAAGAACAACAATAAAAGTAAGATGAGCTGTAAAAATGATACAATATGACAAAAATAGATATACTATGACATATTAACTCTATGAAAGTATACTTAATAGAGATGAACATCTAAGCAATATAGCAACAATAATCGAAGACACGTGTCCAATGTGTTTTAGAATACCAACGTTCAACATGTGATTGGATTAGGAATCGGACAGTCAACACGTGAGGTGTATTGACTGAACAAACTCTGTAAGACGATTCCCTGACCGAATAAACTCTGGCCTACACTCGGGTAGCACATGTCTACTAGTCGTATTCTACCACCCGACTAACTCACAAGTACATGTCCAACACGGTAAATATGAACAATACAATAAAAAGTAAACATGATAAATGAAAAGTAAGACATGAATTCTAACTCTCGTGTACAATGATAATGAATCTAGAGGGACGACAACAAGAAGTAATAATGAACAAACAATATATAAAGATACATATAGAGAAATTTGTCTAATTTTCTGGAGAAACCATTTTCACAAGTTGAGAACAAGAGGAACTTTGGCCGATAAGCTACCAACCTATATCATATCATCATACCATGAACCGTGAACAAAAACCACAAGTTAGTTCTACGATTCCTACTCTAAAAATCATGGAAATATGCAGGGTTAATCTAATTAATATTATTTAATTCTAGAATAAATTACTTAAAAAAATCTGATTTAACCTAATTACAATCTGAATTATAATAAACAAGAAATTTTGGCTATAGAAAGTCACGGTTCCAATTTCAAAATAATGACTCGCAAATCGAGACGTATCGTTGACTAAATAGTCAAACAATACAAACTCAATAATTTGAGTATGCATCCTAGTAGATTTCAGCATCACGAGTGCACTGGAATTGACGGTGCCAGAAAATCATGATTTGGTCAAAAGTTATCGCCGTTATGGCTAACCATGAACAAATTAGTAAATTACCGGTCAAATTTGAGTTCAATGAAATAAATAAAATAATAAATGATCATATAAATATCTAGAAAAAGTTATGTTTGTAGATCTTTGTGTCAGCTTTCCAAATCTTCAAACGAATCACAAAAAGGAGTTCGGGATCTCCCAGAATCTCGAAAACCATGCCATACATTAATTTTTGGACATCCGACACTCAAATAAATTCCCAAAAATTCACATAAATAATTACAGAAAATAAAATATATTTTTGGAAAGCTAACCTCGATATGGTTCTAAGAAAAATAAGGCACTCGAAAAGGACGTCGGGGATGATCGCAATCGTCTCGCAAAGTTGAATGTTCTCCACGAACAAACCACAAAGGAGGCTGGAATAAAAAGTAGGGTTTTCAGACTTTATATATATATATATATATATATATATATATATATATATATATATATATATAGCGGATCAAAAGCCCCCCTTTGAAAACCCCTAAAAACCCCCTCACTCTCAGCCGTCCATTTAATGTTAATATTAATGTTAATGTTAATATTAATGTTAATATTAATGTTAATGTTAATACTAATTTTTACTTTTATTTTTATATTAATGTTAATGTTAATGTTAATGTTAATATTAATGTTAATGTTAATATTAATTTTAATGTTAAGTTTAATGTTAGTTTTAGTATTTAACATTAATATTAACATTAAATGGACGGCCGAGAGTAAGGGGGTTTTTAGGGGTATATATATATATATATATATATATATAGGATGAGGGAGGTGAGGTGCCACCCTATGGAGGGTGTCTACTTGTCACTCCCCACATGCTATCATCATGCACCCACCGCTAAAAAAACTTTCATCGCGTGCCCAAAATTAGAGAAACTTATCCAAAGCGGGTTCCAAATGACCATTTTGCCCTTCCTTTTAATTTATTGAAAACACCCACGAAATTGCTCTTAAAAAAATGTTTCGATACTTCATCTTCTTCCATACGCTGCTCATTTTCGAATCTAGGTTTTCTCCTCAAAAATCTTCAAAAACTCGTCGAAAAATTTCGGAAAGACTGGGACAAACGGCAAAAGTGCTAAAACGGAGGTCCAAACATCATTTTTTTGTGATTCTAAAATTTCGGAAGGCCGTCTAACGGTGAAGCGGTTACTTTTAGTCTCCTCGACGATACGCTCATTTTGCGACAAACGGGACCTCGTTTCGACCTCCCAGTCAAAAGTTATGGCTCTCCAAAGTTTCAGCTGACCATAAAATGCAGGAGAATGGTCATTCTCCGTGTTAGAACACGAAAAATGTTAATTTCGGATGAGGGTGGTCATTCTCCGTGTTAGTAACACGGAGAATGTCATTCTCCGTCTTAATTTACACGGAGAATGACCATTCTCCGTGCTAAATTACACGGAGAATGACTATTCTCCGTCGTAATTTACACGGAGAATGCCATTCTCCGTGTAGTTTATCACGGAGAATGGTCATTCCAGTGTTAAAACACAGGAGAATGACCATTCTCCGTGTTAGTAACACGGAGAATGCCATTCTCCGTGTTAAATAAAACGGAGAATGTTATTCTCCGTATTAAATAAAACGGAGAATAGCATTCTCCGTGTAATTTAGCACGGAGAATGGTTATTTCAGTGTTAAAACACAGGAGAATGGCATTCTCCGTTTTAAATAAAACGGAGAATGACGTTCTCCGTGTTAAATAAAACGGAGAATGGTCATTCTCCATGTTAAATAAAACGGAGAATGGTCATTCTCCGTGTAATTTAGCACGGAGAATGGTCATTTCAGTGTTAAAACGCAGGAGAATGGACATTCTCCGTGTTAGATACACGAAGAATGTCATTCTCCGTTTTAAATAAAACGGAGAATGTTATTCTCCGTGTTAATTTACACGGAGAATGGTCATTCTCCGTGTTAAATAAAACGGAGAATGGCATTCTCCGTGTTAATTTACACGGAGAATGGTCATTCTCCGTGTTAAATAAAACGGAGAATGGTCATTCTCCGTTTAATTTAGCACGGAGAATGGTCATTTCAGTGTTAAAACGCAGGAGAATGGCCATTCTCCGTGTTAGAAACACGGAGAATGTCATTCTCCGTTTTAAATAAAACGGAGAATGGCATTCTCCGTGTTAATTTACACGGAGAATGGTCATTTCCAGTGTTAAAACGTAGGAGAATGGCCATTCTCCGTGTAATTTAGTTTTTTCAGGAATAAAGAGTTTCGTTCTTCTTTCAAAGCGATGATAATTCTTATGGAAAAGAAGAAGAAAGATCTTCTCTCCACAATTGACGTTGATGAAGATGATGATGATGGTGATGATGATGACGAGCGATGATCTGAGTTCGACCGAAGAAAAGCACACCGAACTACGAACGATCTTTGCGATCTCTGCTGAAGATGAGAGCAATGGAATTCAGATTTTTCGTGAAGAAGAAGAAGACGAAAATCGCAATCCAGATCTGAGTTTTTTGAATTCAAATACATATAGATGACCAATTCGCGTGGAGGGGTAGTTTCGGTATTATAAAAATAGCAGTTTCCAACGGGTGGCATCTAAAAGGGAATCTTGGAATATTTAACGTGAAAATACTTAATTCTGAAACAATGACATTTGCACGATCGTCATTTGCCGAGTCAGAGTACCTCCGAGTTATTGCATATCATCTTTGATACGCCTCAATACCATCGATGACATGCGTAACCTGACGATCTTCTTTTGCAATGAATTTCGAGTCGTGCGAATGATGCTATCGTCCGACTGGATAATCTCCTCGAATCGTTCACAACATCGATTTCCTCAAACCCGAATTCACGTATCGTTTATCCGTCTATCTTAAGTCATCGACTAACGTATTTCCTCAATTCGCATCATTCCTTGCTAACTCAAACCATCGAGCAACATCGATTACAATCCTCAGAGTCGTTTGCGTAACTTCAAACTTCAACTTTTCATACACGCTATCTACCTGCCGTGCTAACTTTTCTTACACGATTCGTATCGATTTCCTTCAATCCGATTTTACCTACTCAATCGTTTTCGCGTTTCATACTCGTGAAATCCTCAATCTTTCGATCGGATGATTTCCAAGACGGACCATACACCACTCGGGTTCGAGCTATCTGATCTAGTTCAAATCACGTTCGCGTTATTCGCTAAGACATGCTTCGGATTCTTTCGACGAATCCCTAGCGTAATCGTTCACGTCGCATCGACGCACTAAGTCATTCGCACTATTCCTCAAAATCCAGAACAATCTTCCGTGTACGCCTAAGCGTTAGTCTGATAACGTTTCTATCGTTAGACACTCTAAGTGTATCTCCGTTCCCGACCGAGCAAAACTTGTTATCGCTCGCGATTCGTTTGCACCAAGGGTCGAGGTGCGCGACGCGAAACATAACTTAGCCAAAAGGCCGTGTGCATAGCCATCCCGTGCGGACGATATTCCGAGTTTGCACGCTCAATTGCTAGGGTCGACGTTGGACTAATTAGGCATGTACGCGACTTGCTAAGGTCGACGTAGGACTATTCGGGCACACGTGCGACTTTGCTAACATTAGCACATGTTTTCTATCGAGTCAAGTTTGCAACGTTCGGCACAAAGGCCGTTGTCTATCGATGCGTTCGATTGAGCGCTTGTACGAGCTTTCAAAAATATTTAGACTTATTGTATGGACATGCCGAGGGACATTTGAGAGAGCGCACCAACGATAACAACTTGCGGAAGCAACAGAGTTTTGCGAAAACATCGAAGTTAAAGAATTCAATCGACGGTCCAAGGACGTAAAGCCGTGCTCTGATACCATTATGTCACGCCCCGCTCTCGTAGGAGCGATCGTCCTCGCTAAGGCGTGATGCCGCACGAGCCTAGATTGCGCTCGTGCAAGGCGGGTTCCATAACGGCCGATTACAGCGGCTGCGACGGGATCGTCGCACAGAAGTCCCGTGCAGAGACATTGATTTATAGCAGCGGAATTAGAACCAAACACAAGTTATTCAAAAGAAGCTCTTTATTGATATTGAAACAACGGTTACATTTGGGGCGCAAGGCCAAGATTATAATTCTCTCAAGCTCACATTACAAGTCACTCAGCTCTCTCTCATCTTTCGATACAATACTTGAATCCAGCGGAAGCTTCAGAAGGCGATGTCCATACATTATGTCATGTATAAGTCTTCAATCCATGCGGCCGCACGCTTCGAATCGCCAAGGAACTCCGTGCCTCGACGCATCCAAGCGAGCTCCGCGCCACGAGCTTCTACCTGTGCCTGCACATGAACACTGTGTGGGTGTCAGTACCACTGTACTGGCGGAGTGAGCTCCTCGTCCACCCATACAAAACCTACACGTTTCATTTACTTTGTGCAACATAAACCCTTTTTCGATTGTCTTTCTATTTTTGCCTTAGGATCAGTTTTAGGACCGGCGCCTTAGCGCAACTTGTGTATCGGAACCATCCCGTGCTTGCAATGTCAACGTTGACTCATACTTTGTCTCTAGACCACTCCTCGTGCCAACAACGTTAACCTATCAAGTTGTGTTTGCCTTACGGCCAAAATCAGGGACGCACTACACGATAGACTCCATTTCCTTGTCTCTAGATCTTTTTCGTGCTTGCATTGTCGACGCACCGACTTATACTTGACCTTCGAGCCAAACTCTAGGACATAACGACTCGGTCGTGCCATGGACTCGATTCGTGCTTCAATATCTCCGAGGCAGTGCCGCCTCGCTTAGTCTCGCCTACACTTGTGTTGTGACAACGCGGCCGTGCCTCATATTTTGAGGTCGTGCCCAGCAACTCAGCGTAACTTCACACAACTTGCCCTACGGCCCTTCTCGACTTAACTCGCAACAGTTCAAGCCTAACTCATGCAACTCTATGCCAACAACTTAACACTCGACGCCACATCTCGTGCCGAAGCACGCCGCCTTCGTTGTAGCCAAATCTTAGGCCCAAACATTGTGTCTTCTAACTGCATACATATTCAACCCAATCCAAAGGCACACACGCGGATTGCCGCCTGTGCCGACACATCTATATGAAAGGTCACTGGTTAATAGCCATCGTGGACATAGCCTGGCAAATGGGATCCTTGCACCGCCGGTTGCGATCCTCGATGCAAGTCCCCGTACTACCAATTGCCTATTACCCGGCATTGCTTATTACCCAGCTCGGCTATAATCTGTTCTTCCTAGGCCGAGTCGGTCCCGTGGCCCGGGGTTGCCGCTCGAAGAACCATCGCCCTTGTCGACAAGTTGTCCATGACCATGCGCCTACGCTAACTTCTAGACTTAACGTAATGCATGGTCTCATCATCATCATTTTACTTCTTTTGCTTTACTCTTTCCACTTTTCATACTTCATTCGCAGAGCCCAAACTAGGGTTGCCTCGGCGACTGAACCACAGTCCCGATATATTTCCTCTCGGCGACTAACCATCGCTTAGACTTAACGTTCTTTGAACTCAGGGAACAGCTACTGCCTAGCCTTCCAACTTAACTTGGACATAACATATTTTCTTAAGTATCGACAGACCGTGGCTAACTTTCCACTGAACCAACCGTGGCTCGTGCCTCTAAACCGACTCGTGTTCTATGCAACGCTATCGCCCGAGTTATACTTCATATGACGGGCCTTGGGATCGTGGGACGATTTAACTTGACAACCGCAGAATAAGCGGGACAGCACTTGGAATGACTTAGGTCGACCGGCATAACTTTGCCTAACTTACTCAAGCCTATAACTTAACCCGAGGGACGGGCAAAGGCTATGCCAAGCCTTGCATTTCGGAAGCGTGCATGCTTTATCGAGCATTTACGCGGGCGACGCTTATGACTTAGGCCAATTCGAGTGTCGGGGCAAATCGACGGGACCGTGCATGCTATAACAAGCATTCACGCAGGCGACGCCTATGACTTAGGCTAATACTTAACTTTGTGTCGAAGACCAACTTTCCTTCTCCCAAGCCACGGGACGAAGGACCGAGTGTCATTTTCAAAGCACGCCGTGCACCGACTCTAAGCCGACCGTGGGACGTTTTCCATGTTCTAACTCGATTCGAACCGTCGAGATTATTCCCTTAGCTATGTGGATTCATCTCTTTTATTATTAAGCCTACTTGTGCAAGTTGAAAACACGATTTATTATGTGAAGGCAAAGATGAGGCAAGTTCACCGAAACTACCCCACCTGAGCGATGTCTCCGAGCAAGCCGTCACAAGGCTAAGGCCGAACGCCGTCGGCGTTTCGATTTCTCCGATTGACTTTGCGGGACGGGGCACTACACTGTCTGTATGAGAAGATCCCTTGAAGATGGTTGGTTGGTTGGTTCTTTGGTTGATAGGTGGATGAGGGCGGTCGACTCTTCGTGGATGGAGATTGTTGCTCCTTTGAAGATTGTCGATTGTCAATGTTCCTTCTGTCTTTCCATGCTTTGGTGGAATAAGAACTCCTTCAATTTATTGAGAACCGAGCACATATGTGATGTGCATTAGAATTCCTGAGATATGAAAGAATCTGACGTCATTACATGGTGTAGGCTTCTGTGGCGCTGACACGTGGCGGACATCGAGATTCCCCTCAAATGAGATCTCTGGTGGTTATAAACGTAACCGAAGGAGGTGACATATGGCGCGTGCCGATTTGCTTTCTCGGATACAGCCGAGTAAATCATGGGATTTCATCTTAGATTTGGAGTCTAATTGTCCTCGTCTAAGATTTAAATCAATCTGATATGATATCAATCATGATTTAATCCTTATCTTCTCTGCAAGAGGCGGTTTAAACAAACCTATTGAGGTGGACCCATGCTTCCTGCGCCTCTGATGGGGACTAAATGCTGCTGCGTTTCTGTGGCGACGAGTAGACCGTGCTTCTGGAGACGACAGAACCTCTGTGCTTTCAGGCGACGAGTGGACTTGGCTTCAAACGACAACGAGACTTCTGTGCATGTAGAGCAACTTATGAAGCTGTGTTTCGGGCTACCAGAGTCACTGTGCTGTAGGCGACAAGTAGGCTTGTGCTTCAGGTTGACAAGGTTACTATGATTTTGGAGCGACATCTTGACTTGCATTGGTTGCGATGGGAGTTCCCAACTCTCTTGTAGAGAAGTGACTTAAGCTTCTGATCCAGAGCAGATGGCTGCACCGTAGGAATGGAGATGGTGTGAGCATATCACCATCCTGCGCCTCATGCAGACCCAGGTAAGTAGCTGCGCCTCTAAACAGTGAAGGCGTTGGCTGTGAAAGGAAGGGTATGACACCCTTGCGCGTCTGAGATTGGCGCAGGCAGATAGCTGCGCCTCTGGAGTGCAGACACTGGCTTCTGGAATAAAAGAAAGGGAGGAGGCTGTTTCTGAGGTTAGCGCAGGAAGGTAGCTGCGCTTCTGGTTTGAAGGCTCTGGTTCTTCAAGTACTAGGTTGCTGATATGCTTCTGAGAGGCTGCGCCCACAAGAATATTAGAACATGCTTCGGTGGAGGTCAATTCTCCAGTGTGTGTATCGAGAAGAAGGATAGCTGCACTTCGATGAAGACTACATCCCTTGTAGATCCCTCTAGGCTTCTGTCGAATTTGTACTAGATCCTTTGTAGAAGAACAAAATTAGTCCCTTATGTGTGGTCCTGATGTGTCTGTACTAGACTTTGGTAGACATGACAATAAAGGGACTCCTCTCCATATCTTCTGCTTTATCTTTTTGGCACTGAGCCTGAGTCTTTTGCATCTTCTGCGCTTTGGCGAAGGATGTCTTCAGCTGAGATTTTTCATGCTTCTACAATTGTAAGGGTATTTTTGGAAAAAAAGTTACACGGTGAAGCCTAACTTTTGAATAGATTGGGACAAATATGAAAGGGTGTTTTTGGAATAAAAAGTTTCACAGTGAAGCCTAACTTTTGGCATTATATAGTAGAATAGATATAGGATAGAGAGAGAAAGTGCGATGAGTCAGCTGGGCGTCGACGGGTGGGCCTGGGTGTGGCTGACTTGGCTGTTGACTGTGGAAATAATTATTTAATTATATAAATTCATTAAAAATTTATTTTACCTCCAAATAGATTCAAATAAATTCTAGAAAAATAAAGAAAAATAAAGAAAAAACCCGAAAAATTACTGAAGACATTTCTAAGTGTCTAGAACCTAAATAAAAATATTTTATCTCAAAAGGTTATTGTGTGACCCTACAGTAAATCGCAAAAGCCTATGAAAAAATAAATTCTATAGGTTTTCATTATCTAAAAATTCCCCAAAATCCAGAAAAATCCAGAACAATCCAAAAAATCCTATAATATTCTAGGAAATATTTCTCTTTATCTAGAGCCCAAATAAAAATATTTGGTTCCGAAATACCCCGAACGACCTTATAGTAAATCCTGAAAGTCCTTAAAAGTAATAAACCCTTAAATATTAATTGTGCCTAAAAATATCCAAAAATTCTAGAAAATTTTAAAATACCAAAATAACTTATTAGGGCTACCGAGGGACTCTAGACACCATATGTGCCCTAATATCACCAAACCATACCTAAAAGCTTGGTTATAATCTCTTGTGATCTGAAAATAAACCCTAACAAAATAAAATAAAAATTCAGGAAGCTAATGCTACACATGGACTTCATTTGACTGATCAGTCCTCCGTCATCAAAAGGGTACCAATTTATCATCGCTATTATTGACTTCTTATTTTAAGTGTGCAGAGGCGACACCACTTGATGAAGTGAAAACCTCGAACGCGATTAGCTTTATCAAATACCATGTTATCTACCGTTTCAGGGTGCCTCAAAAGATTATCCACGACAATGGCCTTTAGTTCGTATGCCATGCCTTCATCCATTTTGCGATAAAAACTAAATCCAGATTATAGCTTCGACACCCTAAAATCCAGCATCGAATGGATTGGTAGAAGCGTTCAACAAAACAATCGTTAAGCTACTCAAGAAGGTTGTGTCATCCAATAAACCTGACTAGAATGAGAAGCTGGGCAAATGCCTTTGGGCTTATCGTACGATGCTCCGAACCCCAACTGCCAATACACAATTCTCCCTGGTTTACGGGTGTGAAGCAGTCCTTCCCTTGGAAATCCAGATCCCCTCTCTATGGGTAGCTATTACCAACCAGTTGGCGGATGAAGCCAACCAACGCCGATGAGTACAAGTGCTAGAAGCGCTCGACAAAATATGTCTTTTTGCTCAACAATGCATTGAGCTATATTAAGCTCGAATTTTGGGGGCCTTCAACAAAAATATCAATGAATGGGCATTTTGGTGACCTTGTGTTATAAGTAAGAAGTCCAATGGTCATGACTCACAAGAGAGCCAAAAATTTCTAGCTTAAGTGGGAGGACCCTTTCATGGTAGAGTGTGTATTATAATGGCTTATACCGGCTTGCGAAACCTAACAGAGATATGTTGATGATGCCGATCAATGGCAAGTTTTTCAAAAAATACAATGTCTAGTCCTAGCATTGACTTCTCTGTCCCAAACAGAGCCAAATAAAATATGTAATAGGGCTCACTTGCCTCCAAAATGCCTCATGTTTCATATCCCCAGCAGGGGTCGCAAAAGTTTCTTCCTGACACAAATCATAGTTCACGTTCATATTACCTCTGAACTACCCCTTTGTTATTTTCCCAATTAAATTCAGAAAACATGTCCTCGGAGCCCAGCTTTTTTTTGGATATTTCCATGAAATGTCCCTAGTAAAAAACATTCATGTCCAGATCAACTCTGAATTGTTCTCAACGTTCCTACAAACCACCACAAAGTAGGATGCTTCTGAACAAATGTCTACCACATCCATACTACCTTTGATTAGGCATCTACACTTAGTATCCACTGGGTCGCTATATCTCCAACAAGAAACATCCATATCCATATCACCTCTGAATTATTTTTCAAACCACCACAAAGTCATACATTTCCACGTTCATATAACCTATAAGGAAGATAACACTTCTACGATTTAGTGTTTACCATGTTTACACTGCCTCTGAGTAAACACTCATACCAATCGTCTTTTTACCACCACATCCATAATACCTCTGATGGTGTTCATCATTTCAGCTTACTACCTGTGCCTAATTCTAGGTAAAATAAACATGTTAAGTCCACAAAAATATCCCCAGTGGAGCTATTCTACCTTATCATGTCCATATTACCTCTAACAGGATTCTTATCATCCCAAAATTTACAAACACAACCAAGGACAAGCAAACAAAGTTCTTATTTCTTTTCAGTTTGAAAAGGAAAACATGACTACATCAAAAGAACCCTTCTAAAAAGATAAAAACAAGAAGGACAAAATGAGAGCTACTGACGCACAAGCTTGCTGATACAATGCTTTAGGGAGGAAGCTTTTGCTCCGACAAATTCCCTTTCTCGACGTTCAGCTTATTGGCATCTTATTCACCCTCTTCTTCAAAGCTGGCTAGCCCTCGATAGGTGTCTTCTAGCTCTGCCTGATGGGTGTTTATATTTTTGGCAGCTTGGGTGAGGTCCTCCGACTGACGACGGAGGGTCATTTACTCACCTACCACCCATTCCATCTCGACTTCTGCCCTAGCTATCTTCTCTTAAAAATCCTGATCTGCTCCCGATAGTTAGTATAGCGCTTCGTTAGGGTCTCTCGTAGGCAGGCTTCGTGTCACGACCCGCACCCACCGTGACGGTACGAGTACGTAACAGCGCCCAGCCTACGCCGCAGTGTCGGCGGTAGAACGCTGTTCTAGGTCATGAATTATAACTAACACAATATGGAAAAATCTCCAACTGGAGGCTAATCACAGAAGGTACAACTCAACCACAACTAGAGATAGAATCTAGCACGATAAAATAGATAAGAAACTCCTCAACTGAGGCACAACCCTACTTTTTATTCCAGCCTCCTTTGTGGTTTGTTCGTGGAGAACATTCAACTTTGCGAGACGATTGCGATCATCCCCGACGTCCTTTTCGAGTGCCTTATTTTTCTTAGAACCATATCGAGGTTAGCTTTCCAAAAATATATTTTATTTTCTGTAATTATTTATGTGAATTTTTGGGAATTTATTTGAGTGTCGGATGTCCAAAAATTAATGTATGGCATGGTTTTCGAGATTCTGGGAGATCCCGAACTCCTTTTTGTGATTCGTTTGAAGATTTGGAAAGCTGACACAAAGATCTACAAACATAACTTTTTCTAGATATTTATATGATCATTTATTATTTTATTTATTTCATTGAACTCAAATTTGACCGGTAATTTACTAATTTGTTCATGGTTAGCCATAACGGCGATAACTTTTGACCAAATCATGATTTTCTGGCACCGTCAATTCCAGTGCACTCGTGATGCTGAAATCTACTAGGATGCATACTCAAATTATTGAGTTTGTATTGTTTGACTATTTAGTCAACGATACGTCTCGATTTGCGAGTCATTATTTTGAAATTGGAACCGTGACTTTCTATAGCCAAAATTCCTTGTTTATTATAATTCAGATTGTAATTAGGTTAAATCAGATTTTTTTTTAAGTAATTTATTCTAGAATTAAATAATATTAATTAGATTAACCCTGCATATTTTCATGATTTTTAGAGTAGGAATCGTAGAACTAACTTGTGGTTTTTGTTCACGGTTCATGGTATGATGATATGATATAGGTTGGTAGCTTATCGGCCAAAGTTCCTCTTGTTCTCAACTTTGTAAAAATGACAGAATGAAATAACATAAGTTAACAACTACTAGTCTCAACATCTCAAATTATACAACTCTAAAAATAAGGACAACAACTAAACATAAAAAAAGAAACAATCTAGATTATCTAAACTATGCAATGGGTATCATCCTCAGCAGCTGCCTGAACCTCCCCAGGGGTCCAGGTCGCAAGTGTCATCTAGGCAAGCTCCAATGTAAGGGGTGCAGGGTTCCTCATCATCCTCTGTAAAATTTTCAACAGGTCCAGTCAGGACAGGAGCGAGTACAATACATCTCACGCAGATCATAACAGGTTAGAGAATATAAACATGCAAGAGAGAATGATACATGAAACTGAAAGAAAGTACATGATGTAAACAGAGAGAGAACTGTAATAAAAATATCTACTATAAGTAGATAGCTACCAGTGACTAGTGATTTAGAGTACAAAGTCGACATGTGAACGGCTTGATTTGCACATGGCTATACTAAAGAGGCGTACATGGCTAGACTACTTTGGAATTGTTTACATGACTATTTATACTCCCCCATACCCCAATTAATACACAAGGATCCAGACAGGTTATGTTACGTACATGATTTTCACATGAAGTCCATAAATGGGTGCACATGAAGTATACATGAGAGCTCATACATGAGTGCACATGAAGTTCACATGGGGGCCCATAAATGGGTGTACATGCAATTCACATGAATGCTCATAAATGAGTGCACATGAAGTATAGGTCATGGTCCGCAGTTCGCAAGCCATGCCTTCTATCAATTCTGTGAGAAGAATCGGATTCAGAATGTGGCTTCAACGGCATACAACCCATCGGCTAATGGTCTGGCCGAAGCCTTTAATAAGACCATAATTAAGCTTCTCAAGAAGTTCATGTCTTCAAACAAGTACGACTGGAATAAAAGCTGGGCGAATGCTTATGGGCATACCGTACTACGAATAGGACGGCTACATGAAATACACCGTTATCTCTGGTGTACGGGAGCGAGGCAGTTCTCTCATTGGAGACTCAGATCCCCTCACTTCGTGTGGCCCTTACTTACCGGTTGACGTCGGATGAGAACTACCGCCGACAGCTACAAGAATTGGAAGCTTTAGACGAGAAGCGTTTGCAAGCTCAACAAAGCATCGAGCTCTATCAAGCACGCATCTCTCGGGCCTTCAATAAGAAAGTCAAGCATAGGACATTCCAAATAGGCAATCTCGTCTTGGCCGTTCGCAGACGGATGGTCATGACTCACAAAACCGTCGACAAATTCCAGCCCAAGTAGGAGGGTCTCTATATCATCGAGACCGTATTCTCCAGCGGCGCATACCGACTCGCGAAACAGAACGGAGACTTGCTCATGATGCCCATAAACGGTAAGTTCCAGAAGAAATATTATGTCTAAGGACATGCTTGTACTTCCTCAAACCACCAAATCTCCCAGGCTATAGAGTTATGTACACCAAGTACCTCTGAACTCACACTCTATTAGTTCCGAGTGGATTCACATCGCATCTCCCTGAGTGGCGAGTCATGTACGCCGATACCTCTGAACTTCCACTCTAATGCTTTATCTCTCCGGAGTCTGCCAGGCTTACTGTCATCTCTGAGCAAACTTTCTGGTCCTGATTATCGTGTGTCACGTCCATATTACCTCTGATACTGATAGTATCTTGACTTAACACCTGTACCCAACCCGGGCTAAAAGACATGGTGTTAAGACTACAAAACCTATCACGTCCATATTACCTCTGTTGGGTTTTGTCTCAAAATCTATTACTCGCACCACCAGTGCGTAGAACAGTAATAGGTCCACCAAAAATTTCATGATTATCATGTGTCACGTTCATATTACCTCTGATACCGATGGTCTCTTGACTTAACACCTGTACCCAACCCAGGATAAAAGACATCGTGTTAAGACCACAAAACCTATCACGTCCATATTACCTCTGTTGGATTTTGTCTTAAAATCTATTACTCGCACCACCAGTGCGCTGAAGAGTAATAGGTCCACCAAAGATTATTTCTGATTATCGTGTGTCACGTTCATATTACCTCTGATACCGATAGTCACTTGACTTAACAACTGTACCCAACCCGGGATAAAAGACATGGTGTTAAGACCATAGAACCTATCACGTCCATATTACCTCTGTTAGGTTTCGTTTCAAATCTATTACCCGTACCACCAGTGCGCAAAAGGGTAATAGGTCCACAGAAGTTATCCTAATCTATTACTCGCACCATCGGTGCGCAAAAAGAGTAATAGGTCCAAAAAATACTATTCAAATCTATTGCTCGCATCTCCAGATACACAAAAGGGCAATAGGTCCGCAAAAAGTTCCCTAGTGGGATGTCCTTTACCAAACACAAATGCTGTATTAGGCCTTCTAGTACAAGCACCACAGATACCACAAACAAAGAATGGAGTGAATGTATTATTTTTATTTAAAATCAGTTACATTCATAGGACTACATCTCCAGAAAAAAAAGGTTCTTCATTTCTTCATCTAGACAGGAAGTAAAGGATTACATTGATGTCAAAAGAAGCAAAACACAAACTACAACTAAAGACAGACATAAACACCAAGACAAAATGTGGACATTTATTTTTTATATTCACGAAAACAGCAATAACATAGCAACCCACAGATCCTTATAGTCAAGGATCATAGTTGTGTTGAGGCATATACCATTCCCTCAGCCATTTCGCTTACGAAGGATCTATTTGATTAAGGTCCTCGGCGAGGGCAGGAGGGTCAGAATTTCCAGTGCTACTACCTTCGGACTTGGGCTCCTCCATTACAGCAACTTCAATCTTGGGAGTAATTCCCTCCCCGGTGGACGCCAGCTCTTCTTTTACCTCAAATTTTGGTATCACCTCCTCCTTAACAAATAGTGACTCTTGTTTGAGGAGAGGAGACAGCATCTCCTCCTTCACAGTGGTCTCAGCCTTCGGCATAGATGCTGCAAAAATCAAAGAAAGAAGTTAGTCATATGAAAACAAAGTGAACGGGCTCCTTTTCAGCTATGCGGACTCGTTACACAGAAGCCTATGCGGCTCTCTTACGAAGGGAACATATGCGGCTCAAATTAAGTAACACATGCGGCCTAGGCAAGCAGAACTTATATAGCCTAGATGTGGAAGGATTCATGCGGCTCGGTCATATGCGGCCCAGATATAGATAGGGTAAAAGCCGCATGTACTATGATACTCATGCGGCTCGGTCCATGCGGCCCAGTCACGCAGAGCACATACGGCACATGCCCCATGAAGGCCAACTGTGTACTAAAGGCATTAAAACCATGGCACAGTGGCGAAAGGTGGACAGACCCGCGCATAAAACATGCAACATCGTCGTTTAAATTCGAGTGATCATTCTCCCGCCTTACCCTTGATCGGAGGATGGACGTCTGGGTGGAAGGAAGGTGACTTGTCAGAAGCGACCCCCTTCCCCTTGTCGGCGGTGCTAGCGGCTCTAGAAGCTTTGGGGGCCGTAACTAGTCGGAGAAAAAAATGCAGTGAAGCGAGAGAAAATCGAAAGAGAATAGAAGAAAGTCTCTCTATCACATAGCCTATATTTATATGCTAAAACAAATAGGCACCGCTTCGATTATCGTGTCATTAAAAGATAATGATGCCCTTTTAAATTTTATCCTTAGTAACTGTCATCATTATCTCGGAAAAAAGAGATCAAATCTAAAAAGTAAATCCGAGCATTAAATGCAGCAGTAACAGCTGGACATCCTGGACGAAATCTTCCTGCGGCTTGAAGTTTCCCTGCGGCTCGAAGTTTCCCTGCGGCTTGAAGTTTTCCTGAGGCTTGAAGCTTCCCTGTGGCTTGACATTTCTTCTCCATGCTTCTTATTCAAAGTATTCCAAATTTGTAATTAAAAAACTTTAAAGGGGGTCTTGTAGAAGCATGGAAAAGATGGAGTTAATGTGGATCATTATTCCGTACGGCCAAGTAAAACTAAGCCGCAGAAGCAGTGCTCATGAAGACTCCATGCGGCCAAGCAAAACTAAGCCACAGAAGCAGTGAAGACTCCATGCGGCCAAGAATAAAAACTAAGCCACAGAAGCAATGAAGACTCCATGCGGCCAAGAAAAACTAAGCCGTAGAAAAAGTGCTCCCTGACCCCATGCGGCCAAGCGAAACAAAGCCGCAGAAGCAGCGCCCCTGGAGGCCTCATGCGGCTATGGCAACTCAAGCCGCAGAAGCGAGACACTCGAAGGACCCATGCGGCTAAAGGGACTCGAGCCGTAGAGGGAAGGTTCTCATAGATCCCATGCGGCCAAGTGAGCCCAGCCGCAAAAGCAAGGTTCTCAAAGATCTCATGCAGCTAAGTGGAGCCGAGCCACAGAAGCAAGGCCCCTAAAGCCACTATGCGGCCAAAATGAGTTAGACTCTACTTTGTGGAAGGGACACATAGCAATTTGACCAAGTCTCAACCATCCAGATTCGCTATAACAAAATCTCAACAACCCCCTACCAGTTGGCAGCCTAAGATCAAGTCTTTGTGTGCTGTTACATACGTGGCCACGTGACCCCTTATGCGGCCCAAAATCTGCTATTGCAGGAATCACTATAAATAGCAGGGTGCCACACCCATACAAAAGGTTGGCAATCAAAGGCTGGCAATTTTCTTCGAGAGCAAAGACTGTGTCCGATAGTCCAAGGAGTAAGACATAGTTGCTACACTTTCTCGAGCCTCTATCGTCACCCCCCAGAATAAAAAAAACTAAATAATTTTACTTAGATTGTTTCCTAGGTTTTCTTTCTAGACTTTCTTTTGTACAAGCGAGTTTGCAATCAAGTTCAATTCCTCTGTAATTTTTGTTCTTGATATTTAATGGCAAACACCTGGGGGTAGCAAGAAGCCTGTGCCCAAGGAAGGCGTGTTCCAACATACGCGCTCTAAGGACGGACTCTCGTCGCAAGAAGACAGTTCATCGATCGCGGCACCTGCTGGGGGTAGCCATCCCACTACGGTGTATAACAACCTTTCATTTTAGCATGACGAAGAGATGTATGACATCGACACTTCTGCGGGCGCAAGCAGTCAGAAGACCGGGGGTAGGAACAATGTCGAGTTGGAGGACGATCGTAATTTACATGTCTTCCCACAAGACGATGAGCACTAGCACTTCGAACCAGAAAGCAAAATATCTACCACCCCTTCTACTTACACGCACATAGCATCTGTGCACATGGAGGCTGATGACAACGAAGAATCAAGTGGAACTGCTGATCAACAGAAACGCATTGAGGTTCTCAAAGGAAGTCTTAACGCATTGAACATATCCATACAGACTTTAGCCTCTGTCATTCTGGAGATCAAGGAAATATTGGTTTCCACTGCCTCCATACCTGCAGCTCTGACGGTTCGTAATGGACCTAGTACCCTGCCCGTCATAAATCGAATCGCGCAGTCGTCGTCCATTTCGTCGACCATCAATCCAACAATATCTAACAAAATATAGCAAGCACTCGAAGAGTTATACGCTCTCCACGATGCCAAAGAAAAGCGAGCCAGACTCCGAATGATGGGCATCCGACAGCCTTATCCTGTTGAGTGGGACGATGTGGTATATCCTCCCAAATATAACCATAGATTATCACCCCTTATGATACCAAGGAGTCGTCCAGACGATACTTGAGGTACTTTGCCTCAGTAACAGGACACCTTACAAAGGACGATGCCCTTCTCACCGGCATCTTCGTTGGAGCTCTAAAGGGGGTGTCCTTTGAATAGTTCTACAGTTTGATCGACAACTGCATTAAATCCTTTGAAGACCTGAAGAACATGTTCCTGGAACGGTTCTACGAAGGAGGGCTGGACATGACGATGTCTACTCTCATGGGCATCGTTCAGAAAGAAAAGGAGCCCGTACGAGCGTACATCAAACGCTTCCGCCAGGCCGCCCTAAGGCTACCTCCAGGCATGCCTGAGCCCATGCTCATGAATTCATGCCGTAAGAATATGCTCCCTGCCAACAAAATGTGGCACAGTGCTCCATGTATCGAGTGGACGCCCTTCATTACTGAAGCAGACGTAGCTCAGAAGAAGGCATATGACGCACAACTCTTGGGTCTGAACTCCCCTCTATTGAAGATAAAAGGAAGCGTGTAGGAGACGGTAAAGGCAAGCAAGCTATGGCCGTCAATATTACATAGGGTCCAGCGCTCGTGAGCTCCAAGCCAGCCAAAGCACAGAAGCCGAAGGAAACCTACTCCTTCAATGATGAAGACACTCTTGAGTTATTCGAGATGCTGACCAAGGGCGGCAGGCTGCAGCTTCCACCTCCCAAGCATCCTAACGAAGTAGGAAAGATGGATAATCCTAAGCACTGTCATTGCCACCGGTACATCCACCACTCAACACGCGACTGCTACGTGTTGAAAAGACAGATTCAACGTCTTATCGACGTCAAAGTCATCTCCTTCGATTATGAGGAAAAGACTTGACGGCCAACATGGTCACGATACGGTTCGGGAGCTTCCCGATAGCCGAGACTCAAGTCGGCGTCGTCCCCATCCCAAAGGCAGCGATGGAAGTCGTCAACCTTCCACCCGCCAGGAATAATGCTCAGGGCCTCATCCCCTTCACAACATCTCAAGGTGAAGTAATGTGGGTTCATCCAGATCTCACTCCTGACATGACTGTGCCAGCAGCACGCCCAGCTAAAGGGAGGAAGGTCAGGACATGTTGCATGGTCTCTTCCTCGACAGAAGACACAATGCTGACCACTAGTTCGGCTCTACAGCGAGAGGAAGACCAGGCTGCTGAAGAAGAGACACCCTCGACAGTGACCCATTCTACTCCCGATACAGCACAAGCCGGACCTTCTCAACCTCTTGCCGTAGAGAAGCAGAAACCGAAGTAGGTCCGCATCGATAAGCCTCTACAAAAGGATTCGGCAGTAGGCCGAATCAAGCCCTACAACTTCGATATACTGGCGCAGCTGGCCAACACGCCGGCTCGATTATCACTCTTTGAGCTTCTCCGGCTCTCCAAAGTGACTCGGGATGCCCCGAGCGAGGCACTGCAGAATGCAGAGGCTTACCTCGCACAGGTGAAACAGCCCAAGAAAGACCCTGCGGCATGTCCGCATTACCATAGCGTGGTCGAGGTGATTCCTAACATCACGTTCGCACAGCACGATATGCTACTAAAGAACAATCGGCACAACCGACCCTTGTACTACACAGGATACGTGGGTGACATCAAGGTCGATCGCATTCACATTGACCCGGGCTCATCGCTCAGCATCATCCCTCAAAGTCTGCTCCAGGCTTTGAGGATCCCGATGTACCGTCTCATGGCATTGAACACCACCATCAGCAGCTTCAACGCGAGAAAGAGTGAGCCTCTGGGCAAGATCCGATTGAAGTGCCAAATAGGTGATCTTTACACTGAGGTTACCTGTTACGTCATCGATGCAGGCACAAACTACAACACGTTGCTTGGGCGGCTATGGATCCATGAATACATGATCGTCTCCTCCACCCTTCACCAGTGCATGAAGTACGTGGCTAGTGACGTGACCGTCAAGACGAAGTTCACTGATATCGACCCGTTCCGAGGTCTCGAAGCATATTGTACGGATGCCGATCTGTACAAACCACTCCCCTTGGATGATGAGTCCCATTGTCATGATCCGTACCCGCTTTTCGGGATACGAGTGCGTGTACAAGCCAGCCTACGTCGTAGAGTCGACGGTAGAACGCTGTCAAGGCCATGATGCTCAAATTCACAAGAAGATTTTATTTCTCATTCACATTTCAAAATTGATTACAACATTTACAAGAATTATATTTGAAAAGAAATACAAAGTCTCACAAATCTATTACAACAAACTAATCAATCTAACTGGTTTCTAGGTTTTGTCCTGCAAGTATACCCGTGTCTCCCCAATGCTAAGAGTAGCTGCAGCCAACCTGAAAAATATTGGTTTTCCAGTCATAAATGGAACAAGTACACATATGACAGCTATCCGAGACACAACAGAGTCACAAAACATGTATATAGCATATAAGAATGAAACTAGAAAGTAACTAGCATCATGGTATAATCGAAAAGAACATGTAACTCTACTGATGAGAAATAGCTACCAGAAAGCAATATGTAAACTATGGTAACATGGCAAGTGGTGAAGAACAAGATGAAATAATTGGAATATTAACCATCTACATGTATTGAAATATCAATTTCGACGTGTGAACGGCTAAGGGGTTAATACGGCACCCTGCATGTGTCGTGTGCAGCTGCTATCAGTCAAGGTCAGACATTTTGGGATGGAATGGGTAGTTCACACGTCTACTAAGATATTTCCCCGCCCAGCTAGTACTCATGGAATCGAGTCGCAAGCATGGTAATCATGTAAATGACAGTCAAGAAGTATAATAAATCTATGGTACTAATTTACGTGTGACGAGCATGTCAACAAGCAGCAAGACATATGCATAACATGTAAAGGAAACAATTAGAAAAGAAAGCAATCAGTATATGCACTTGCCTCGGGTTGTTGCAGTTGTGACTGGATCATTTTTGCACAGAATAGTCACGGATGTCGTAAGTATGCAAGGCTACCCCAATTGATGGTACGGACCGTGCCATCGGGTCTGCGACAGTCCGATGAGCCTAGGGTCGACATGAAGTGGTCAGAAACACAAAAGAATAGGAACGTATGACTAATCATGGTCGAGACATAATATATATAATCTAAAACGAAAAATATTTATTATTTCTAGTAATTATGGATTTTACTAGTAAAATAGGTTTTTGACAATTACTTTGAAGATTTATAAAATTATTATAAGGCTAATACTTAATAAGAAAATATGTTTATATAGAAAATGTTTTATAAATTATCGAGAAGTTATTTATAGTATTCCAACTATATATATATATATATATATATATATATATATATATATATATATATATATATATATATATATATATATATATATATATATATATATATATATTATTCAAAATACCTTTAGACGATTATCTTGAAAATTCCATAAATTTAGTTTAGGTCTAAGAACTTGATTTTTGAATTGCACATAGGGTCGAGCCCAAACTATATTTTATTACAATTAAAATTTAGCAATACTTATATATATATTAGATGATAGTATGAATAATATTAATAGTATCGATAATGAAATTAATGACAAAATATTAATGATAATACCATTGAATAGGATTAATAATATTTTAACCAGTACATATACATCATGCTTGTACTTAGTAATTAAAAACATAATACCTTCATGGATCCATACTAAAATCTATACACTAAAATTATCTTCCATTATAAGGCCCGGCCTAAATTATATACTCTATTTCACAAAATTAATCTCACAATGGTATAAGCCCACTTAAGAAAAGACCAATTGTTTGGCCCAAATAAACTTAAGCCCTTACCTAATATCTCTCCACACAAGTCAACAGAAAAGAGAAAAATGGATTGGGGAAGCTCGAAGAGAAAGGGGCTTACCAGCGGCTTGCCGGCAGCTCTTGCTTCGGCGGCAGGGCGCAGTCGCCTACGCAAGGCGGTCGAGATTCTCGAAAATGGTGAGGGCGAAGTTTGGGGAGACGACGCCAGCAAAGGCGGAGCTCGCCAGTCGGCGTGCGAGGGAGCAGGCGGGTCTGTGGCACGGCGCTCTGGCTGGAAGGAGGGCTCGACCTCGCCGTGCGGTCCTGATGGTGATGATCTGGAGGCGCGGGAGTCTTGACTTCACCGGAGGAGCTGTCACCGACGGTCGCGGAGGATGGTTCGACGGACACAGCCATGTGCGGCGGAGCTCGCGAAAGAGAGTGGGCGAGTACAGGAGAAACTGGCGTCGGGCGAGTGGCCTAGGCGGTCCGGTGGCCGGGCAGGCCCGTGCTGATCGGGATGGAGGCGGACAAGGCACGGTGGAATCCCCGGCCCTTGCGAGTCGGAGCAGGTGCGAAGGCACGGGATCGACGTAATCAGGCGGAGGTAAGCGAGGGGTGTGTTCGTTTGATTTGGTGGTGGTGGTGGTGGTGGTGGTGGTGGTCGCATGACAGCGATGGTGGCGGACGCGAGGAAATTGTACTGTAATATTGTAGCGGAATAGAAATGATGTGGTGTGCACTGACACGGACACGACGACACGAGGTTGATGGAAATGATGGGAATGAGTTGGTGACAAGGATACGGATGCAGGGTTCCGGACGCGGCTGATACGAGTACACGGACACTGGGATACGGAATGGTAATGGTGATGATGGGTTATCGCGATGGTTGACGGGATGTCGGCAGGCATGGGGGTAATGCCGCCATGGAGGAGGCATTGTGCTCGGGGCTGACTCGACGGTGGGCTTCTGGCGTTGATAGGTGGTGAAAGTCAGGGAGTCGAGTGGTCGACGCCAGGGTGGAAGTAGGTGGTGAAAGTCAGGGAGTCGAGTGGTCGACGCCAGGGTGGAAGACGGAAAACGGCGTGGTGGATGAAGGCCACAGAGTAATGATTAGGATTTGGGCTTTGGTTGTGGGAGAAATAACCCACCTTATATAAGAGGTGAATCTCCCAGGAATCATAATTAAAATTATATATTTTTCAAATCAACCGAGTAATTGTTTTACTACAAAAATAAGGTATGGAAGTATATTTTCATTTAGTAAAAACAAATCGTATCAAACATGTTTTTAGTAAACCTTTCAGTGAATAAAGAAATTTATGCTATCCAACACCAAAATATAAGAAAGTCCAATAATTATCATTGGATAATTTTGTAATGCCAAACATAAGAAACAAATATTTCTTTGAAAGGCAAATGATAATCGTAATCAGAAATTTAATTAGTGTTCTCGAAGTCTAAAATAATGATTAAAACATTTATAATTTGAAGAATAAAACTATGAAAATCATAATCGAAAATAAATTAGAAATCTTTTTGTTTATAATATATTTATAGGTCTTAAGAATCCAATTTTTGAAATCAGAATATTTGAAAGTCCAACATATTATATATATATATATATATATATATATATATATATATATATATATATATATATATATATATATATATATATATTCAATTAGAAAATTAAGAAAGTTACTAAGAGAAATTAGTGCTCCTGAATCATGATTTTCAATCGAGTTTTTGAAGGCCGACAACAACAACAATTATCTTTTAGAAAGTTTCAAAAAACCACCTTTAAACAAATAATTAAAATATATATATAATTTTGATAATTCGGGAAGAGGAGTTACAAATCTATCCACCTTAAAAATAAATTCGTCCTCGAATTTAAGGAATGGCTATGATAGTTAGGCTGGGCAGAAGGAAACGTAGTATAAGATAGTTTAATAAAATGGATGGATAGGTTAAAAAGAAAGTGTATTTAAAGAAAATTTTGTTGTGAATGATATTGATCGACAAGTTAGAATTGATCAAGCTTAGCAAGAGTTTCATAATAAGAAATATTGATCCAAGCATTGGCCAGGAAAGATTAAAAATGGAAAACAATTAGATATGGCTTGATGTTAGAATTTAGGTCGTAACCGCAAATTCTAGAAGGTGCTTGAGAAGATAAGTCATAGAATTTAGAAAAGAAGATCATCGATATTGAGATTATGACTCAAATTCATCAAATCATAATTACCATCCTTCAAAATTCATCTCGTAACCCATATTGGTACTCAACCTTTATATTTCATAAGAGGTTAAACCTTCCAAGATATTTCAAATTTGAATTTAAAATCTACCATCAAATATCCTAAAACTAAAATATTATTGTCAATATATTGGATTGTCTTTATTCGTAAGTACCATATTACTTTGGCTTCTATCCACCCTTAGTTACACTTACTCATCAAAATACAAACTCAAACGAATTACAATTTTCCTAATTTTATACTCCAACTAGGTCAACATTTATTCCTCCTTCATATGTCAAGGCATTCTGTATGTTGGCATCAATTTTTCTCTAAGCATACTTGTAATCCTATCATAGATAGGTATCAACTATTTAAAATTTAACCATACAAAACTTGTCAGTTTTCGTCTTCCAAAATTATTCGAATTGAATAAGCAATTTGTATATAAATATTTTTAAATCAACTTCACTAGGGCAAACTTAGCAATCAAACAATTAATCTTTTGACTTTTATCCATCTAAGATCTCATTTGTCTTATACCTTATTTAGAATATTTTCATTATCCTCGAGAATTTACAATCAAAACTCAAAATTGGTATTATCCTAAAACTTTTAAATCAGGTCTCAAACTTCATTTGTTATCAGCAATATACATAATTTTTTTCATTATCTACGATTCCATCTAACGAATTAGTCGTGGCCTATCATCAAAATTTCAACTCTTTTATTTCTATTATCCTTGGATATCATGTTTATTTCATGAAAGTGAGATCATGAGGCTATCTGTCTCAAATTTACTTTCTACAACAAAAGTTTATCATGTAGCCTTCCTTGTAATTTAAGGGATGTCTAGAACAACTATGCTCGATTGGTCGAATGAAAAAGATTGTGAGACTCGTCTCACAATATCGATTTATATACGGATACATATTTTGCAGTGTATTTCATATTTTCTTGGTTTTCGGAATGCTTTAAAATTTTTCCAAAACTATAGGTTTTCTTCTTGATCGGCATGCCGCCAGTATATCGGTGTATACCGACAGCATACCGCCCGGACATATTTTCTACACTTTATATATTTTCGATTTCAGATATTTTGTGAATAGTATTTTTAATATTTTCGTGAATAGTATTTCGGATATTTTCGTAAATAGTTTAGATGCACCCTATTATCCAATGGATATTTGGTTTTTTTTGAATGACCATGATTGACCTAGACCTTGACATGGATCACCATCCGATGGTCAAGATTAATTCCTCATTCTACATATACCATTTTACTTTCTCTATCCATCCTCTTTTCACTCTTTCTTCCTTCCTTCTTCACTTTTATTTCTCTTCCTCAAGTGCTTAGGAAGGCTTGGCCTTGAGGTCTAGAGTGTTGTTTCGTACCCCTCTTGGTGGTGGAGTGGAAGATTAGGCTTGGAGCTTAACCTAGGCAAGTATATCTTGCCAAATTTATGAACAATATTGTTTTTGTTGTCACTTTTGTTTTCCTTGGTATTAAATGCTTAGAATTTTTCTAAACTTACTTTGTTAAGAATGTTTTCCTTGTGATTCTCGTCTATATGCATGTTTCTAAATTTGGTTAGAACTATGATTTGATTTTCTGTTAAAATCCAATATTGACTTAGTAGAAAATTCAATATCAAGAGTGATACTGGTGTTACCATCATGGATCTTGGTCACATATGCATATATGAGGTCCTCACCAAGCTTGTATACATAGATTTTGAGTTTGGTGGAAATCGGAACCCGTTTCAGTTTCCCAAGAACCTATTTTTGGAGTATTTTAAGGTATTGATCTATCAAATCTTTGAATTTGTGAAAACTAATTCTTCCATCCTATAAGGAATTAAATTTCATGTGATTTTGACTTTTGAAAATCCGAATTTCGATTTAAAAGAAAGTTTTTATGGCCGAAACAAGTTTTGAGTTTTCAATAATCAACTTTCTGTGACGGTTCGGAAAATCCGTCGGATATCCGCAGAAATCCGTCGAAAAATCCTAACTTGCACCACTAAACTGCTGTGACACTTCAAAAAATTCGTCGGTAATCCGCAGTAATCCGCCGGATGATCCAGTTAGGCTGTTTTTGCCTGTTTTTGCCCGTTTCTGCCCGTTTTTGTCCGTTTTTGATATTTTCTTTGATTGTAATGAATTTTTAACATGATTAGATGACCTTGTATATTTAGAGAATGATTGTACACCTATATACACTTGACATTATCCAATATTTACTTGATAGTGACCCGTCGTGGTGCACTCTTAAACATGTCTTTTCCTAGATTTCATGATAGTGGCCTATTATGGCGCACTATTGATTCTAGTACATGTCTAGCTCCTTGATAGTGGCTCGTCGTAGCGCACTCTTGTCTTGATATTGTCATGTCTTGTTGTGGATTGTTGTAGTGCACAATCTTGCTTGTTTTGTCCAGTCTTGCATGTCTCATGTCTAGGATAGATTCTGCGGAATGCCACACCCAAAATCCAACAAGAAAATTTACGGAGTAGATAACTCGCATGATTACCTAGATCATTGGAGACTTTTTCGATTACCTGTTGCCCCTTTGGTCTTGGTCTTATATATATACATGGGATTTGGAGCTATCTGTCATGATGAGCACTCTTCCAGCAAACCGTCGAGTGGGACACTTCTCTAGGACACATGTATTTTACTACAGTGTGTCTGCTATACTTGTTTTTCTTTTAGGCTTGGATTATTCTGGTAGCAGCATGCAGGTAACTGGAATCGAATTTTTCAAACTTGTATGTGTCAGTAATTAGGATTGTGGCAACCCTAGTTAGCTAAAGTATCAAGCCGTACTAATTGTTTGGCCGTGATTAATAGATGGAGTCCATTCCTGTCTAGTCTAGTCTTGCTTCAGTTTATCTTATTGCAGTACTTAGCTTCCTGTCATTTCTTACATGCTATTCTTTCTACTACATGCTCGGCTTCACCATATGCTCACATGTCCAGTTTATTCTATGTATTCACTTACTATCCTTCTTGCATGTTCCAGCTTCCATTCATAAACACCGTGGTACCAAATTACTATTCTAGTCTCGTTTACTGCTTTATCTTAGAGATGTTATAATTTACATGCTGGTTTTAGTTCATAGTTTGGCTTCCTTTGTGGTACTTGCTATTGGGGTTCTGACCCCACTGGTTTTGCATTGACCAGATTTAGTTGAGGAGTCCGAGAATCTTTCGGACCTTCCACTCGATGGTGACCACCCGGAGCACCAGAGGACTTGAGTGGGTGTTCTTTCTCTTATCCACTCTTTTTCTGTACATATTCTTTTGAGGCGTTTAGCCACCGAGCACGTGTTTAGCTCGTGTTTTGGACTTGACATTTGGCCTATGAGCTTAGGCATGATATTATATTTCTAGACTGCAGCTAGAGCTGATCATGTATCACTTAGTCTTGCAAGTTCTTTATTTTTTATTACTAGCTTCATGATCATCTATATATTATAGTTTGGGACGCTTTACTGTCTTATATGCATGATGATCATATTATTATACCTTACTTCTTGTCTGAGACTGAGGTATCTATGATTATGTGACCTAGGATTGACTGTTGGTTTGTATCAATGACCCCCATCTATATAGCTTATACGTTGTTTCGGAGTACTGGAGTACTTTGGTATACGTAGCTGGCCTGGTCCGTCCCTACTTGCCCGTATTCTGGTTCTGGGGCATGACATAGGTTTTATGGTGGCCCATGCAGGTCTGATTTATCAGATATGTGGGGGTTGCTGGTAGTTATCTCAGTCATAAATTCTTCTCCATTGATATCCTCAATATTACTCCTTACCTCTGATCTTTGACCTGATATCTGCTTTGATCGTTGATCTTTCCTGTTCCCTCGACCTAATCCTTGTGTCCTTAAACTTTCAGGGGCACCGTTCCTGGTCATTCTGATCGGCCTGTGCGGGCTTTGCCGATGGCAGATCAGTGTCCCTTAGTTTCGTCGGTTCAAGAGGAGCATCCTCGGCATTCGGAAGCAGAGTCTATAGTGGACCAAAGGGCAGAGTCGCCAGTTCCTCCTATTCAGCCAGCAGTACCAGTTCAGCCAGGGCAGCCAGAGGGTATTGTTCGAGCACTGGTGGATGTTTTGAGAGATTTTATGGCGTCATAGCAGCGTCAGAGAGATGTTCTCACCCATTCTGTCCAGACGGTTTTGGAAAGGGGTGGTGCTCAGGTCTACAATTCTGCGAGCAGCTTCAGGTGTCTCCATCCCCCATACTTTTATGGTACAGAGGATGCTATTGCGTCTAATGCGTGGCTTCAGGATACTGAGGCCATTCTGGATGCGACAGGGATTCCGGCTAGGGAGCGTGTGGCAGTTGTCAGGTTGCAGCTCTTGGATTTGGCCCGCAACTGGTGGACGGCTCATGAGGTGCCTCTTGTGGCACCGATAGCTTGGGCAAATTTTAGTGAGAGGTTTTAGACTCACTATTTTGATGCAGTGTCACGTTATGATCTGCAGCAGAGGTTCATTGGCTTGCGGCAGATGTGCAGGACCGTCGACGGATATACGACAGAGTTTAGAAGGCTCAATCGGTTTGCCCCTTCCTTAGTGGCGACCGAGTTGGACCGGGCGAGGAGGTTCTAGCAGGGGCTTCATCTGGAGATCATACTGGCAGTTGAGCAGCATGAGTTACAGACTTTTGATACAGTAATGAGGGCGACTAGGAGGCATGAGTACACCTCGCAGAGGATCGTTGATAGAGTTGGAGGTCAGAAGAGGCCTCACATTCAGAAGGGATCTTCCTCCCAGTCGTCGGCACCAGCTCCAGCAGTCCAAGCTTTGACGATTGGATCTCCGAGGGGACCGGTTCTGACGGCTTCCTTTCAGCAGTCGTCTCAGCCGCGTCCTCAATAGCAGAGGCAGTCTTCCTCAGTTGGTTGTTCCCATTACGGAAAGGAAGGGCATGTCTTATCAGAGTGTCGTAGGGCATAGGGCTTGTGCCTAGCTTATGGAGCACCGGACCACAAGATAGGGGCTTGTCCCAGAAGCAGTTCGGCTGGATCAGCACCCTTCCAGCCAGCAGTTCAGCAGTTTAGGGCACCAGCACCGGTTCAGCAGCAGCAGGCCCAGAGGCTATTACCGATGCGGTCTCAGCAGTTCCAGCAGCAGAGGCCTCAGCAGTATGCTCTGGCTCAGGCTCAGGCTCAGAGGTAGAGGGGTCTAGAAACCAGAGTTCAGGGTCAGGCTTTCACGCTTTCTATGGAGGAGGCACTAGTATTTGCCATTGATTGTAAAAGTACAGAACAATTTTATGGGAGGACTGAACTTAGACTCACAACACAAACTCGCTTGTACAAAGAAAGCCTAGGGACGAAAGCCTAGGTACAGCAGACTAAGTACAATTATTTATTTTAGATTCTGGGGGGTGACGATAGAGGCTCGGGAAGGCGACGGCAGCCCTGCCTTACTCCTTGGACGATCGGTGTGCAGCCTTGGCTCCTATAACGAGGTGGTTGGCGTTGATGAAGAAATGCTCTTCTTGCTCTCCTCGTATTGCTCTTCTGGCTTCTCTCTCTCTAGATTGATCTTTGTGGATTTTTCTCTCTGATTATTGGGGAAGCGTCTCTCTGTATGTGCGTCTCTCTCTGTGTCAGTATCTCCTTTTGCAAGGGAATGGCACCCTGCTATTTATAATAGTGGGGGGCATCATTAGGGTTTGCAATGATTGCCCATTCTCAAAGTGGCGGTAGCCTGGTAAATGATCAATCTGGACCATTAATCTTGAGCATGAAGGATCTGGGCCATTAATGGGGATTATACCAAATCATGTCAGTCATTAATGTTGATTGCAATAAATCCCCATCATGATGATTTGCTGATATCCGCAAATCTAAATGAATCAATTTAATTCATTCTCTTGCCACGTGTCCCAAATCATTGGGATCTGATCCAAAATTTGATTATCTTTAGGACACGTGTCCTGTCATCATTGTTGAGCCGCATGAGGAGCGTTCATATTTGGGCCGCATGAAGGTCGTCATGACCGAGCCGCATGAAAGATTTCATGACCGAGCCGCATGAATAGTCTCTATACTCAAACCGTATGAAGGTTGTCATGACCGAGCCGCATGAATATGTTCATGATCGGGGCCGCATGGGGGTCTTCATGGCCGAGCTTTATGAGAGTCTTCATGGCCGAGCCGTATGGATTTCTTTCATGGCCGAGCCACATGGGGGACCTTCATGATTGAACTGTATAGGTTTCTCTGTACTGGCCGCATGGACTCGTCTAGTTTGGCCGCATAAACTAGTCTCGAAGTTGTGAAGATTTTCTCCAGTTCCCTAGGAGGATGTTGCTCTTGTGTCGGTCATCATGACTACTTTTCGTCAGGGCTGTCAGCTGTCAGCTGTCAGCCGTCAGAGCATTAACTGTCAGCCGTCAGAGCATTAATTGCGTTTGAATGACGCTGGGTACAGCTGTTCTAAAAAGACACGTGGCTTCCCTCTGCTGGCCGCATGGAGTCCACTCTGTGTTTGAGCCGCATGTGGCCCCTTGGCCGCATGGATCATTTTTCTCTTCTTTTTCATGCTTCTACAAGACCCCCTTCAAAGTTTTCAATTTGCAAAATTGAAATACTTTGAATAAGAAGCATAATTATGCCAGAGCCGCATGGATGTATTCTGTCCTAGCCGTATGGATTTGACCAGCCGCATGATTACCTCAACCGCATAACTCTCTGAGCCGCATGGGCTGTTTTGGCCGCATGAGCTTCTTGCCACATCTTCCTGCCACGTGTGTAAATCTTCTGTGAATCTTCTGTATTTAATGCTCTTGATTTCCTGCAGATTTTAGGAGCCGCTTTCTTGGGCCAGGATCCCAAGAGTCAGCCTATTATTCAGCCGTTTTGCCTCGATGACCGAAGAGTCGGTCATCATATTGCACGCGGATCGAGGCGTTCCTTCCTTTGTCTATAAATAGGAACACTTTCGTTCTAAGGAATCTCCTTTGCTCTCTTCGATCTTTCTAACTCCTTTCTCTCCCAAGCACCTATGGCTCCCAAGAAGGCTGCTGCGTCGAAGGCTGCGAAGGGCAAGGCGGTCGCTTCTGCGGCGACGAACGTGGCCACTCCTCCGCCGGCCGCTGTTCACTCTGTTCATCCCGACGTTCATCCACCTATCGCTGGTAAGGGCATTGCTTTAGAACCCTAACTGCCATGGCTCTGCTGCATAATTTATGCACAAGCCGCATGTACAAGGTTCGTCGATATGACCGCATAAGCACTTCGCCCAGGAGGCCACATGGGCTTGTCATACTCGATCTGAACCGCATATATATTTTCGGTTTGAGCCGCATGAGCGTAGTTCATAAGCTCATATGCTTGTAGCCGCATGAGTCTATCTGTTCAGGGCCGCATGAGTCTGCGTGGACTTTGAACCGCATAGTCTCACCTGAATCTGAGCCGCATCAGTGCCTAGGTTTGTCTGTTGAGTCCATGTGAACCTTGAACCGCATAGGCTCTTTCGAACTCAAATCGCAGAAGCTTCATAAGCTCATCTGAACTTGATTTGTATGGACTCGTCTGACTCGGAGCCGCATAAGGCTATGATGAACAGAACTGCGTGGACTCATCTTGTTCTGAGCCGTATAAGGCTGTGACGACCCGTGCCGCATAGACTCAAGTGATCTTTCAAATGCTCTTTTGTTTATGACTATCTTCTAATCTTATTTCTTTCGTCTCTCTTCAGTGAATCTGCCAGTAAATCCTGCAGGGGGAACTCCTAGTGGGCTCAAATCAGTTTGCCTTGGGCGTGCGTCTTGATGACTTGGTTAAGTACGTGCTGAATCAATTTCCTGCTGATGAGCCTTCGGGGAGGTTGAACGCCATCGAGAATCAGATCCTCCATTATCTCCGTGCCGTGATGAATTCTGGGAAGTTGGATGGATCATACCTGAAGCCCTCATTCCTCTTCGGAGACGCTTTAATCATAAAGAAACCCCGAGTATTAGAGATCTCTGAGAACTGGGATTTTACTTTGGATGGGATGACGATCCATATTCCTCTCATGGAGCGTCATTATCCTCTGTCTTGGTTCAATATGGTATTGTTGGACAGGAAGATGGTGTGTAACTTAACTCCTACCCAATCAGGGATGTTGATGGGCGACATCCATTATAACCCGAACGTTAGATCAGCGTACGCAGGTAAGGATTCCGTCCTCCGGTACATGATGGGACTGGCCCCAGGTACTTTCATGAACGTATATGGTCCCAACTTCACATTCACTCAAGCTGATACATTTTTGAATCGGCTTGCTCGCAAAAAATCTTATCCCGTTGGCGGACTGGCATTGCTGAACTGGATAAACCCTACTTCTACGTGGGCCCACTTGACCACTTGGGTTCTGCAGACCTACGAGACATTCCTGCGGGAGGTGGGACTCTATCATGCCATTCGGGGCACCTGTCACGGGCTTCCTATCAATAAACCATTGTTCGTGGCGCTCCTGGAGATGTATAACCGGCGAACGGTGACGTTCTTTGCACCCGGAGGGGAGTTGGGGCTTGCTCTCCATGAAATGTATACTGTCTCCAAGCTTCCGTGGGGGAACGAGCCTTTTGAGGTGTACACCCCGTCGAACGAGGAGTTCGAGGACCTGAACCGACGATTCCCAGGTTTTGTTGCGGTGTACCAGGAGTTGCTATGCCATCATAGTGCTTGTCATCAGATGGCTATAAAAAGGAGGATAGCTCAGAAGGGAACGCTCCCCACACCACATCCTGGGTCAATTATCTTTTTAAAGTTGGCCCTTCTGGCAAGGTTATTCTTCGAACCCCTCAAACTCGGGGAGAGATAAAAGACCTGATGTTGAGTGTCAAGAAGTCGCAGTCTAATAGCGACATATTCGGGAGTCAAGCTGACTCTCTCAGCTATTTTTACTACGGTACCAGGCAGATGTCAGAGAAGGCGCTCCTGGCTGGATTTTTGATGATATGGCTATGGAACTGCGTAGTCTCGGAGGGGGGGCTGGTTCTATTGAGAGGATCAGCCGCCACTTCATTCTTCCTGCCGTTAAGCTGGTATTTGGAGTTAGACTGGCTCTTCTCCCGGCTATGGTGTGTAGCATACACCATGGTCTTCGAACATTCTCGTCCAAGGTTATTGCCCGCAAGAAGATGCTGGACTTTGAGCGCATAGAGCTACCTTTCCACTATTTGATGGGGTGGTTGTTGATGCACTACAAGTCTTTGATGGGATCTGGAATAGCAGAAGATGCTACAGACGAAGACGCTTTCCTTTTCCAACGCCATCACCAACCTTGGGAATACAGTACTATGCCAGCTTGTCGGAGGGCGCTGGCGAGGGTGGATGGGTGTGACTTTTTCGTGTATGTTCCTCATTTTTCTGATGAAGAAGTGAGGGATGTACACCTTGATGGTACCGGACCTCCTCACTTTCTGTCTCCGAAGATGCTCACCTGGTTGCGCAACATCCGCCCTACGCATCTGGTTTATCGTAACCGCGATAATGTGTACTTGGAGCCCTACCTGCCTAGTAGGTTTTCCTGCCAATTTGGCTATAGCCAGTTATTCCTTGACTGTCCCAGCCCTTGCTTGGGCTTTGAAGGGAGCGTTCTTGATGGTGTCAGAGCGTGGAATTATTATGACGCTTATCATACTCGGACCAGCTTCTCGGTCCCTGATGGTAAGGCGCCGAAGGAAATTTTGTACGTGGCTGCCTTGTATCATGTTATGGCGAACATGCCTCCTGTCAATTTTGATCCGAGTACCAGTTTTATCGTGGGTACCGGTTTAGAGGAAAAGCCCAAGGGGGCTAAGGCTAGAAAGCAACTAGCGCTCCAGACTCCCCTCCCTGAATTAGAATCTTCCGAGGTGGCTGAGGAGGATGATGATCATGATAGCGAAGACTCTCTTTCTTTTGGGGGTGAAGAAGTAACGGATCAACCGTTTGCCACACCAGACGAACCGGCGGAGGATTCGTCGCTTGCTACACAAGAGGAAGTAGTGAGGGAAGGACAAGAGGAAGTAGTGAGGGAAGGACAGCCTCCCGCTGTGCCTGGTCCCTCACGCAAACGAGTCAGACGTGAGTCTTCTGACGGCAGAATGACCTTTTCTGTGAAAAGAGCCGCCGTTAGGTCTCGTGGGTTGCTTATTACCGAGAGGGATGAAAATGCTGACGGTGCTCCGGAGGTACGACTATGTTGGAGCCATCTCCTTGTTGTGGCTTTTTTTTCTTTCTTGGAGATATGACCTAATCATTTTTTTTGTAGGTGTCTGACGAACCAGGCTCTCCTGAACCGTTTGCTGCCCCTGGAGTTGATCCGGCCCTTGCTGCTTTGATTAGTGGCGTGTGTGCCGCGGTCCTTTCTGCGGGGGCTCTCTCGGCGGCGGCTGAGGACTCCCAAGTTGCTGAGGCCTCGGTCCGGGGTGACGAAGGTTTCCTCGGGCCTGTCACCGAGATTGCTGAATTTCAGCAAGGCGATGCTGATCTTGTCGCATCTCCTCCCGAGGGTGCCGGGGCGGAGGAGTCTATTATATTCGACTCGGAGGCCGTTGGTGGAGAGGTTGTGGTGGCCATAGGCGAACCTCAGCCTCCACACTCTTCCGCTGGTAAGATAAGCCAAATACTGACTAGTGAGGGGGCTTATTTGCTCTATCAACATATCCTCCAGGTCAAATCGATTCATGGTTGTCTTGGCCCAACAGGTCTTGACCCTTTACTTCCTACAGCGGATGTTCTTAGGGAAGGCTCGGCCTTCTGCGATCTGGGGGAAAGGAGCGTTTCCTCTCCTTCTCCGACTCATGTCGAGGGGCCTCCTGCCAGCTCCGGGCAGCTGGGAGTGGAGCTTATTCCGGGAGCGATGGTCTCCGTCTCATCCTCTGCTGCTCATACGGCTTCAGAGACTGACTTCTCGACCCTGTCGAGCATTCAAGTTCTGCGGGCTGCTGAAGAGGAGTTGGCCGCTATTCAGGCGTCCTTCCGCACGGAGTTTGTTTCCCTCGTGGCAGGAGCGGCAGATTCTGTCGCGTCTTCTTCAGTGTTGCCAGCTACACTCCCGTTGATGCCGGCTTCTTCGGAGGCTCTGGACGAGGTGTCGCAGGATGTGGTCGACAGCTTCTATCGCCATTTAAAGAGGGACGTAGATGCTGCCGTAGAACGGGGGACCCCTTTTTTTCTGTCCCTGCGGTGCGCTCGGGGTCAGATTAAAACTTTGAAGACTCTTCCTGGCGGGGTGGGGTTGGCTGCGCTCCTGGAGCCCAAGTTGGCAGAGGCTGATCAGCTCGTGACCCGATTGCTGGTGTTACGGCAGGCTGACTTGCCCGCTGCGATTGAACGGGAGCGGGGCTTCCTTATTGCCGCTCGGGATAGGATAAAGCTTGCTCGAGACACTGCCGGGCCAGTTGTGAAGGGGGACCTTGATAAGCTTTCTGCTTCGTATGACAGGCTGGGTCGTCGAAGTCAAGCTTGTAGGGCTCAGGAAGAGGCTGCTTCTCGTGGAATAGCTGACACGAAGGAGCGGATTCTCGCACTTCAGGAGGAATTGGCCTTCCTAGAGTCGGAGTTGAAGGCTGCTCATGCGGAACATGAGTCAATTGTTCAGGAGGCCGAGAAGGTTTCCCGATCTTCTGTTAATCTAGAACGGGCTTTCAAGAAATTCGAGGACAACTGGCAAGCTCATGCTCATCTGGAGGACGCGGCGGTGCTAACCCAAGAGGCGGAGCGTCGAGCTAAACAGAGGTTTGAGCGGTCGGTTGCCTTGCTGACAGACCGTCTCATGGCGTTATGTGCCCCGGAGCAGTGATCGGTTTTCTGTTTTCTTTCACTGTTTTCTTCTCTTCTCTTCTTCTCTTTTTTTTGTCAAGGGATATGATCCCAGATGATGTAGTACTTTGAATTTTGAATAAATGAGCATGTTTCAACTCATCTTCCCTTTCTTGTACTTGTGGTGTTTGTGGAATTGGACCTGCTAGGGGATTATTTGTGGACCTGTTACCCTGGGCGTACCTTAGTTTTAGGTACGAGTAACAAGTTTTGGAGAGGAATACCTAGAACAACTTCGCGATAAGACAGCTATAGAAGTTTTTGGTATTCGAGAGAATGCCAGGGAGCAACTGGGCTCCTAGGCATGATAGGGAAGGGATGGGCGTGTACTGGAGACCCAGTACAGCGTCTGTGGTCGATTGAGGACATTTGTGGTCATCAGAGGACATTTGCGGTCAACAGAGGACATTTATGGTCAACAGAGGACATTTGTGGTCAACAGAGGACATTTGTGGTCAACAGAGGACGTTTGTGGTCAACAGAGGACATTTATGGTCAACAGAGGACGTTTGTGGTCAACAGAGGACATTTGTGGACCTATTATCCTTGTCGTACTCCGGTTGTGGGTACAGATAATAGGTTAAAAGAGAACCGACATACTTACTCAGAGGTAATGAGGACATGGCAAGTATGAAGGTTTCTTCTACGGAGCCTTCCCACTCATAGGTAATGAGGACATGGTAGGAGTGGGCTCAATGAAGAGGGGGTACATAAAACGACTCAGAGGTAATGAGGACATGGAAGTCTTTTGTAGGGGGTAATTTGTTTTTGGCGGAAGTGAAACGACTCAGAGGTAGCATCGACATGGTCGTTTTGGAAGTTTGTGGACCTGTTACCCTTTTTTGTGTATTGGGAGTGCGGGTAGTGGATCATGAGGGAGGATCTCTTATAGGAAGAAAGTTCAGAGGTATGATCATACATGACTTACTATCTGAAAGAGTAACCGGAATGTGAGTTCAGAGGCACCAGCGGGTACATGACTCGATAATTTAGAATGATGTGAATGTGAGTTCAGTGGCACGAGAGAGTGCATGACTCGAGAATCTGGAGAATGGTGAGTGTGAGTTCAGCGGTACCAGCGGATACGTGACTCAATAATCTGGAAAATTATGAGGGTGAGTTCAGTGGTACCAGCGGGTACGTGACTCGAAAATCTGGAAAATTATGAGGGTGAGTTCAGTGGTACCAGCGGGTACGTGACTCGATGTATGGAAAATGTAGGAATGAGTTCAAAGGTACCAGCGGGTACATGACTTGATGTATGGAACCAGAATGTAAGTTCAGAGGTACGGGGAGGTACATAACTCGACACTCTGAGATGTCTCTAGGATTTTGTTTCAGACATAATACTTCTTTAGGAACTTGCCGTTGATGGGCAACATGAGCAAGTCTCCATTTTGCTTTACAAGGCGGTAGGCGCCGTTGGAGAATACGGCTTCAATGATGAACGGGCCTTCCCATTTTGGTTGGAATTTACCGACGGTTTTATGCGTCATAACCATCGGCCTCCGAACCGCCAGAACTAGATCGCCTACTTGGAATGTTCTGACCTTGACCTTCTTGTTGAAACTCCAGAGATTCTGGCCTGATATAGTTCGATTCGCTGTTGAGCTAACAGGCGTTTCTCGTCTAGGGCCTCCAATTCCTGTAGTCGGCGATGGTGGTTTTCGTCTGTCGTCAACTGATGTGTGAGGGCGACGCGGAGTGAGGGGATCTGAGTCTCTAATGGGAGAACTGCCTTGCTCCCGTACACCAGGGAAAATAGTGTATTCCCGGTGGCTGTTCGAACTGTGGTGCGATACGCCCATAAGCATTTGCCGAGCTTCTCGTTCCAGTCGCGCTTATTAGAGGACACAAATTTCTTGAGTAGCTTGATTATGGTTTTGTTGAATGCTTCTGCTAACCCGTTGGCTGCTGGGTTGTAGGGTGTCGAAGCAATGTTCTGAATTCGGTGCTTGTCGCAGAACCGATAAAATACGTGGCTTGCGAACTGTGGCCCATTGTCGTGAATGATCCTTCGGGGCAGTCCAAAGCGGTAGATGACATGATGCTTGAGGAAGCTGATCACGTTTGAAGTTTTCACCTCTGCCAATGGGATGGCTTCCGCCCACTTGGAGAAGTAATCGGTGATTGCGAGTATGAATCGGTGTCCTCTGGACGAAGGTGGGGTAATTGGGCCGACGATGTCCATACCCCATGCTTCGAATGGCCAGGAGGCCACAGTCGGATGTAGAAATTCAGGTGGCTGGTGGATGACGTCGGCATGGATTTGGCAGGCTTTGCACTTTCGTGCATAATCTATTGCGTCTGCAACTATCGTGGGCCAGTAATAGCCCATTCGTCGAAGGCGGTCTTGCAGTTTCGGGCCAGGTTGATGGGCTCCGCAGACACCATCATGGGCCTCACGTACGGCTTCTTTGGCTTCTGTATTTGATAGACACCGAAGCAGCAACCCATCGTAGGATCGACGATACAACATTTTCGTCTCCGTATCATAGAAAAATCTGAGAGAACGTCTTCTGATAGAAGTAGCTTCCTTCGGATTCTCTGGCAGAATGTCGTATACTACGAAGTTGATGAACGGCTATCTCCAGTTTGGTGCTTCGTCGACCGTAAGGGTGGAGTAGCTTTCCATGCATTGAACGTTATCCTTAGGACAGACCGGTTCACGGCCTATTATGTCGACCTGATGATGAGCGTAATTTGACACAGCTAGGAAAGCGGCCAAACAAGCTAGAGCGTCAGCCTCAATGTTCTGGAGTCTGGGAACATGTTCTATGAAGAATCCTCCCAGAGACGAGATGATGTCGATTGCTATTCGATGATACGGGATCATGTCTTCATGGCGGACCTCGTACGACCCCCGAATCTGATTGACGATTAACTGCGAGTCGCCGTATGCTTCAAGATACTCTACCCCCAGTTCTTTTGCAAGTCGGAGACCAATGACCAAGGCATTGTACTCGGCCACATTATTTGAGCAGGGCTCTGTGAGTGAGTAGGCCCGATTGATCACCAAGCCGGAGAGAGAAATCAGCACCACTCCAACTCCAGCGATGATGTTGCCTTTAGGTCCAGTTCTCGAAGCGCCGTCGAAGAACATTCGCCAGATGGCGTCATGGGAGACTGCATTTGAACTGGTGACCTCGTCCGGTATCTCTTCATATACCCTAGTCGTCTCCGAACCTGGATGGACTGCTAGAAAGTCTGCCAGAGCTTGGCCTTAAACAGCCTTTTGCGGGACGAAGATCATGTGGTACGGTGATAGTAATATCGCCCAGGTAGCAAGGCGAGAGCTGAGTGCCCCAGGTTTGGTCATGAGGACCCTGAGGGGGTTGATCCGCGATATCACGTGGATGGTTTGTCCCGTGACGTAGTGTCGCGTCTTCTGGATTGCGAACACGAGAGCAAGGCATTCCTTTTCTATGGCCGTGTATCGGTATTCTGGCCTAATCATCTTCCGACTGAGATAGTATATAGCTTGTTCGTGGCCCGCGTCATTATTTTGTGCCAATAGAGCGTCGAGAGAATGTTCCATCGCTCGTACATAGAGCAGGAATGGATTTCCGACAACAGGAGCTACCAGGACTGGGGGATTTGACAAATATTTTTTGATGCTGTCGAAAGCGCGCTGGCATTCCTCATCCCATACGAAAGAGACTCCCTTCTTCATGAGATGGGTGAATGGTTGACATCGTCTAGAGAGATTAGAGATGAATCTCCTGATGTAAGCTAGCCTATCTTGGAGGCCTCGGAGTTCACGGAGATTTCTCGGGGGACCCATCTCCATGATTGCCTTTGTTTTCTCGGGGTTGATGTGAATGCCCTGAGAAGTGATGACGAAACCCAGGAATTTCCCGCTGGAGACACCCAAGAATGATTTTGTAGGGTTCATCTTTAAGTTGTGTGCTCGCATTAGGTCGAACACTGTCCTGAGATCTTGCATATGATCTTCCTTCAAACGGCTTTTGACGGCGATGTCGTCGACGTAGCATTCCACTGTCTTGCGCAAGTGGTCTCTAAAGATGACGCTCATAGCTCTCTGGTAAGTAGTGCCAGCATTCCTTAAACCGAAAGGCATAACGGTATAGCAGTATGTACCAATCGGTGTTCGGAATGATGTGTGCTTCTCGTCGTCAGGGAACATCTTGATCTGGTTGTATCCTGAGAAGCCATCCATGAATGACATACGTTCGAAGCCGCAGGTGTTGTCGATCGTAATATCTGTGATAGGGAGAGGGAATTCATCTTTCGGGCATGCTTCATTCAGATTCCGGAAGTCAATGCATATTCGGATCTTCCCGTTCTTCTTGAGAACTGGTACTATGTTGGCTACCCAGTCTGGATGCTGCTCTTCGCAAATGAAGCCGCTGGCTATCAGTTTGTTGACCTCGGCTTCAATAGCATTCATGACATCGGGGCGAAACTGTCGTTGTTGTTGCTTGACAGGTTTTGCATCCGGACGAATATTGAGTTTGTGGAGTACGATCTCGGGGTCCAATCCTGGCATATCTTCGTAGCTCCAGGCGAATACATCGATATACTCCTTGACGAGTTGGAGCAGCGATTCTCGCTCTTCATCTGTCAGACTCTGGCTGATGAAGATTGGTTTCGGGGAAGCTTCATCACCAAGATTAACTTGCATGACCTCATCTTCAGTGGGAGGTTCTCTTTGCTCGAAACGCTTCTCCCATTGTTCATCTAGCTGTTGTGCCCATGGTTCTAGCTCAAGCAGTTCGGGGATGTCTTCGTCTCCTTCATAAGCGTCGGCGAATGCCATGTTGACTGACAAGACTTGTCTGAATACATCTCCGATGCTGGTATCAGAGTCAGAAGTTGGTGATCCGGTCGAATGTGAATGCCAGTCACATTCTTCATCTGAACTTTCAGGGGTCGTCGTGGGTGTTACATACCCTAATCCACATCGAGTCTTGCTATAGTAGTCCCGTGGGTTGCCAGCCGGGACCGGGGGCTTCAAAGGTAATCGTCGTCCAGTACCGTAGTTCAAACCCGGTGTCATTTCCAGATCGTACCCATGTTTCTGCCTGAGATATTTAGATTGGGGGCTATAAAGATGCAGAGGTAGTCTCCCGGCATCCGATCCCGGGTCGACTTCTTCTATGGTGAAGGGATGCGGATCGTCCTTCCGGCCGAAGATGATTGGATGGTCCCCTCCCTCGATTATTCGATAAGCGTCTTCGGCTGGAGTAAGCTGGATTGTGGTGTAGACATTTCTCACTTGTGTGTGTAGGTGAGTGCCTATACCGTGTTCCATAGCGTACATTGTACAAAGCTTGTTAAGCTCGAGGTAGTTCAAAGATAACCCTTTATTGATGAAGTAAGGTATCTTTTCTAGGGAAATTACATCATCTGCGGAGGGAACATCAGTGTGGGCGGCCACATACTTGGCTAGCTCCGGTTCCTCTTCGGCTACCCCCTGTGTGAATGAAGACTGAGAGGATGACCTAGGGAGCTTGATCGTCAGCGGTTCAGCTGATGGTGCCGAGCGCGGAGTTGTTGGCAGACTAGCAACCCCCAGTTTGGTACTCGATGTGGGGCGAGGAGTGGCTGGTTCGCTAGAAGTGTCGGACCTCGCATCGGGGTGACTACCCTTCTTGGGAAGGCGTATCGTCAGTGGCTTGTCGGAGGGATTGAGCTTCTCCGTTTGGGGCTGGCCGACTCTTGGCAGTCTGATTGTCAGTGGCCCCGTTGTGGATCTTGGCACTTGGCCAGACCTTGGCAGCCGGATTATCATCTGCTCTTCTTGTGCCGAGAGGCTGATTGCGTCCTTACGCAGAGTGGCGGTAAGGGGTGCAGACCTGCCCGGTTTACGAGCTTGGAGGTGGATCGTCAGAGGCTCTTCTGATCATGTGGCTGTCTCGGTACTAGCTTGTACAACTTCTTCACCAAGATGTTTCTTCGATTTTTCGTACAGGCAGGAGTCTGAGTAGTAAGATTCGACCCCTTTGAAGGGATCGATATCAGCAAATTTCGTCCTCACGAAGCCGCGTTTGTCGACATATTTGAAGCATTGGTGCAGCGTGGAAGGCACGATCATATAATCGTGTATCCATGGGCGCCCCAAGAGGATGTTGTAAGAAGTGTCTGCATCGATGACGTAGCAGGTGACTTCGGATTGGAGGTCGCCAATTTGACACTTCAGACGAATCTTCCCAATAGGGTAGCTCCTGCCCGAATTGAACCCGCTGATGGCGGTGCTTGTAGGCGTCAGACGATGCATCGGGATGCAGAGATGATGTAGCAGACCCTTCGGGATAATGCTTATGGAAGAGCCAGAATCAATGTGCATCCGATCCACCTTTACGTCGCCGATGTATCTAGTACAGTATAGTGGGCGATCGTGCCGATTAGTTTTGATGAGCATATCTTGCGGAGTGAAGACGATGTTTGGCATTGCGCCAGTACAGGCACTGTCCTGGAGATCCACAGGTGAGTCCTCCCCAGTGAGGTTGGATTGAGCCAGATAGGCATCGACATTTTGGAGTGCTTCGCTCAATGCAATACGAACGTCCTTGGAGAGCCTTAGGAGTTCGTACAGTGACAACTTGGCCGGTGTGTTAGCCAATTGCGCTAAGATGTCAAAGTTGTAGGGCCTCTCCAGCCCTTGAGCTGCCTCTTTTCGGAGGGATTTGTCGAAGCGAGTCTCCCTCGGCCTAGGCTTGTCGGTCGTCGAAGGCTGAGCCGGTCCCGGAGCATCAGTTGTGGTGGGTTGATGATTTTCCGCTGGATTGTCAACCACAGGTTGGGATTGCGCTCCAGACCGCGTGACGACGGCTGTAGCTTCCTCGATGTCTGCCGAGATTGTGTGGCAGGTCCTGACTTTTCCATTCTTTTTCTTGCAGATAGAAGATGATGTGGGCCGAGTCACTTCCGATACCAAGTCTGGATGGATCCACATGACCTTCCCTCGTGATGTGGTGATGGGCACAAAACCAGTAGCCTGATCTCGGGGAGGTGGAAGATTAGTAATCTCCATTGTCGCCAGAGGGATGGGGACCACCCCGTCTTGGGTTTCCATCGGAGGGAAGCTGCCGAATTGTACCGACACCATATTGGCTGCCACCGTTACCTCTTCGAAATCGATGGCCAAAGCATTCGAATCGATGAGGTTTTGGATGTACCGTTTCAGCTGGTAGCAGTCGTGTGTAGCATGGTGGACGTAGCGATGATAATGGCAGTACTTTGGGTTCTCCATCTCTGCCGGCCGCGGTTCCCGCCTTGGTGGAGGAAGCTGAATTCTGTCCCCTTGTATGAGCATGTCCAAGATGGGCTTGACGTGACCGTCTTCGAAGGAGTAAGTGATCTGCGGCCATTGTTTGTCTACCGGCTTTGGCTCAGGTTTCTGTGCCGTATCGGCCACCATAGCCTGCTTTCCCTTGCTGTCCCGATTGTTGGAGGGGCTACCCCCATTATCGTTGTTGGGACGCTTGCCCTTGTTTTCTCCTTTCGAGATGTGCAATCCCAGTTGGCGAGCCTTCTTCAGTCGTTCTTCGGCGCTTGTGGCACTGATGATGAACGTCTTCCAATCCTTGAATTGACTTTCGCCCATCCAGAGACTGATTGTTGGGAGGAGTCTCTTTTGGCAAATTTCAATCAAGGAGGAGTCTGGATTTCCAGAGGGCAACTTCATGGCGGTTTGGCGGAACCGCTCGATGTAGTTCCTTGTCAGCTCTTTCTCCCCTTGGACGACGTCCATGAGGGTGGACATGGTGATGTCCTGCCCTACTTCGTAGAATCTCTCCAAGAACATGCGCTTGAAGCCGGCGAAGGAGTGGATGCAGTTGTCTGGCAGGTTGCGATACCAGTCGAAGGCGACTCCTTCCAATGCCCCGATGAATAAACGTGTGAGAATGGCATCGTCATGGGGCAGATGGTCGGTGGTGACCTCGAAGTAAGTGATGTACCGACTTGCTGAGGTCTTGCCATCATAAGGATTGATATTGAACGGCTTATATCTTGGTGGGAATGGAACATCCCTCCATGCAGCAGGGTATGGTTTCCGTATTCTGAGGTCTTGAGAGTTTTCTCGAGCGTGGAACATGGCTCGGAGCTCCTGGACCTCTCTTCTCGCTTCGCGTGCTTCGTCCACGGCGGTAGGGGCCGTTGTTTCCGGAGGATTGTTGCCCGGGTTTGGTGCCGTCGAATTCGAGTCCGCATTGACCGTAGGACCCGTGCTTGTTTGGCCAGGCGTACCTCCTTGCAGAGTTGGAAGGGCCGCTTTAATCTCGTCTACAGACTTGACCAAAGCAAGCAATATGGCTTCGAGACTGTCGATGCGCTGGCGATCACTGGAACCACCTTGGTTGCTGTCTGTCATGAATACCGTCTTCACATGAGGAGAGATAGACGGAGTGGTGGAGGAAGTGCCCTCTGAATCATATCCCTGTAGTGAAAAGTCATTGGGGTATGTAGGTATGTTCCCTTTTGATTCAGACTCGGAAGGAACAGTACCCCCAATCTCCGAGTTCGCCTCATCTTGGGAGTTGTGGATGTCGTCGGGGACGTCGAGGTTTGCTGTATCCGATGGGAGAGTTGTCTCCCCTGGCTCGTCTTCTTGGAACATCGGATTGCTGTGGAGGCTCGGAGGGGTGCTACCCCCAGCCCCAGCAACCCCCTGCGTTATGGACGACGAATCTCCCACTGTAGTAGATTTCGTCTTAGAGCGAGTACCTTGGAAAACTCCGGTGGTGGGCACCCGCTTAGACGACAGTCTTTTAGTCGCAGTGGTTGAGATCTTCGGGCTGGGAACATTCGTCTTCTTCCCCCTTCCGTCAGCGGGGACTTTCCGAGCAGAGTTGCAGAAGACGACGGGCAGTGCCTCGTCTTCTGATGATGGCTGTTGTAGTCTTTGAAAGACAGACTGTCGGTCTTCTTGCATCGTCGTGCTTTTGCAGCAGCAGTTGACGATGACTTGGGTGCAATGACGTCCGTGGGAGGACTCTTTGCACCCCGATGCATCTTCTCTTTCCTTGCGTTTGTGGAGGATGGCCTCACACAAGTCTCTTGCTTTGCTGGCTCGGGAATTCCGGGCACGTGAGTGTGTAGGCCTCCCGCCTGCTCCCTGATTCGAAGGTAGCTCGTATACTTGCCTTCGCTCGTTACTGGGAGATGCTTGATGACTATCCCGCCCATTGGCCGCAGGGGGCATGGTACGAGTAGCCTTATACAACTTTCCATTAGAGGCCCGCGTGACAATCAGCGGAACGCTCCGATAGTCAGAGGTTGGGGCAGCTGACTGGGCTTGGTGAGCCCACGCTGCCCTAGACTTCTTCCTTTTAGCACTTACGGATGCGTAATAGGAAGAGTCCAAGTTGGATACCACAGAGTCTGACTGATCATCCAGAGAACCATCAGGGTCAGGACCACATGAGAGACGGTCGAAGACCGATCGAGAGAAGCGTGGAACAGACGCTATGCGGCTAGGATTGGAAGCCGTGCAGGCTGTCTGCATGCGACTGTCTTTAGCTGACGGATGAGTTGTTCTTGTGCGACTAGGAATCACAACCGTACAGGCTGGCCGCATGCGGTTGGCAATTGTGGCCGCATGGGTTTTCTGCAAGCGATTGACTTCAGTAGCCGCATTAGTTTCATCCATGCAGTTGGCAACTGTAGCCACATAAGCTATGCGGCTGACAGATGTGGCCGCGTGAGTTTTCTTCCTGCGGCTGGCGGATGTAACCGCATAGGCTTTGTCCATGCGGCTAGAACCCTTATGCGGCTCGGATCGCATATAGTTCCTCTTTGTCACTGCAAGTCCAGCATCATAATGTGTTCTTCTGCCGGACTTGGGGACAGCAGAGTCGTCTATGATCTGAAGTGGGGCCACAGGAGAGTCTTTTCTGCCGTTTTGAGCGACAGAGGGTATCTCTGCAAGAGCTTCAGTAGGAACGAATGATCGGGGTCTCCACTCCTTGCGGGCCTTCTTTGTGCGGGCTCGCTTCTGGACCGGGCCAGCGCTCTTGTCGGAGAGCATTTCTTCGAACGCCTGTTGGTCGAACCGGGCGACCATCTTCTGTTGCGTGGAGCCAAGCTTGGCTGCATCCGATTGCGTCACCAACTCCTCAGCCGTGGAGAAGTTTGTCCCCAGCAGAGTCGCCATCGTGTTTGCCATTGATTGTAAAAGTACAGAATAGTTTTATGGGAGGACTGAACTTAGACTCACAACACAAACTCGCTTGTACAAAGAAAGCCTAGGGACGAAAGCCTAGGTACAGCAAACTAAGTACAATTGTTTATTTTAGATTCTGGGGGGTGACGATAGAGGCTCGGGAAGGCGACGGCAGCCCTGCCTTACTCCTTGGACGATCGGTGTGCAGCCTTGGCTCCTGTAATGAGGTGGTTGGCGTTGATGAAGAAATGCTCTTCTTGCTCTCCTCGTATTGCTCTTCTGGTTTCTCTCTCTCTGGATTGATCTCTGTGGATTTTTCTCTCTGATTATTAGGGAAGCGTCTCTCTGTATGTGCGTCTCTCTCTGTGTTAGTATCTTCTTTTGCAAGGGAATGGCACCCTGCTATTTATAATAGTGGGGGGGCATCATTAGGGTTTGCAATGATTGCCCATTCTCAAAGTGGCGGCAGCCTGGTAAATGATCAATCTGGACCATTAATCTTGAGCATGAAGGATCTGGGCCATTAATGGGGATTATGCCAAATCATGTCAGTCATTAATGTTGATTGCAATAAATCTCCATCATGATGATTTGCTGATATCCGTAAATCTAAATGATTCAATTTAATTTATTCTCTTGCCACGTGTCCCAAATCATTGGGATCTGACCCAAAATTTGATTATCTTTAGGACACGTGTCTTGTCATCATTGTTGAGCCGTATGAGGAGCGTTCATATTTGGGCCGCATGAAGGTCGTCATGACCGAGCCGCATGAAAGATTTCATGACCGAGCCGCATGAATAGTCTCTATACTCGAACCGCATGAAGGTTGTCATGACCGAGCCGCATGAATATGTTCATGACCGGGCCGCATGGGAGTCTTCATGGCCGAGCTTTATGAGAGTCTTCATGATCGAGCCGCATGGATTTCTTTCATGGCCGAGCCGCATAGGGGACCTTCATGATTGAACCGCATAGGTTTCTCTGCACTGGCCGCATGGACTCGTCTAGTCTGGCCGTATAAACTAGTCTCGAAGTTGTGAAGATTTTCTCCAGTTCCCTAGGAGGATGTTGCTCTTGTGTCGGTCATCATGACTACTTTTCGTCAGGGCTGTCAGCTGTCAGCTGTCAGCCGTCAGAGCATTAACTGTCAGCCGTCAGAGCATTAATTGCGTTTGTATGACGCTGGGTACAACTGTTCTAAAAAGACACGTGGCTTCCCTCTGCTGGCCGCATGGAGTCCACTCTGTGTTTGAGCCGCATGGGACTCTTGAGCCGCATGTGGCCCCTTGGCCGCATGGATCATTTTTCTCTTCTTTTTCATGCTTCTACAACTAGCAGCAGAGGAGGTGGTCGCAGGTACCATTCTTGTTCACTCTCATTCAGCTTCAGATTATTTGATTCTGGTGCTTCGTATTCGTTTATATCCGCACGATTTGCAACACATATTAGTTTTAGCCAGAATCTTTACTTGTAAGGTTGAATATACTTACTGGTAACGGTCTAGTAGGAGTAGACCGAGTCTATGCCTCGTGTAGAGTCATAGTATGTGGGAGAGAGTTTCCCGCTAGGCGGATAGAGTTTCCTATGGGCGATTATGATGTCGTCCTAGGTATGGATTGGTTGAGTGCTCAACACGCTTCGATAGATTGCCATGCTAGCAAGGTTATCTTTCGTGTTCCAAATGAGGAGGAGTTCTCATTCTCTAGAGGCGAGTTGGAGTCTTCATCGGCGGTCATATGGATGGCAGTAGCCGAGGAGGTTCAGTTGCCCAGAGTAGTTTGCGAGGTTTTCGATGTATTTTCCGAGGAGCTTTCGGGTATGCCTCCAGTTCGGGAGATTGAGTATTATATTGATTTAGTTCCGGGTGAAGAGCCAGTGTCAGCGAGAGTCTACAGGATGTCTCCTTCAGAGATGTTGGTGTTGTATTAGTCTATTGAGGAGCTTAGGACCAAGGGACTCATTCGTCCGAGTGGATCGCTTTGGGGAGCTCCAGCCCTTCTTGTGAAGAAGAAGGATGGTTCATCGGTATGGTCATTGACTATCGTCATCTTAACACAGTGACCGTGAAGAACAAGTACCCCTTGCCCAGGATAGATGACTTGTTCGACCAGCTTAGTTGAGCGGTTGTGTTTTCGAAGATAGATTTACGGTCTGGGTACCATCAGATCAGAGTCAGTGAGCAGGATATACCCAAGATGGCGTTTAGATCTCGATATGACCATTGGGAGTTCCTTGTTATGCCATTCAGAGCGACCAATGCGCCAGCGATCTTCATGGATCTCATGAATCGCATCTTCATGTCCTACTTAGACCAGCTTGTGATAGTGTTTATTGATGATATCTTGGTCTATAGTCGGACTGAGGCAGAGTACGAGCAGCATCTTCGCGTGGTTCTTCAGATTCTTCGGGACTATCAGCTTTATGCGAAGTTCAGCAAGTACGATTTCTGGCTCGATCGAGTCTCTTTCTTGGGTCATATTATTGCCGGAGGTGGTGTTGAGGTGGACCCCAAGAAGGTTGAGGCTATCGAGGGTTGGCTAGTACCTTGTACAGCTTTTGATGTACGTAGCTTTCTGGGATTAGCAGGCTACTACAGACGGTTTGTGGCAGACTTTGCTAGGATCTCCGCACCCTTGACACGGCTGACGTGTAAGGATGTGTGCTTTGAGTGGTCAGATGCTTGTCAGGTTTCTTTTGAGAAACTCAAGCAGAGTTTGATTTCAGCTCTTATTCTGAATTTACCCGTCGGACCAGGTGGGTTCACGGTTTATTGTGATGCGTTAGGCTGGGGACTTGGTTGTGTCTTTATACAGCACGGTCGAGTGATAGCTTATGCATCTCGGCAGCTTCGGGACCATGAGAAGATCTATCCGACGCACGATCTTAAGTTGGTCGCAGTTGTGTTTGCCCTCAAGCTCTGGAGGTATTATCTGTATGGTGATCGAGTGGAGATTTTCATTGACCATAAGAGCTTGAGGTATGTATTCACCCAGAGGGACCCAGAGGGATCTGAACATGCGGCAGAGGAGGTGGCTTGAGTTACTAAAGGATTATGATATTGATCTTTAGTATCGTCCCGGGAAGGCAAACGTCGTTGCTAAAGCTTTGAGCTGGAGACCCGGAGTCTATTTCTTGACGGAGCAGCATCACCTTCGGAAGGATCTTTAGAAGATGGGCATTGAGGTAGTGCTACCTGGTGAGACAGCTATGATGGCAGGCTTGCAGGTTCAGTCTACCATCTACATAGGATCAGAGCAGCTCAGTTAGGGGATGCCAGGCTTCAGCAGCTCAGAGCAGAGTGTGTGGCAGGGCGCAGAGCAGAGTTGTGTATCCATGAGGATGGGACACTCCGATTTGGGAGTCGTCTTTGTGTGCCGAGTGGAGATATTCGATAGGAGATTATGTCGGAGGCCCACAATTTTCAGCATTTTGTTCATCCAGGAGGGACGAAGATGTACCAAGATATTCGTCAGCATTTTTGGTGGAATGGTTGTAGGTCCTAAAAATCAAGTTGCACCCATCAACAAAACAATGAAAATCAAAGTGTGCATCCTTCGATTGAACTGCGCAGGAGACAGATTGCGTATCAACTCGATTGCACAAGCTGAACTGCGCACTCAGCCAAGTGCGCTAGCTGACGTGGCAACGTCATCATTACCTGACAGAAAATTAGATCTTCTGACAGCTGACAGTTCGAAAAACGAGGAAACTGTTCATTTCTCGTGCAACCCAGCTCTCGAGGACAGCTGTACAGCCAGCGCAGTCAACCAGCCCATTCGAAGCGCAGTTCAATCCAGCGCAGTCCAATCCCAGCTCAATCTGAAGCTAGCGCAATTCATGTGGTGCAGTCCATCAACAATTAGAATTCCGTACGTGGCATTCATGCCATCAATTGCTCACCACGTGGTAACCGTCTGTACACGATCATGCACATTTCAATCAAATAGTGCCATGTGTCCAATACAGTTGGCCCACGATCAAGCAACTGCCAGTGCAGTTCACTGCTTGCGCAGTCCAGTGCATGCGCAATCCATCCTGCGCAATCCAGAATAACTAAAAATCAGTTATTTCCAGAAGTCTATAAATAGAGTTTCAAGTCCTTCCTAGGGGGATCACATAGAGATCAGAAAAATCAGAGAGTTCAGGAGTTCTTGCCCAAGTGCTGCTGCATTCTTCAGAGGCTACCGCCTTCAACTTCAGAGGCTATTGTCTTCAAACTTCACATTGTCCAAGGGATAAAGCGATCGTCTTCAGATCGGATTCCTACAGTTGTACTTTCCCAGAATTCTATTATAATCTCTTTACAAAATTTGTGAAATAAAAAGCAACTTTTGTTTTTGCAAACAAAATGGCGACTCTGCTGGGGACGACTTTCTCCTCCGACGAGGAAGTGACAACCCAATGTGACTTTGCGTCTATCGGAAAGACGCAGAAGACGCTGGTTGTAAAGGTCAACCAGACGGCTTACGAAGCCATGATCAACTCCAGGACCACTCTTCGTACTGCAACAACTTCTGCCACGAGCAAAGTGCACCCAGTGTGGGTCCCCAAGACTGCTGTGCAGTCTAATGCCTCTGCTGCCAAGACTGTTGTGCAGTCTGTAGTCTCTGCCAAGACTGCTGCGCAGTCTAATGTCTCTGCTGCCAATGCTGCTGCGCAGTTTGCTGTTGCCAGTGCACAAACCACTTCCTATGCTGATCTATCAAAGTGCAAGACTCCTCTTCCTCTGGCGCAGTTGGCTGCAACTCTTCCTGCGTAGTCCACCACTCCAGCAACCAGAGTGCAACCCAAACACTCTGTGGCTAGAACTCCTGCTGCGCAAACCACAGCTTCTGTGGCCAAAAGGCCAACTGCCAAAACTCCTCCTGCGCAATCAACCAGTGCGCCTACTGTCAAAGCTCCTCTAGCGCAAGCTGCTCCAGCGCAGTCCAAGAGGGACGGCCCTTTGGCTAATCTCTCTTCCTCTCACAGCAAGGGGAGAAGTTCTGCTCCTCTTTCCAAACACCCTGTTGCTCCAGCGCAATCCACTGGGGGTAGTCTGTTGACTGTCCCTTCTCCTTCTCAGAACAAAGGAAATGGCCCATTGGTCTTTTCTCAAACTTCCTCGTTCCACGACTTGGAAGACAACAGAGGGAAACGCTCTTTAGCTGACTCTTCCTCACAAAACAAAGGAAAAGGCCCTTTGGTCTTTTCTCAGTCTTCCTCGGTTTTTACCGTAGAAGATCAATCTGAACGTGCCTCGACACCAGTCAGTACAAGAACTCTTTCAAACAAGGGTTCTTCCCTCCATGTCAAAAGAACTTGTACTGATCAAAGAGGTATTCTGCCCACTCCGGTAGCAGAATTCCAAGATCTTCCAACTCTCAGGATATCCCGCTCGAAACAGGGAAAATTGCTGGTGTCTCAGACAAAAACCCTAGGGGTGAATTTGCTGATCTAAGGACTTATCTCAATAGGCCAACTTCGACAAAACGCAAACAGCCAATGCCAAAGACGAACCTGCATCAAAGGCAAACTTCCAGGATCAAAAATCCTGACACATATGCTAATGAAGTGAGTACTTTCCTGTACACTCAAGGGACAAAACATCTGAAGAACCGGAACCATGTTCCAAATGTTGTCAAGGAACATATCCTTCAAATTTTTTCTCGTCCCGTCGTTGTTCCTGACCTCCGAGAGCACCTCAGACAAAAGCGGGACAATATCTCAACACATCCAGTTCAACCACTTGAGCACCATTGTAATCACAAAGTCATCATCCAGTGCTGTTGCCAGACGACAAAACAATCTGTCTTCGATCGTCTGAACTTTCCAACTTCGGAACCAATGTCGGAAGACGAGGACGAGGTGTTGTATGCTTCTGTCAACATGGCCTCTCGAGATACTGGGGGTAGAAAGTGCTCCAAGCACGGCAAGCCTCGTCGGCCCAGCCAACGGTAGTTAGATTTACTCCAAGAATCTTCTGAAGGAGTATTTCGACATACCCGATCCCGAAGCCGAGATACAATCGGTCAAAAGAATCTTCTCCAAGATCCTTCCAGTCATCTCCCTCTTTCTCACTCGGGAGACGATTCCTTCTCTGATTATGATACATACAGTGAAAGTTCTGAACAGACAGTGTCTTCCACTGTACCTAGAGAAGTGACATCTTATGTTGTCACTGAAGATCCGGATGCTTCTAGTTCAGCAAATCAAGAACAGCGAATAGCTGCACTAGAAGACAAGCTGAAGACCATGGCTGAAATGGTCGCCAGTATGCATTCTATCATCGTTGCCCAACATACAGTACCACCGACTGTACCTGTTGTAAATCCTGAAATCATAGCATCATCGGTGCCTGCCAATACAGGGCTGGGGGTAGTATCTCCTCAAATACCCTCTGTACAAGTTCAACCCATACCTAGTCAGTCAGGGGCTGGGGGTGGTGCTGTAGTGCCCCGTCCCTACATCGTGCCCCGTTGTCCGTCTATGGGGTGCGCGAGAAAGGAACACTGTCGCTATCGACTCGGTCGGGACCGATAGGTCGGGATCGATCGAATCGATTGAACGGGAACGGTTGAATTAAGATCCATTCCACGTTATGGAATGGCTTCTTCGGAACCAAGTCCCATATTCAGCGGGTAGCGCCTCAAGGATTGACTCTGCGGCTGAGTCGGGAGAGACCTTCCGTTGCTCTACTTTTCACGCCGCTTGCGTTGGTTTTGGCTTTGGTTTTCTGAATGCGTTTTCGTGAATGTTTTCGATGGTTTTCATGGTTTACATTTCGAACTCGCATTTCCTATCGAACTTTTGCATAATACAGTGTTCTAATCGGTCGCTCGTGCGATTTCAGGTGATCGCGTAGGCGACGTCTAGCGCAGCCAATAAGTCCCTCGCCTCAAGCAAAAACTCAAGGTGAGTGGCTGACCTCCTTCGTCTCGACCCTCTATTTCAAAATGAGAACTCGGGTAATGATATCGAAACTGAATGATTCGTTTGAAGAATACAAGTCCTATGTGCTAGTAGAGAAAAGAGATGTGTTGTGTTGAAAAGAGATAGAATTATTTTAGGCCAGTAAAACAACCAAGTAAATGAATCAACTATGTAACAAGCCCAACGGGACCCTAAATTATACCTTGTCAACCTATCACGGTCATGGACAACTTGTCGACAAGGGCGATGGTTTCTTCGAGCGGCAACCCGGGGCCACGGGACCGACTCGGCCTAGGAAGAAACATGTTATAGCCGAGCTGGGTATGAAACAACCGGTAAGACGGGGACTTGCATCGGAGCTCGCTACTTGCGTTGCAAGGGTCCCGTATTACCAGGCTATGTCCAGGATGGCTAGTTAATGCCAGTGACCTCCATATCAAACACTTGATATAAATTGTTATCAACTAACAGGGAAGGTGATGGTAAGTGTTATGTTGCACGGCGTGCTCTGCCGGAGGAAATTTTGGGTGTAACTTACTTGGGTTATGTTTCGTCAAAAATGCTTCGTATAAAAATATCTAAGATGGCTAGAAAGACCACTAAAAGCAAGTTTTATGATTTTATCAAAATTCTTGAACCAAATGAGAGCCTGGAAATTAATTAGCCACTCGCCAGTACATGTTGATTGTACTGATCCTCGCTCTCTCTACAGGTGCGATAGATCGGGAAGAGCGTGCTACGTAAAGGGAGGCAACGCTCGTGTGTTTTGAAGCTTCGTCCGTGCATCGAAGCTTGGATCAAACCTTTTTGAAGACTCCGCTGTTGAAGATCGAAGACAGATGGACCGCCTTCCCACCATCCCAGGTGGTTTTGTAATTTTGGTTGTATAATCAAGGGATGAATGTATGTAATGGCTATCTCATCGACGTTCACTTTGTAATGGAGTCAGTTTGTAAAAAGCCCGCGCGGCGCCCTTGTATCGAGTCTGTAAAATGAGGTTCATTATTAATAAAGCTTATGTTTCCTTCTCTATAATGTGTGTTCAATTTACTCTGTGCATTCTCTTGTTGTTGTGTTTCGGATAACCTTATGACTATGCCTTGTGCGAGCGCAACTTAGGCTTGCACGGCATAACGCCCGGGGACGACTATCGATTCTACGGAATCGGGGCGTGACAGGTGCTTACAATGCTGTTCCTCCTCCTAACACTCTGATTCAGCCCGCTCCTTCTTCATCATCGGAGGATGCTAATGAAGCTGTCAAACTCTTACACACTCAATTTGAGGCTTTCAAAGAGAAGGACAATTTGCAGAGATTGGGGATCAAACAACCCTATCCAGTTGAATGGAAGGAAGTTCCATTCCCTCCTAAGTACAAGATTCCAACAATTACCTTATTTGATGGCAGCACTTCTCCTAGCCAGTTCATTAACCACTTTGAGGTAATGACCGTTCAACTTCAGCCAAATAACGCTCTTCCTACCAGAGTATTCGTCGGCTGTTTAGCTGGCGTAGCATACGATTGGTACAGAAGCTTGCCTGATGGCTGTATCACTTCTTTCTTGGGTCTTAAACAAATCTTCTTGGAACGATTCTATGAGGGAATCAACGATATGACCATGTCAGCCCTCAACAAAATCAAACAAAGACATAATAAAACCGCTGAGAGTTTCATTGAAAGGTTCCGCTGAGAAGCCTTGAAGATGCCTCCTGGGACTCCGGCCGTTGTCACCATAGATACTTGCAAGGCAAACCTTTTGCCTATTATCAGCATGTGGACAGGGTCAACTCAGTTTCAAGACTGGCCATCATTCATTGTCAATGCTAAAGCAGCTGAAGTTAGCGCTGACAAGTTCAAGCAGCTGGGGGTACACATGTCTAACCCCGACCGGGATGAACATCAGACATCAGGTAGCGGTAATCGCCAGAACAACCGTAAGAATAAGGAGACTTTGAACATCAAACTGAAAAGCAAAGAATCTCTGGCTGTCAATGTGGCTCTGCCTACGTCTACCTCAACTTCTTCTGCCCCTCCACCAAGGGAACCTCGTTCGAAAGTAGAGTATTCCTTCGACGAGAATGACACAGCGAGCATCTTTGATTGCTTAATCAAAAGCAATAAGATCCAACTCCCAGACCCGAAGAAGCCTGATGAAGTCGGTAAGATCGATCATCCCAAATATTGTGTTTACCACAGGTTTATTGGGCATCCCACTCGAGCATGCTACGTGCTCAAAGGCAAGATTCAAGAGCTAGTCAACGCTGGTGTTGTCACTCTGCAGCAAGACGAGAAGACGGTTTCCGCGAACATTGTCTCAGTACAGTTCGGTAACTTCCCTCCATAGATGGTACAACATGGTGTCATTCCTATCCCCAAGACTACTCTTGAAATCGAGAATCTCCCTCCTCCACGAAGTGAAGGTCTCGTTCCCTTATCTCTTGATAATGGCGAGATTATGTGGATTCACCCTGATCTTGCTTCTGAGTTCGAAGTTCCCTCTTCCTCCAAGAAGAAAGATCGCTCCAAGGGCAAGACAAAGACTTGCAACATGGTGTCTTTTGACCCCATAGTTGAAGAAGAAATCCTATTGGGCACCAGGTCAGGAAAAGCCTATCTATGGGAAGCTCTTGAAACTCAAGAAAATCCTGCTTCTTCTTCTGAGTCCGCTCCAGTACAACCTGTTTCTACCGAGGACATCCCTTCTGCATCCTCACCGGTTGTAGTACCCATTCCTCCCAAGCCGACAGTAGCTGACAAAGGCAAACAACAAGTCCGCTTCGATAAGCCTTTGAAGAAGTCGTCTCCCTCAGGACTTGAGAAGCCATACAACTTTGATATCTTGGCTCAACTAGCTAATACACCGGCTAGGCTATCAATTTTCGAGCTCTTGCGCCTCTCCAAAGAGACTCGAGAAACTCTAAGTGAAGCTCTGATGCAGGCAGAAACTTGTCTAGCCCTTCTGAAGAAGCCGAAAGCAGAGCCAGTCTCTTGCCTCCATTGTCATAGTGTGTTGGAATTAATTCCAAACATTACCTTCACACAGGATGACATGCTGATGGAAGACAATAGGCATGACCGTCCTCTATACTATACAGGATATGTCGATTCGATGAAAGTCAATCGTATTCTGATAGATCCAGGGTCTGCTCTCAGCATTATGCCAAAGACAATGCTAGATGCACTGAAAATCCCCGTGCATAGTCTTTCTAGCACAATTACTACCATCTTGGGGTTCAACCTGGGGAGAAGTGAACCTCTGGGCAAGATTCACCTAAAACTCTAAATAGGCAATCTCCGCACAAAAGTGACCTTCTATATCATAGACAACCATGGTTGTTCTTACAATACTCTGTTGGGGAGGCCATTCCTACATGAACACAACATTGTTCCCTCAACTCTCCATCAATGTTTCAAGTATGTTGATGATAATGGAGATGTTCAAAAGGAGGTTGCGGATCTCTATCCTTTCAAAGGTGTTGAAGCATACTGCAACGACGCTCGTATATACAAGGATGAATTTATGAAGGTTGTACTAGCTCTAGACACTGAAGAAGAACAAGAAGCAGTGCCCAAAGACACCCTCATCATACCTGTTAAAGGGCGAGTTTCTCATCCTCAATCCTCCAAACCACTGGCTATTCACTTGCCAGTCCAGAAGCAACCAACAGATGGTGGTCAAGATCAAAGGGAGCTCACCTCTTCTGAGCCACTTGTTATTGACTTACGTCGTAACAAGGATAAAAAGCAGCTCACTTCTTCTGAGCCACTTGTTATTGATTTAACTCGTAACAAGGATAAAAGGGAGCTCACCTCCTCTGAGCCACTTGTTATTGACCTTCGTCGTAACAAGTCTCCTCCACGTTCTTCTTCTTCCCCTCTTGTAATCAATCTGACCAAGCCTGCTAAGGCTAAAGGTCCTGTTGTAAATACAGATGTACAAATCAATGAAAAAGCATCTACTTTCCAGTATACTGATGTCATTTATCATGCTAAGTGTTATTTGGATATGTTAGATAGCTTCCAGTCATTTACAATGGGAGTTGTACAGTCTCTTCAAACAGAGGTTTCACTTGAACATCCAAATGACTCATATCGTGTTGTTCCTGCTCGAAAGAAAGGCGAAAGTCCAATACTTTTTAGTAAAAGACCAGAACAAAAATTCAGCTATACGGATGATAGCAAGAGTAACGATACGGGACATCTCCAATTCCGTCGTTACAGTCAATAATCGAAAGACATCATCCGAAAGATGGGTTATGACTTCAAGAATGGCCTCAACTATGGTAAGGGTAGACGAACCCCTATCTGTACGGCTGTTCCGAAAGGAAAATCAGAGATGTACTATAGCAGGACCAAAAGAGGTCTCGGATATACTTCACCTTCGGTATTATCCCCAGCAGTCTCCGAATCTGACAGTGAAGAGCGCTCTAACTCTTCTGATTCCAGATCATGGGATTCTGACACCAGCATTGGTCAGGTTCATCGGTTGATCGTATCGTCTAATATGGTCTCCGCCGAACTTCCGGAAGGATATGATGAAGAATTTGAAGAAAATCCTGAAACAAATTCTTTGGGCTCAACGAATGGATACCCAATAGGAACTCCGATTCGAACAACGAGAACCTCCCACCGAAGATCAATTGGTTCAAGTTGACGTAGGAGAGAGCGGGTCACCTCGTCCAATCTTCATCAGCAAGAACCTTCCAGAGGCAGATAAGCAAGAATTAATTCTTCTTATTTGAGAATATATTGATGTCTTTGCTTGGAGTTATGAAAACATGCCAGGTTTAGATCCCAAAGTTGCAACTCATAAGCTGAATATCTTGCCTAATGCAAAGCCCGTCAAACAGCAACAACGGCACTTCAAGCCAGAAATGATGGACGCAATCGATGATGAAGTCAAAAAGCTCATCGCTTGTGGTTTCATTCGAGAAGAACAACATCCTGATTGGGTAGCCAATGTCGTTCCAGTCCTGAAAAAAACCAGCAAAGTCCGAGTTTGTATCGACTTTCGGGACCTTAATGAAGCATGTCTAAAAGATGAATTTCGCCTCCCTATCACGGACGTCATGATTGACAACACTTGTGGGTTTCAGCGAATATCCTTCATGGATGGATTCTCTGGGTACAATCAGATTCGAATGAATCCTGAAGATGAAAAACACACTTTTTTTCGCACTTCTCGCGGAGTCTACTGCTATACAGTGATGCCATTTGGTCTCAAGAACGCTGGTGCAACTTACCAACGTGCTATGAGTACCATCTTTCGAGATCATCTGTACAAGACTGTCAAATGCTTCGTCGATGATATCGCCATCAAGAGTCGTCTAAAGGAAGATCACATCCAAGACTTGAGAATAATCTTCAATCTCATGCGCCAACATCAACTCAAAATGAATCCCACCAAATCATTCTTGGGTGTCTCTAGTGGTAAATTTCTTGTCTTCGTCATTACCTCTAAGGGTATACACGTGGATCCCGAGAAGATCAAAGCCATTCAAGAGATGCGTCCTCCACGCAACCTAAAAGAGCTACGAGGATTCCAAAGTCGACTTGCATACATCAGGAGGTTCATTTTGAATCTGTCTGGATGCTGCAGACCATTCACTCAGCTAATGAAGAAGGGTGTATCTTTCATTTGGACTGAAGAATGCCAACAAGCATTCGACGACATCAAGCGATATCTCATGAATCCACCAGTCCTGGTGCCACCGATCTCAGGCATACTATTCTTAATGTATGTCCGTGTAGTGCCCCGTCCCGCAAAGTCAATCGGAGGAATCGAATCGCCGATGGCGTTCGGACTTAGCCTTGCAATGGCTACTCGAAGGCTCGTTCGGTCGAGGCGACACCTCGCACAGGTGGGGTAGTTTCGGTGAACTTGCCTCATCGTGGCCTGCACTTAATAATTCGCATGTTTTCAACTTGCACAAGTAGGCTAATATAAAAGCTACGTACCAACATAGCTAAGGGAATAATCCCGTCGGGTCGGAATGTCCTAGAACATGGAAAATGGTTCCACGGTCTGCATAGAAGTCGGCTCAGCGTGCTTTCAAATGACACTCGATCCTTCGATCCCTTGGCTTGGGAGAAGGAAGTTGGCCTAAGTTGCTAAGTTGCCCCGACACTTGAAATAGCCTAAGTCTTAGGCGTCGCCTGCGTAAATGCTTGTTAAAGCAGGCACGGTCCCGTTGTGCAAGGCTTGGCATAGCCTTCGCATGTCCCGCACGGCTTGGAATAGCCTTCGCATGTCCCGTTGGTCCCGTCGATTCGTCCCGACACTCGAATTAGCCTAAGTCATAGGCGTCGCCCGCATGAATGCTAATAAAGCATGCACGGTCCTGTCCCACAAGGCTTGGCATAGCCTTCGCACGTTCCGCAAGTTAAGTCGTCTTGTACGGCTCGCTGGCTTAAGTCTAGGCATCCAGCAGTTGGTTGTTCAAGTCGACCCCGTGCCTAGCACGTTCCCTCGATGCGTAGCTCGGCGTAGCCTTTGCTCGTCGAGTCGTTGCCCGAATAAGTTAGACAAGAGTTGTGCTGGGCTATCGAAGCCATTTCTAGCACTGTCCCGCTCTAGCTGCGGTTGTCAAATCGCGTAGCCCCTTGAGAATAAGGCTCGTCGTGCAAAGTATATGACTTGAGTGTTAGCATCGCCTAGAGAACCAGGTCCGTCTAAGGCACGAGCTACGGTCGGTTTAGTAAAAAGCTTGCCACGAACAAAGAAAGTCCACGCGACTTGTTGTCGCCGAGATCGGTCCCGCTACTTGGGAGTCTCGCTAAGTCTTGATAAGTCTTGATAGAAAGAAGGAAAACATGGTCATGAATAAGGAAGGACTTGGTAGATCGAGTTGCATGGTCATTGGACAACTTGTCGACAAGGTGTAGTTTTCTCGAGCGGTTGCCTAGGCCAAGGGACCGTTTCAGCCCGGGAGGAACGAGACGGCTCACAGTAGGATGCTGGATAACCGCATGGAAGATACAAAGCGCCTCCGGGCTAGCTACCCGTGAGGGACGAGCCGAGATCTCGAGCCGAGTCTATGATAGCTTGACATTGCTAGTGACCACTCATGTAGATGCGTCGGCAGAATAGCGGCACACCGCATGTTTGCCTTTGGATAGCGTCAAGTACTAGCACGGCGTCGGTCGAATCATGAGACAGTCTAGCATGACATGTATCAAGTTAGCAAGATACGTGCTCCGGCACAAAGCATGGCTTTCGCGTATCAAATATTGGCATTCGCGTATTGGCTTTCGCGTAGCAGCATTGTTGGCTAAGTCAGGGAGTCGTTAGGCACGACCTAATCTTGAAGCACGGACAAGTCTAGACAAAGTCTAAGGGCACGACCTGTACGAGTCGTCCAGTTGTCGTCTTTGGCATTTGAATCGTGGCACGAGGATTGGTCTAGAGGCGCTTGAGTTCAAGTTAAGGTCTTGGCACGGCCGAGTTTGCGTGAGTTGCTCCTCGGCATAGCAAACTCTTGAATATGTCTAAGTCGCGAATAGAATGTGGCACGACCCTGCCGTCCCGAGTTGTAGTTCGGTCAAGCACTTGAGTAATGAGGCTCTGCCTCGATCGAAATATACGTTGGCATTATAGCACGACCCTGTCGTTGCACGACCTTGTCGTTGCATCGCTAAGTATAGGCCGAGACGTCTTGTTTAAAATGCACCCTAAGGCAAGACTAGAAAGACAATTGAAAGAGTTTAAGCTGCTCAAAGTAAATGAAACGTGTCGGTTATGCATGGGTGGGCGAGGAGCTCACTCCACCAGTACAGTTGAGTACTGACACCCACACAGTGTTTTATGTGCAGGCACCGGTAGAAGCTCGTGGCGCGGAGCTCGCTTGGATGCGTCGAGGCACGGAGTTCCTTGGCGATTCGAAGCGTGCGGCCGCGTGGATTGAAGACTTATACATGACATAATGTATGGGCATCGCCTTCCGAAGCTTCCGCTGACATCAAACATTGTATCGAGAGATGAGAGCGAGCAGAGTGAATTGTAAATGAGAGAAAAGTGAGCACGAGAGACTTGTAATTCGGCCTTGCGCCCACAAATGTAATTTTGTATTCAATATCAATAAAAGAGTTTCTTTTGAATGACTTGTGTTCATGTGTTCTTGTTTCCAATTTTTGCTGCATATTCAATGTATCTGCTTGGGACTTCTGTGCGACGAACCCGTCGCCGCCACTGGAATCGGCCGTTATGGAACCTGCCTTGCACGAGCGCAATCTAAGCTCGTACGACATCATGCCTTAGCGAAGACGATCGCTCCTACGGGAGCGGGGCGTGACAGTCCGTGCTATGGATCATTCATTGGGTGCTTTACTTGCCCAAAAGAACAAAGAAGGCCATGAACAAGCTATCTACTATCTCAGTCGTACTATGATTGGTGCCGAACATCGTTATAGTCCGGTCGAGATAGAATGCCTAGCTCTTATGTTCGCTGTTCAAAAGACAAGGCATTACATCATCGGACAAACTATTCATGTCATATCCCGAGTCAATCCTCTTCGGGTATTGATGAAGAAGCCTAGCACACTCAATTCTCGATATGGGCCATTCTGCTAGCCCAATATGACATGGTATATGTTCCTCAAAAGTCTGTCAAAGGTCAAGCGCTGGCAGATTTCTTAGCGGCTCATCCTGTACCAGAAATATCCAAACTCTATGATGAAATTCCAGATGAGACATTAGAATCAAACGTGATCTCTGAAGAATTCCCTACTTGGTGTCTATTTTTTGATGGTGCATCCAAGATTGGACCAAATGGTGCCATTGTAGCAGGAGTCGGGATTGTTCTTGTTTCTCCAGATGGGTCAACTATCCAAAGAGCCTACTCTCTAGATGAACCCTGCTCCAACAACGTAGCAGAGTACAATGGTCTACTCATTGGCCTTTAGTTAGCCAAACAACTGGACGTCGAATATCTTGAAGTCTACGGCGACTCTAAGCTGGTTGTTAATCAGGTTAGAGGAACCTATGAAGTTCGCCATCATGATCTAGTGTCTTACCATGAAGCGGCAATCAACATGGCTATATCATTCAAAGCCTTCTTCATCGACTATGTTCGCCGAGCTTGCAATACTGAGGCAGATGCTCTGGCCAATCTTGTAGCAGTCTTAGCCATCCCTATCAAAAGACAGCAGGTGGTGGTTGTCTCTAACCGAGAGTTATTTTGCATCAAAAATAATCGTAATATTGAGTTCAGTAATCTTACTGAAGCCAATGTTATCGATGAAGATTGGAGAGCTCCTTTTATCGACTTCGTAGTTCACGACATACTCCCTGAAGACCTAAAGAGGCTACGAGTATTCGTCGACGATCTCTACGATTCTATTATAATCAAACTACCAAGACTCTCTATCGACGGACTTATGACGGCCTACTCTTACGCTGTCTTGCTGGAGATGAAGCGAAGCAAGTATTGTGTGAAGCTCACGATGGTGTTTACGGAGCACATCAAACCGGTCCTAAGCTACAGGATCGCATCCAACGCATGGGTTACTACTGGCCCTCTATGGTATCAGATGCCATCGAATATACAAGAAAATGTCGCGCCTGTCAAATCCACGCAGATTTCATCCATCAACCTTCAAATTTTCTGCATCCGACTGCTGCTTCCTGGCCTTTTGAAGCTTGGGGCATGGACATCATAGGTCCCATCAATCCTCCTTCTTCTAAGGGACATCGGTTCATACTAGCAAATAACCGACTACTTCTCCAAATGGGCTGAAGCTATACCTCTGGCTGAAGTCAAGGCCAGCAGCGTCATCAACTTCGTCAAACACCATGTCATCTATAGATTTGGTGTACCTCGAAGGATCATTCATGACAATGGACCACAGTTTATCAGTCAAAAGTTCACAAGGTTCTGTGATGATCATCGGATTGACAATGTTGCTTCTACAGCTTACAACCCTGCTGCTAATGGTTTAGCTGAAGCCTTCAACAAAACTATCATCAAGCACCTTAAGAAGTTTGTGTCTACTAACAAACGGAACTGGAGTGAAAAGCTTGGAGAATGTCTTTGGGCTTACCGTACTACGGTCTGCAACCCTACAGGCTGTACACCCTTCTCTCTGGTGTACGGTTGTGAAGCAGTTCTTCCTTTGGAACTTCAAATCCCGTCCTTAAGGATTGCTATCGCCAACGAGCTTACTACAGAGAACAACGATCTTCTTCGACTTCAAGAGTTGGAGGCGCTCGATGAGAAGCGGCTATTAGTTCGACAACACATTGAGTTATACCAAGCCCGTATATCGAAGAGTTTCAACCGCAAAGTTAAAGTCAGAGCCTTTCAAAAAGGAGAGCTCGTTCTAACAGTCAGACGTCCTATGACTATGACTCATATGAGCAAGGGCAAGTTCGATGCGAAGTGGGAAGGTCCATATATCGTAAACAAAGTCTTCTCAAATGGAACCTATCAACTCACAGAGTTGGACGGTCGAGTTGCAATGATGCCCATCAATGGCAAGTTCCTCAAAAAGTACTATGTATGAATGTAAAAGACATTTCTTGTAAATATCATCAGACAAGTTCATAAATAAAATTCAATTTTATTTCATCATGAATGATAGTACATAATATCAAGGAATATCACTATCATCCTTCTCAACATTTGGACGCGGGCCACTGCCGTCCTTATCAAAAACATAGTCGGCAAAAGAGCCGAGAACATCCTTGCTCGAACCCACCAGGAACTTGCAAGCAACCATCCTCATGGCCTCTTCCTCTTCAGTCTTCCCTGTTCAAGCAGGAAGTCCAGGATATCCCGCGGTGGCTGGGGCACAGACGAACCTTCGCCTGCCTCCGTCTGCTTTGGCTGGGTCAGTTCGGCAGGGCATTCTCCAGTGTCAGCTTCAACCTTCGGGGTGATCTCAGCCTTCTTGGATGCATCTCCAGACGACATCTTTGTGTTGAAAAGAGAAAGTAATCATTCCATCTAAATCTCTGTTCTATTTATAGGCAGAGATTCTTGGAACAACGAAGCGACGCGTTCATATTCATTTGACGGTTCGTCCGTTCATCACATTCATTTGACGGTTCGTCCGTTCATCATATTCATTTGACGGTTCGCCCGTTCATCATATTCATTTGACGGTTCGCCCGTTCATCACATTCATTTGACGGTTCGCCTGTTCATCATATTCATTTGATGGTTTATCCATTCATCACATTCATTTGACGGTTCGTCCGTTCATCATATTCATTTGACGGTTCGCCCGTTCATCATATTCATTTAACGGTTCGTCCGTTCATTCATTCATCTGACGGTTCATCCGTTCATTACATTCATTTGACGGTTCGCCCATTCATCACATCTATTTGGCGGTTCGCCCGTTCATCACATCTATCTGACGGTTCGCCCGTTCATCACGTCTATCTGACGGTTTACCCGTTCATTTCATTCATCCGACGGTTCACCTGTTCATTCAATTCATTTGACGGTTTACCCGTTCATCCTGACGATTCATTTCGTTCACACATTTTGACGATTCATTTCGTTTATTTATCCATTTTTCCATATCAGCAACTTGTCATCTTTGATTAAGTTGTCTACTGAAATAATGATATTCAAAAAATTATATTCTGCCATGTCCATATTACCTCTGAGCAGATATAATGAATATAATTATTTTCTAAAAAAACAAGAAATATATCATGTCTTGTACCTCTGAATATATTTTCTATCACTATTATTTGTATCTGAATAAGATATGCAATAAATAATAGAGCCACAAAGAAAATGTCTTTTTATTGATCAAAATTGAAAGACATTACAAAAATACATATCACAAAAACAGAAGATACAAAAGGTCTTTATATTCCGCTGGTGGGGTCATCAAACTAACCATCTGCTGCTTTAAAGATTGCAGTCGCTCCTCACGAGAGTCCATCACTCGCCTCCTAGCTTCTTCTATTCCAGACTTTTCATTAAAAGTCGGTAAGGTCACTAAGCGGCAGGAGATTTCAGCCTGATGAGTTGTGACATACTCATTTCATTCCTGAGTCAGAATGTCCAGTTGCTGAGTGGCAGCTTGATGTTGTGTGACTTCATCTTCCAGAGTAAGCTGAACAAGTTTCAACTCTTCTTGGAGACGGGCAACCTCCTCTTGAAGACGGGCAGATTTCGCTTTCAACTCAGCAACTTTCTCCTCCTTCTCCCCAGCAGCAGAGGTGGCTATCTCCATTTGTGAATCATATTCTGAAGTCTTGGCAGTATAAATGTCTATGAAAGCCTGGAAATTAGCTTTCTCAATGGCAACCTCTTGAGACATCCTTTTAAATTCAGTTTGTACTAAGGACTCCACTTCCCCCCGATTAAGATCTTTGTAGATCTTAACCGATGCCTCTAGCTCATCCAGTATATGCTCAAGAAAAACAGCTTGAGATTCGTCTCCTTGACCTCGGATGGCATTGATCAGATGAGAGGTTGGGCTTCTAACAGTGGTGAAATCAGCAACTTCTTTCTCTAGTACCTTATCTACTAGGGGTCCCAACGCATTAAAGAAAAGGTTGCTGAAAGAACTAACGATAAATTGGTTAGTAGCCAGGGCACCAGGGGTAGCAGCTACTCTCATTGATGATGAAGCAGCATGTGCCTGTACAGATGGACGTTCTGGCATGTGAGTGGAGGGTTCTTTAAACAAGGGAGCTAAGGTAGAGCTTGCTGCTCCTCCCAGATGTTCTTCTGCAAAATCAAATGAACCTTATCATTTTGTTGTCATTAGCAAATTAATCGAAGAGGATCAAAAGTAAAAGCAATTTTACCATGGCTTGGTCCAGTGACGATTTTGTCATCTGCTGGCACAGATTCCAACCGCGCAGAAGTAGCCTCAGACATCACTGCCTGGCTATAACCTGCCTCGGAGCCACCCGATAAAAGTCGACTACCACTAGCTATTGCTGTTATTGGCATCATATCAGTACAAGTAGGAGGGATTGGGGATGATTCGATTTCTGCATGAATTAAAAATAGAGATGTCAGCCATTTAATGTATGAAAAAAATATTGATAATTTTATTCAATACCTTTAGGATCAGCGGTAGTAGTTTCCTCCGGTGCTACTTCCTTACCCATATTCTTTTCTGGAGGCACATACACCTCAACATCCTTTTCAGGATCCAGTGTGTCATCAACAGTTTCGGGAGATATATGGACATCAATGACCTCTTCAAGATTATGTGTATAATCAAAGGCCTCTGATGATGTACTCTCATCACTTTCATTTTCTTCTGGTGCTTCCTCGCTGGCAGTTGCGGCAGACTGATCAACATCATCTTGCAGGCCGAAGTCGCAATCATTTAAAGCATCAATCATTAAGCGATCTTCTTCTTCACGGATTGTTCCTGGTGTAGCAGGAAGCTGGGTAGTTTCCACCGCAAGAGAAGGAGATCGCAAAACTTTATGATCCCTCTGATCAGCCTCATCCCTCTGATCAGTTTCATCCCTCTGTTCAGCCTCATCCCTCTGCTCTAGACTAGGAATTTCCTGCCTAGGCTCAGGGGCAGGTGTAGGAGATGGCATGGTGAGTCCAGCAACAGCACTAGCCACCACCGAGGACAAGATTGGTCTCGGAGGAGTGACCACTCTCTTTCTTCTTCTGGAGGACAGTTTCTTTCTATAAAGAGGTCTCTCTGGACTCTCTACATTTACTACATCGACCTGTTTTTGAAGAGAAGTCGACGTAGTCGCTTCTTCTCTTTGGGTCGACTCGGCCAGTTGTCGAGATTGTGACCTGGTGGTGACCTTCTCTGATGGATCTAAGATAAGCTTCTTCTTTGCAACCGGAGAAGAAGGTTCGTCAATCCTCCTCTTCCTCTCCTTGGCTGGAGACTTGACAATTTTCAAGGAAATTCGCAGTGGTTCGTTGACCTCCTCAGGGAAGTTAGCTTCCCTTGAGGCTTCCAACGGGTCATCCACCGGCTCATGTTCCTCGTCATTAACTAGAGCTGATATAACAGTTGCTCCCTTCTTCAAACGCGTCGCTGTCGCGAAGCTATCTACAAGGTTGAAGTTCTCGGCGAACGTATTCGCTGATGTGTAAAAAAGCGAATATGTGTATAACATCCTGGGGTCGTGATCGCTTTTGGTCGGCATCGAGAACATTGCTCTTATGTCTCGAGCGTTATAATAGGCCCAAGCCCTGGCACCATCAATCAGATAACCTTTTCCTTGTAGACAAGTTATAGCATTGCCTACGTGGAATTGGTCATAGCCGAATTGCCGCGCAAAACGGCTGGAAAGATACGGTTCCGAGTAACATTCATCTTCAAATCTGTAAACTAAATGTGACGGCCGGATCATTTTTAGCCACTCAAATACTGCACGACCTAGAGGCTGCCTCCCAAGATCAACCAGATTTGTTGACATATGTTCATAGCCATTTGGAGGGGCAACACAGTAGAAATTTCACCCCTTTGCAAGATTCAAAGCCCGTCTACAATCTTTCAGACTGTTGTATATCCATTTACCCCGGGAGAATCTCCGCAGATAGCTACCGCCGACTGCCCCCATATCAGGGTTCATCAATGATGGATGGTGTAGAAGCAACCATCCGAACAAATAGGTATAGGACAGCTCCAGCCGAGGGAAGTTCCCCTTCTCGCCCTTCCATTTGAGCATCGATTCAACATAAAGACGAAGACCAGCGTTTATTCTGCAGGTCATCGCCGATAGCAGATCCATCCGGTAGCCAAAGACTAACCGGACAACAGCAAAGAGTACGCCGCGATGGAAGCGATCGACAGCGCTCGCTCCGGGGATGACGAATCGTCGAAGCCAGTATGTAAGGAAACCCGCCAACTGGGCTTCCTTGGACATTGACCTATAGCCCAGTCTTATGAAACTTTCAATAACATCTCCTGTTTTGAAAGGAGGATATTGTAGTTCATCATCAACCTTGATGTCCATCTCTTTGTTTTCTTCCATTAATCCTATTACCTCACTATGGCTGAGTGGTTTGAAGAAACTAGGGTTACACTTGTCGTGATCCTTAGTCTTCTTCTCTATGATGTGGTTGAGGAAGAGATAAGACAACCACTTTGACGAGTAGCATGTACCAGAAGAACCACTCTTGTAATACAAGGAGCAGATCTTATAATGGCACAGCAGTTCTTCGAAAACATCCACCATTTCAGCATTTTCTCGACGAAGTTGGTCCAATTCATCATTTGTTGGAACAAATTCCTCATAAGGGAATTCTCCCATTGGCAAGCTCGAGATATACTTCATGTCGTGAAGAGCAAGTCCAATTTCTTCACAGGATGTCATGAAAGTCCCTGTCCTGAAGTTATACCTCTCGGCCAAAGCTAGGAACAGATGAGGGTTGGGGTGAAAGCCGTATACAGTAGAGAATAGCAGCTGGTATAGCTCAATCTCCTTGAGCTTATCTTCAAACTGAACTAATATCCAATTGGCTATGCAATTCCATCTTTTGTGATATGGGATTACCAGACCTGTCAATCGGATGTCCTGATCCGGGTATCTTCCTTCAACCTTGGCAAAGTCGTTTGCGAAGATCGGTGTTCTAACCGGCAGTAGCAAGGAGGAGTTCTCTGGCGGAATGCAACCAGGCTTCAATCCTCCGAGCAGTGAGCTGTGACGCTCAGAGGAGCTGTAAAACATATCCCTATTGTTCGGCCCCTTCTTCACACAAATGTTTCCTGTTCTGGCTTGCTGGAGAGGAGTTATATTCCAGTCCATCCTCCTGGGATAGCTCGCATGAGCGTAGCGGGATAAAGGAAGGCATCTAAAAATCTCAGGCAAAAGTATCCTCTTCTCGGCTCTCTGAAAGAGTCTCTGCTCAACACGTGGTCTCGGCTGAGAACATTTCTCAATAGCGTCACCAAATAGAAACAGGGGCTTCTTATGAACAACAGCATCAACAGCCTGCAGAGGCTGACCGTTCATCAGACTTAATAATATTTCGTTGTCTTGTGCTACTAAGATGGCTTGACGGGAAGATGGCAGAGCATATTGGAGAAATATTACATGGGACAAATCTTCCTTAAACTCTGGTTCAGCAAGGGTCCCTGCAAAGATTTCATAATCTGGGTCTTCTCTGATGTTAACTGCATCAAACAGAAAGACAGAATTTAGTACATGCAAAATCAAAGATTCTGTCCAAAAAAAATCAGCAAAATGTGCAAACATCAGATTGCGCTGTCTATAAAACATCAGATTGCGCAAACAGCAGCTTCCATGCACAAACTGTCCAGTTGCGCCAACACATTTCACTTGTGCAAGCCATCAGATTGTGCTAACAAGCTTGCACAAAGCAACAGTTTGCGCTGGATAGACTTACGCAAATCGATAGAGTGCGCTGACTTTTGCCATCGCTTTTCAACCGATTGCGCGAGAAAATAGTCTTCATAAAAATGAAAACTATTGGGTTTGTGCAACCGAAACCCTAAACAGGACGGCGCGATATAACCAAATCTCTAAAAAAAGATCGGTTTGAAGGATCAACAGTGTCAAAAAACCCTAAAAAGGGGGTTTTTGATTGAGTTCACTACCTTGCAGTACGGGATGAGCGACTTCGTGTCGAGAAATATGTGGCACAGCCCGAGTCGAAGACTCGACGGAGGCTTTGCCCTTCTCGGCGGCGGAATGCTTCGGAGCCATTTTGAAGTCAACGGAGAAGAAGGAGAAGAGTCGGGGAGAGCTCGAGAATTTTCTCTCTCTCGAACGTTTGGAAACAAATAAAGAATAACAGAGAGGAGAATGAAAACTATTTATAGTTTTCGAAAGTAAACAGACGCCTCAGATTGTGCCAAAGAAATAGGAGCCGACTCCTCCAATTGCGCAGACAAGTCATCACATGCGCAACTTAACTTCAAAACCAAAATTCAAAGTATTTCGAAAACTTTGAATATTTTCAAGTTTCGAAAACTTTGAAGGGGGTCTTGTAGGTCCTAAAAATCAAGTTGCACTCATCAACAAAGCCATGAAAATCAAAGTGTGCATCCTTCAAATGAACTGCGCAGGAGACAGATTGCGCACAACCTCGATTGCACAAGCTAAACTGCGCACACTTCCAAGTGCGCTAGCTGATGTGGCAGCATCATCATTACCTGACAGAAAATCAGATCTTCTGACAGCTGACAGCACGAAGAACGAGGAAACTGTTCGTTTCTCGTGCAGCACAACGCTCGAGGACAGCTGTATAGCCAGCGCAGTCCAATCCAGCGCAATCTGAAGCTAGCGCAATTCATGTGGCGCAGTCCATCAAGACAACTAAAATTCTGTACGTGGCATTCATGCCATCAATTGCTCACCATGTGGCAACTGTCTATACACGATCATGCACATTTCAATCAAATAATGCCATGTGTCCCATACAGTTGGCCCACGATCAAGTAACTGCCAGCGCAGTCTGATGTCTGCGAAGTCCAATGTTGCGCAATCCATCCCGCGCAATCCAGAATAACTAAAAAGTAGTGATTTCCAGAACTCTATAAATAGAGTTTCAAGTCCTTCCTAGGGGGGATCATATAGAGATCAGAAAAATCAGAGAGTTCAGGAGTTCTTGCCCAAGTGCTGCTGCATTCTTCAGAGGCTACCGCCTTCAACTTTAGAGGCTATCGTCTTTAAAGTTCACATCGTCCAAGGGATAAAGCGATCGTCTTCAGATCGGATTCCTACAGTTGTTCTTTCCCTGAATTCTATTGTAATCTCTTTACAAAGTTTGTGAAATAAAAAGCAACTTTTGTTTTTGCAAAAAATGGTATGAAGAGAAAGATAGCTCGGCTTGTCTCTCGATGCTTAGTTTGCCAGCAGGTCAAGGCTGAGCACCAGAGACCTGCCAGACTTCTTCAGGCTTTATCGATTCTGGAGTGGAAGTGGGATCATATTACAATGGACTTCGTGACTGGTCTTCCTAGAACCCCAACTGGTAGAGATGCCATTTGGGTTATAGTTGCTTTTTCGGTTGAAGATTCGGCTGCTTTAAAGACTTTTCGATCTCGATATTCGATCTAGGTAAAGTTTTCCCTTTCCTCTGCCTTCGAATTCGAAGCGGATAAGGGAGAAGAAACTTTCCTTGATTCTCTCGGAACTACTTCTTTTATTCTAGCATTTTCGCCCCTTGCCTCAAAGTCTTAGTCCAAAGCGTTGGATTCAGAACTTATCTTGTCCCTGTCTCGTACCCAAGTTTCTATCGACTCACGAAGGTTGCCCACTTCCTACCGTTTAGAGTTGGTCAGTCTACAGAGCACTTGGCCGACTTGTACAATCAGATTGCATGGGGTGCCAGTTAGCATAGTCTTAGATTGTGATTCTAGATTCACTTCTCATTTCTGGCAGAGTCTTCATCAAAGTCTGGATACCCGTTTGAGTTTCAGTTCAGCATACCATCCTCAGACAGATGGTCAGTCGGGACGTATGATTTAGACCTTGGAGGATATGCTTCGATCATGCACTCTTGACTTCAGTGGTTCTTAGGAGGATCACTTGTATTTGGTGGAGTTCTCTTACAACAACAGCTTCCAGGCGAGCATTCAGATGGCATCTTTCGAGGCATTGTATGGTAAGAGATGTAGGTCACCACTAGCTTGGGATGACATTGGAGAGAGGCAGATGCTTGGTCTAGAGATGATTGCTTAGTCAGTTGGAGTAGTCAGGCAGGTCAGAGAGCATCTCAAAGTAGCTCAGGATCGACAGCGTCATTGGACAGATTAGCATCGATGCCATCTTGAGTTATCTGTCGACGACCATATATTTCTTCGAATTTTGCCTACCCATGGTGTCATTAGGTTTGGTGTACGAGGAAAGCTCAGTCCTAGATTTATTGGGTCATTAGATATTTTCGAGCGAGTAGGGGATGTATCTTATCGCCTTGCTCTTCCGCCGTCGTTGTGCGAGGTACATGACGTATTTCACGTATCTCAGCTATGTCGGTATGTTCCGGATTCAAGCCATATCCTAGATCATTCTGAGTTGGTCGTTGGTACTGATCTATCATATGAGGAGAGGCCTGTATCCATTTTGGACCGGCGGAAGAAGATTCTCCAGAACCGGACTATCCGATTAGTTCGTGTTTCCTGGGATCATCACTCACCGGGCAAGTCGACTTGGGAGCACGAGGATGATATTCGAGGATGTTACCCGTATATGTTTGACTCGTGAGGTATACTTATTCGTATATCTATGTCCTACCTTTTGAGTGTGATTGTAGGAATACATGATGTTGTTGTTTACGTATGTTTAAATTGCTTTTACATTTCTTGTACATCACTCTAGTTGGATTTCATGTTTTATGAGTTTTTCATCTTGATCTTGATAGCATGTTTTTTGGATTTCTTGCTTACTTTTGATTACCTTTAGGAAATTTCGAGGACGAAATTTTTCTAAGGAGGGGAGAGTTGTGAGACTCGTCTCACAGTATCGGTATTTATATATGGATACGTATTTTGTAGTATATTTCGTATTTTCTTAGTTTTTGGAATGCTTTAAAATTTTCCCAAAACTATAGGTTTTCTCCTTGATCGGTCACCGCCAGTATACCGGTGTATACCGACGGCATACCGTCCAGACATTTTTTCTACACTTCAGATATTTTCGATTTCAGATATTTTATGAATAGTGTTTTCGATATTTTTGTGAATAGTGTTTCGGATATTTTCGTGAATAGTGTAGATGTACCCTATTATCCAATGGATATTTGGTTTTGTTTGAATGGCCATGATTGACCTAGACCTTGACATGGATCACCATCCGATGGTCAAGATTAATTCCCCATTCTATATATACCCTTTTACTTTCACTACAACAAATAGGGCATACAATAGCAGTTTATCTATAGCGTTCAAGCCTCCCTGCTATAGAATGTCATCATCAATAGCATTCCTTCCGCAGTGCTATTAAAATAGAATACAATAGCAGTTTATCTATAGCGTTCGAGCCTCCCTGCTATTATAATATAATCATCCATAGCGTTCATATTGAAGTGTTATTAAACGTTCATACAATAACAGTTTATCTATAGCGTTGAAGCCTCCCTGCTATTAGAATGTCATTATCAATACCGTTCATTATGCAGTGCTGTTAACAGAACTTTATATAGCGTGTTATGAATGCTGTTAAAGGTATAATTTTTTCTGAACGTTGCTATGCCCGTATGTCTAGGGGTGAGCATTATTCGGTTTTTGGACGGAAATCCGAACCGAACCTAACCGAATAAGAGATTCGGTTCGGTTTGAAAAAAATTCGGTTCGGTTTCGGTTTCGAAAATACTAAAATTTCTTATTCGGTTTCGGTTTCGGTTTCGGTTTCGATTTTGGTTTTGGGATTCGGTTTTGGGATTCAGTTTTGGGATTCGGTTTCGGTTTAATCTCACAAACCTTTCAGAAATTTTATCTAAAATTTCTCTCCCTTATAAACCGAATAAGAAAATTTAGTAATATATACGAAATATATCTTTGTATATTTAGTTACAATATATATTGACAAAAAAATTATAAATAAACTAAAATATTGGTTAAACCAAATAAACTCTACAACAAAATTGGTTAATAACGACACTTTATTGATGATACTTTTAAAATAAATGTCGTTAAAAAAATTACGATGACAACTTGCTAAAATGTGTCATGGTAATGTAATATTTATCATCATCCACGACAAAAGTATCGTAGACATGTATTCAACGACACCTTTAAAATGTAAGAAATATTAAATAATAAAGACAACATATTTTTAGTATCGTCCAAAAAATTAATTATCCCGCTATTTTTGTTTTCATTTTGGCGTTCCAAACTTCTCTTGATTTGAAAAGAAGGCAGCAGGTTAGTGCCCATTTCATTTTATTATTCTAGAAGCCCTAATTTCATAGTAATACTTCTTCCCACCCCTATAACACCTCCTCTGTCCTCTCCGTCCGTTGTACCTCCCTCCTCTCCGCCCTCCTCCCTCCTCTCCGTCGCACCTCCTTCTTCTTTGGCGTCGATCACCCTCCTTCTTCTCTAGTCGGTCTATCTCTTTCTCTCTCTCTGTCTCCATCAACAGGAATTTAGCGACAAGCTTCGCCCTTACGCCCAGATTACCCGTGCTGCAAGGACAAGATCGACTAGAAAAGAACGTATTCTCTCCATCTCCCTAAAAGATTAGGGCTTTCAAACATAAAGAATATTGAAATTATGGTTAGGTTTCTTTTTGTTCAGGTATGGGAAGTACAAGCCTCTTGTCGAGCCCGCTAAGTGGTACTGAACTCGATTCTCCCAATTTGTTATGTTTTACACTGATTTATTTTCAAATTTTTGTTAGGTATAGTTAAAAATTCACGAAAGATTGATCTGCAGGCCTACCACGGTCTTGTTGCTCTGGTGGATCTTTGTCAAAATATGATATTTGATCCATTCAGTTGTTTAATTATGGTTAACCAAAAAATTTGATTTTTACTTTGGTGCAGGATGTGGTCTAAACTTTTGAGGAATAGTTGATTATAATAGTCTATTAAGAATGCTCGAGAAGGATCGAATGACCCTTTTTTGTGCGGTATGAAATGTTTTCAGCATGAAGTTTTATGATGGCACTCTATTTCCATTTATTTGCCTGCTATTTTGTTTAATGAGTCTATACTTTAAAGAGTTTGAGCTAGATTTCTGAATTGCAATGAACTGGAGACTATGTTGTTATTTTAGTTTTAAAAGACTGAACTGGCTGCCGCTAGAAGATTTAGGGTTGGGTACCTCCGGGGCCTAGGAAGAAGTAAATGTTTATTGAAAATTTTAAATATTTAAGCTTTAGGAATATTTTAAATATACACTACATTGTATTAATTTGAACTTGAATAATTTGAATCACACTAAATAACAGAAGTATATACTAACCCCATTCCATCATTGTTTTGTCCACCAAAAATTGACTAATTGTTTCCTTAATCATCAATTTTTATAGTCTAATATTCTAACCTCTTTACTTTAGAAATTTATGGGTGACTAATTGTTGCTGGAGCTCTGGGACCGTGTACTTCAAACAGGAGGAGTCCATCGGAAGAAGAAGGAAGGAGACGGAGTGAAGAAATTGGCAATTATGAAAGAAGTATACAACAAGAACTTCGATGTCGGTATGAGTTGACTCATGGCTTACTACAATGAATGCCTTGTAGAAGGGGGAGATGCTCCTAAACTTCTTCCTGATGAATCTTTCTCAGAGTACTCTGGAAAAGCATCGAGTTCATTCGGCTGGGATAGATCTCCAAGGCTGAGCACCTCTTCTAGTTACAAAGCAACGGTCAGTCGAGAGTTATATGAATCAGTCTTAGGCGTATCGAAGAAAATCGAGGAGGAGGAGGAGGAGAAGGAAGAAGAGAATGAAATTTTGGAAAAATATAGCTTGTGCTCTCCAGATTAGCTCTCAATTTCTGAAGTAAGTACTCTTCTTCTTGAGCTTGTTATATGTATTCTCCTTATGGTGCTCAACCTAGCTGCCAAATTCTATTGTTATGTTGTACTACTGTGTACTAAATATAATGGTTAGCTATGAATGAATAAAGTTTGGTTGAAGTCTTAACATGTTTGAGATTGGTCATTAAGTCCTTAAAACATTCTTAGAAACTTATTTCGTAGATACTGGTCCATTAATAGTGTCATGAGGCCTTCGAAGGTGAGCTATATTGCACGGATACTACATGACACTGTGATACGAGTACGTTATCTATTTGGGTGGGGTCTAGTGAATTTTGGAGTGCGTGTGGTGTGTCCAATGTGTATCCGATACGCATCCGACACAAAACAGTCCAAGTTTTTGGACTGTTCATGCTTCATAGAAGGTTAGTTTAGACATGTTTGCTAAGATATATTTCTGAAGTGTTCATGCTTTATAGAAGGTTAGTTTAGACATTTTTGCTAAGATATATTTTTGAAGTGTTCGTGTTTCCTAGAAGGTTAGTTTAGACATGTCTGATTCCGTGAATTCTTTTGTCACTTCTCACAATTGATATGACCAACAAACATTTTTCTTTTGTCAGGCTCTGGTACTGGTGATCATTCTCGTTGTTCCGACTTTTTATTATTTTTCGGTAAATGCAGGCATATAGGCAACATCCATCTCAAAGTCACATATGCTCTTCTTCTTGAGGTCTCCTAAAGTTGTGGTGCTATTGAAGGGTATAAGCTCATTAAGAAAGAAAGGTTAGTCTCTCGTCTACTCTTTCCTTTTGAGCGTATAGTTTTCTCTCTTGGGTATACTTGTCTAGACTAACATCTGGTCATACAGCTATTTGATATTTATAATCTAATTTTGACATGTCCACATCAAATATGTTATGCTAGATTCTTAATATACAATCTTATATTAATTTTGTTCCAGTATGTAATCATCTTAAGGGACAAATTTCATTAGTCTAGTGCCTGAATCTTGGTGCTCAAATGCTTGAACTGATGTAATACGTCTTTTCAGGTTTGGCCAGCCGATTAAAGTCAATTGGGCATATGCCAGTGGACAGAGGGAGGATACATCAAGTTCAGAAATTTTGAATTCCCTTATTATGTTTATGCCAATTTATCGACAAATTAAAGTAATTTGTGCTTACATCATAATTTATATTATTTTGTATATCATGATCAATAGGGCAATACAACATCTTCGTTGGAGTTCTTAGTCCTGAAATCATAAATTCTACTTTGTTTACATGTTTTTCAATATTTTTTAGCTGCTCGTAAGCTTCAACAAGTCCTCTGTTTTCCCTCTCTTGTGTGTATTCCTCTCTAGAAATGTGGCTTATGGTCGTATATAACATTTGTAAGTAATTTATTTTAGATGTTCAGTTTTGTTTATGTTAATCAATCCTTTGATTTGCCTATTTATAGCTGCTCGTAAGCTTCAACAAGTGCTTTGAACATGGCAATTCATCACTCTTTGAATATTATTTTTCCATGCATTAATTAATTCTCTCATCCACCGACCTTATTCCTTAATTTTATATATAAAGACCAGAAAGCCAACTTGTCCTCCACTTCTACTCTCCTATGAATCATTTCTCATTTCTATTGTCCATCAACGTGTATTTTTGCATGCTCATTGCTAGTTGATCATATAAATAACCATTTCTATCATTTCTAAATCGATATTTAAACTAGTCTATGATTGTGAAGATCATTCGAACTATAATTTAGAGGAAGTAAAAAAAATTCCAATTAAAGAAACCTCCAAACATGAGTATGGCTTTGGCAGTATCAGCAGTTTTCAAAGTTTTGAATCCTTTGATTTGGTAGTTTCGGTAGTTTCAGATCCCGCAACCCTTCAAAAACAGATGAAATTGATTGGTTTCATGCGATACTTAACACCTTCATCTTTAGCTATTTCATCTGTCCTGGAGTATAATATGTTTTACCTCGCTACTTTCCTTCTAGTTTTCCTAGGTTGTCACAGTTCTCCAAACAGTGTACATCAACTAGATTGTGGCCAGGAGGGCATAGTAGTTGAACTTGTGCACATTGTCTTCTTGTTAAATTCACAAAGACCAATTAAATCTCTAAATTCATGAATCACTCAATTCTTGTTCCGTTGAAATCTAAATTCTATATTTCATTAGCTTCATATCAGTATTTGTTTCCAATTTGTTCTTATAAACCGAGGACCTACAATGCTTCCATAATGACTGATTTTGGAAGCATTAAAGGGAGATATTCATGTTTCCATACTGAAAATATTGGACAACTTTATCTTGGGTGTCTGCTCTATCCAGATTGGTAATTGTTCATGCTTATCGTAGAGGTTAACCGCATGATAACTTTTTCTTTTTCTGTTATTTAGGTTCTAGAAGTGCCAAATGATGAGAAGTTTCTCTGATATTGGACATTTTTGTGTAAGTCTCCTTGCTTTTAGAGTTATCTTTTACCGTTTTCACATTTTACTTTTAGTTTCTAATTTGTGTAGCAAAGTTAAATCTATTTGTGTTTGACATCTATTGTGAAATGAATGTTGTTAATGTGTTGTATAATTGCTGGAATGCTTGTGTTATAATTCGCATACTTGCTTCAAGCTTCAAGTTTAAGAAAATTTCTATGATCTATCCTGTGAACAATCACTCTAATCCTACATGTGCTTTATTAGTTCAGATATCATCTAAAATTCTACTTGGACAGAAAGATGCGCATCAACCTCTGTCATGGGTCTTCTCAAACGTGTAAATCCCTTCTTTTGCTTTCATCTATGATTGCTTGTTCCGTTGAATTGGGATGGAGTGTGTTGCATATAGAGCCTCAACTTAACTCTCAATTTTTTTTAATATGTTTTGCACATTGTTCATGATTTTCTCTTGTTTCTGTGCCTATCCTATTAAGTATGTCTATCTTTATAAACCCAACCCTCCCTTCTATACACGTGTGCACACACATACACATGCGCGCACACACACACATCCTGCAAAAGAACACACACAAACACACACCCTAACGGAAGGGAAAAAAAGGAGAAATTAAAATGAATAAATAAATTAAGCATCCAAGTGCTTTCTCTCTTGATTTTTTGTTGTAAAAAAAGAACTCGATATTTGATGTCTCAATCTCGTTTCTTATATTTTCAGAAAACCTTTTTGATAACTCTGATATTAATATTGTTCTTGGTTTGGCTGGCATTCTCGTAGATACTTAAGGCAATGGGACTATCAAAGACGTCATCTGCTGCGGTGAACCTCCTAATAAATATTGGATATTTCCCTGCGCATGTTAAACTCGACCTCTTAAAGTTTAACATCCGTACCAACTATAGCGATGATGTTTTGTTGGCTGCTGAAAACCTTTTGACACTATCTTCTGATCCAGATGAGGTACAATACCAAACATATACAATTTTCTTTATGAATCTTTTCCAGTAGGAAGGCAATTAGTAATATTACCCACGCCTATATACTCATAGAATTTATCCGTTAGAATTATTTTTTGTAACATGTTTAGACCATTACAATACATGTGTTTTGGTGTAGTGGATTATTTGAGTTTTTTGTGAGGGATCTTATAGTGTGTGAGTCTTTGTATTCTTTTTTATGGCTTTTTTTTCATTTTGTTTCATGAACCCTAATTCTATGGCGTATGATTATCATTCTTGAAAAACGAAAAACGAATTTGTGTTAATGCAAAAACCCTTACGTATTTTTGTGTTAATGCAAAAACGAATTTGTGTTAATGCAAAAACGAAAAACAAATTTGTGTTAATGCAAAAATGAATTTGTGTTAATGCAAAAACCCTAACGTACATGAATGGAAAACGAAACGAATTTCTCTGATAGAAATTCTTTTTCTATGTATAATTCAGAAACCCTAACGTATTTTTGTTGTGTTTGATGTTCTTGGTTTGTTTCAGGAACTCTAAATTTGTGAATTGTTGAAGAGGAAGAAAGTGCCATGAATTTCTCATCGGTCTGTAAGTCATTCCTTTTCCGTTTATAATTTGTTTTTATTTTTGGTTTGTTTCAGGAAGTGACAATTGTTGTTATTTACTAATGCATGTACAAAGTCTAAATTATTTAATTTAAAACTCTTTAGGGCCTCGTCCAAATTATTTTTGGTGTTATCAAGCTCGATATAAGCCGTTTGAAGACTAGGTACGTCTTTAGTGATACCTCTCTCTTAGTCCAGGAATGATATAAGTACTGACACAGTAGAGAAAATCATTGGAAGTACTACGGCTTGGCCAACAGACCACATTATGCCGTTTGAAGACTAGGTACGTCTTTAGTGATACCTCTCTTAGTCCAGGAATGATATAAGTACTGAATATTACAGTAAGATGAAAGTTTACATTCAATATTATGTCTAAATATTTTGCTATATTTCAGGGAAGTTGTCATATGATTTGTAGTACTGGAAGCAACAAACTTAATAATGACTTCTTTTTAACTACTACTAAAGTCTGTTACCTTATTAGTATAGGATGGAAAAGAATATTACTTACAAAAATTGCAATCAAAGTTCAGACATTGGAGTCAATGCCTTCCATTGCCACAAGTTGTGGACTTGCTAAGTATGTATGGATATGAATGGATCACTAATAAATTCAACTGGCAATGGATTCCAGTTGTTTGGTTGATTATAACTCATAGAATTTTAGGTAATTTTCTATTGATAGCTAACTCATAAATTCAACTGCTTGTTTATTAACCAGGAACACTAATGTTTCCTTCCTATATTTGTGTAGGTTGGATGAAGTAAGAGGATTTCTGAGGAGCTTTGGTTGTGGATAGGCTTGAAGGGTTCGAGCTAAATTTTGGATATGCAACATTTTGGATATATGTATGGAAATAATTAAACGATGACTACGCTGTTAATGTTTAATTTTGGAGAAATTATAAAGGATTTTGAATGTTCTTGACAGTGAAATTAATGAATTTATTTATGTTCGGAATTCATTCTGTGATTGATTTGTCGAGAAGCATTTAAATTTTTGAATACCCGCATTCTGTGTATATATGCAATAGATATCTGTGGCATTCTGTATATCTGCAATGCTATTTTGATATGCTGCAATACTTTCTGATGTGAATTGTTTCTTTACACTAATGCATTCTGCAATAGCATTCTGACATGCTATTGGTGCACATATAATAGCGCAAAAGAAACACTATAAAAACCAATTTGCATCGAAAAACTATTAACAAACAATAACATACAGGAACGCAATTAAAAATCAACAGCGTTCACGAACGCCATAAATAACTTATAGCGTTAACAAACGTTATTAAGAAAAAGCGTTCGTAAATGCTATGTAAACTCTATAGCATTTGTCACTGCTATAACAAGTCTATAGCGTTCATGGACGCTATAGTAACTTAATAGCGTTCATGAATGCTATTACTTTCCTATAGCGTTCTTAAATGCTATAACGCTGGTATAGCGTTCTTAAATGCTATAACCTGTCTATAGCACCATGGAACGCTATAATCCATCAATAGCGTTCATGAACACTATAACTTTATAGCGTTCTTGTACATGGGGAAATTATAGCGGGGGCATTTATAGCGGGCAGAATACGCTATAATAGGCATTCTACATCATTCTGAGCATGCTATCGTATCCCATATCTGTTGTAGTGTTTCTTTCTCCATCCTCTTTTCACTCTTTCTTCCTTCCCTCTTCACTTTCATTTCTCTTCCTCAAGTGCTTAGGAAGGCTTGGCCTTGAGGTCTAGAGTGTGGTTTCTTACCCCTCTTGGTGGTGGAGTAGAAGATTAGGCTTGGAGCTTAACCTAGGCAAGTACATCTTGCCAAATTCATGAACAATATTGTTTTTGTTGTCATTTTTGTTTTCCTTGGTATGAAATGCTTAGAATTGTTCTAAACTCATTTTGTTAAGAATATTTTCCTTGTGATTCTCGTCTATATGCATATTTCGAAATTTGGTTAGAATTAGGATTTGATTTTCTGTTAAAATCCAATATTGACTTAGTAGAAACATACTGGAGTTACCATCGTGGATCTTGGTCACATATGCATATATGAGGCCCTCACCAAGCTTGTATACATAGATTTTGAGTTTTGTGAAATCAGAACCCGTTTTGTTTTCCCAAGAACCTATTTTTGGAGTATTTTGAGGTATTGATCTATCAAATCGTTGAATTTGTGAAAACTAATTCTCCCATGTTGTAGGGAATTATATTTCATGCGATTTTGACTTTTGAAAATCCGAATTTCGATTTAAAACAAAGTTTTTTTATGGCCGAAACAAGTTTTGAGTTTTTAAGAATCAACTTTCTGTGACGGTTCGAAAAATCCGTCGAAAATCTGCAGATGAGAAATAGCTACCAGAAAGCAATATGTAAACTATGGTAACATGGCAAGTGGTGAAGAACAAGATAAAATAATTAGAATATTAACTATCTACGTGTATTGAAATATCAATTCGACGTGTGAATGGCTAAGGGGTAAATACGGCACCCTGCATGTGTCATGTGCAGCTGCTATCAGTCAAGGTCAGATATTTTGGGATAGAATAAGTAGTTCACACGTCTACTAAGATATTTCCCCGCCCAGCTAGTACTCATGGAATCGAGTCGCAAGCATGGTAATCATGTAAATAACAGTCAAGAAGTATAATAAATCCATGGTACTAATCTTCGTGTGACAAGCGTGTCAACAAGCAACAAGACATATACATAACATGTAAAGGAAACTATTAGAAACGAAAGCAATCAGTATATGCACTTGCCTCGGGTTGTTGCAGTTGTGACTGGATCATGTTGGCACAGAATAGTTGCGGATGTCGTAAGTATGCAAGGCGACCCCAATTGATGGTACGGACCGTGCCATAGGGTCCGGGACAGTCCGATGAGCCTAGGATCGATATAAAGTGGCCAGAAACACAAAAGAATAGGAACGTATGACTAATCACGGTCGAGACATAATATATATAATCTAATTCAAAAAATATTTATTATTTCTAGTAATTATAGATTTTACTAGTAAAATAGCTTTTTGACAATTACTCTGAAGATTTATAAAATTATTTTAAGGCTAATCATTAATAAGAAAATATGTTTATGTAGAAAATGTTTTATAAATTATCTAGAAGTTATTTATAGTATTCCAACTATATATATATATATATATATATATATATATATATATATATATATATATATATATATATATATATATATATATATATGATTCAAAATACCTTTAGACAATTATCTTAAAAATTCCATAAATTTAGTTTTGGTCTAAGAACTTGATTTTCGAATTGCAGATAGGTTCAAACCCAAACTATATCTATTACAATTAACATTTAGCAATACTTATCTATATATTGAACGATAGTAAGAATAATATTAATAGTATCGATAATGAAATTAATGAAAAAATATTAATGATAATACCATTGAATAGGATTAATAATATTTTAACCAGTACATATACGTCATGCTTGTACTTAGTAATTAAAAACATAATACCTTCATAGATCCACACTAAAATCTATACACTAAAATTATCTTCCTTTATAATGCCCGGCCTAAATTATATACTCTATTTCACAAAATCGATCTCACAATGGTATAAGCCCACTTAAGGAAAGCCCAATTGTTTGGCCCATATAAACTTAAGCCCCTACCTAATCTCTCTCCACACAGGTCAACAGAAAAGAGAAAAATGGATTGGGGAGGCTCGAAGAGAAAGGGGCTTACCAGCGGCTTGCCGGCGGCTCTTGCTTCGGCGGCAGGGCGCAGATCCGGGGTCGCCGGCGCAAATCGGTCGGGATTATCAAAAATGGTGAGGGCAGAGTTTGGGGAGACGACGCCAGCAAAGGATCAGCTCGCTAGTCGGCATGCGAGGGAGCAGGCGGGTCTGTGGCACGACGCTCTGCCCGGAAGGAGGGCTCGACTTCGCCGTACGATCCTGATGGTGATGATCTGGAGGCGCGGGAGTCTTGACATGGCCGGAGGAGCTGTCGCCGATGGTCGCAGAGGATGGTTCGACGGACATAGCCATGTGCGGCGGAGCTCGCGGAAGAGAGTGGTCGAGTACCGGAGAAACTGACGTCGATCGAGTGGCCCAGGTAGTCCGGTGGCCGGACAGTCCCGTGCTGGTCGAGATGGAGGCGGACGAGGCACGACAGAATCCTTGATGTCGTGCCCCGATTCGGGGAATCGCTCGCTTTGCTTCGATTCACGCCGAATCGATCGTCCTCGCTAAGGCGTGATGCCGTACAAGTCTGGAGTTGCACTTGTACAAGGCTAGAACATGCACATTTATATCATTTCAACACATTTGAAAATAAGCCACAGTTGCGGAAACATTGAGTAAGCGGAATAGGAAGAAAAATATTCATTTTATTGATGATGTAGTCAGAATACAACTTTTCTCGATAATATTTGAAGTGCCCTTTCGGCTACATTGATTCAAGAAAAAAAGTACAACTGATAGGCTGCCATGAAATAACTTTCCGTTCCATACATCATGCCCCTTTAGTACTTTGAAATATAAGCAGCTATCTTTGAAATCTCCGCAATACTTTGTGCGTCTTTAGGGAAAATAACTTGAAAGGAAACAGCAGTTCTGAAAGCTTTAGTTGCGATGTGTGCCCGAGCCTTCTCCAGTACCTGTAGAGGAGGGGTCAGAACATTATAACAATACGCTGGTGAGCCCCGTTGGCCCACTCAGCTAAACCAACATTTTATTAATGACAAGCATTTTAAAGATATAAACTCATTAGGGACAGACAACATTTAGAGTAAATCATAATTCAATTGACATGGTATTTCAAGAAACCATATTTTACTTTACCATTGGCCGAATCCAGCTTTCCTGTATAAGATACAGGATAATAATAATATACTTATCGCCCCTGCATAAGACATTGATTAGCATACATTCCCACGATGTGACCACTGGTGTTGCTAAACCATATGGACTCTTTTCATTCATTCATTTGCATTTGGGACTTCAAGATAATGAGATGATAGCACAGTAGGGAGCTAGCCTCTATGATGCCTCGCATTACTCATGTTCCCCAAAACACTTCATTATTTCTTCCTAGGCCGAATCGGTACCGGTGCCCCTGTACTGTTCGAGGAAATTACTGCTCATTCCTTGTATACAAGTTGTCCATGGTCAGGCGAATGTGTGTCCGACTCGATATACACAGTGTGCATAGAATATTTGAAGTAATAGGCAACATGATCATTCTTAGCATTTCATAACCATTATTCTAGGCATCAATTCAATCATTTCAATGTTCAGTTCATTGCAGTGTAATCAATTCATTTCAATCTTCAGTCTCTAGCATCTTAGTGGTATTGACTTGTGGCATTAGCATCTTGTTATCGATCAACGGATGTTGCAAGACAATTATTTAGTTGGCATGAAGGAATAGCGAGAGGGACAATACCACCACAGAGATCCACACTCACCAATTTAGAGAATTGCCGAGAGAGAGAGGAACACTTGCACGCTTAGCCTTCTGTCACGCGTCAGTCTGCATTGGCACCAAAAGTTTGGTTAATAATCCATCTTGTTGTGTTCTCTTCTATCAGAATTTTCAAGAATGAATGCTATGCAAATCGATGAAAACGGGCAAGAAACAAATCATCGAAAATTATTCAGAAAAGCATCCATCAAAACCAAGCAACAAACCAGCAGCAAAAACATCCAGAGAAAACTCTTGGACGTATTTCAAGAGAAACCAATCCATTAGTTGGAAAGGTTCTTATGCACTTGTCCGTGATCGATTCGATGCCGACGGTAAGTTTCCCCAATACTTGGTTCTGATCGAGTTAGCCAAGCCACAAGCCTTACATAGTGAACCGCTAGGAGCGGGACACTACATAATATACCACTAAGAAAAAGTTTCATCCTCGAAACTTAAAGCAAAGGTCCTACCTCAAAATTATCAAACAGCGAGGGGTATTTCACCCGCATCACCTCTTCTAATTCCGACGTCGACTCCTCGATAGCATGGTTCTGCCACAGCACGTTGACTAAAGACACTGTCCGATTCCGCAAAACTTTCTCTTTCCTGTCCAAAATCTGGGCATGGAAGATATCGTGCACATCAGCCAAGGCCGGAGGTAGTGCAAGTCGATAAGCCACTGAGGCTACTTTCTCCAAAATCTCGAATGGCCCGACGAATCTTGGTCTCAGCTTTCCTTTCATCCCAAATTGCATCACACCTCGCATGGGTGTGACCTTCAAGAAGACATGATCTCCTGCAGTGAATTCTAAAGGTCGTCGATGTACGTCCGCATAACTCTTCTGTCGACTTTGAGCAACTCTAAGTCTTTCTCGAATTAAGTGAACTCTCTCGACGGCCTGCTCCACTAGTTCTGGTCCGAGCACTTGCCGTTCACCGACTTCATTCCAGCATATCGGTGATCGACATTTCCGTCCATACAAGGCTTCGTACGGGGCCATTTGGATACTTGACTGATAACTGTTGTTACAGGAAAACTCTACTAATACGAGATATGCGTCCCAATTTGTCTTCGAATCAGGCACACACAATTTCAACATATCTTCAAGAATCTGATTTACTCTCTCTGTCTGACCATCAGTCTGCGGATGGTAAGCCGTACCGAAGTTCAACTTTGTGCCCATTGCTGAGTGCAGACTTATCCAAAATCGCGACAAAAATCTTCCGTCTCTATCCGATACTATAGAAGCTGGCACCCCATGTAATCGGATAATTTTATTTATGTAGATCTGAGCCAACCGTTCTACTCCCCATGTAACTTTTATTGGAATGAAATGTGCCGACTTGGTTAATCTATCCACGATAACCCAAATCGCATCATTCCCCTTCTGAGTTCTTGGCAAACCGACTATAAAATCCATACAGATATTATCCCACTTCCACAGTGGAATAGCCAAATTCTGCAGTTCTCCGCCTGGCCGTTGGTGTTCGGCCTTCACACGCTGACAATCCAAGCATTGTGACACGAATAGCGACACATCCTTCTTCATACCATGCTACCAAAATGTGGTGCGTAGATCTTTATACATCTTCGTGCTTCCCGGATGCAAGAAATACTTCGCAAAATGAGCCTCGGTCAGTATTTTCTTCCTGAGCTCATCATCCTTAGGAACGCACAATCTCCCCTTGACACGAATAGTGTCATCTTCAACGGTAAAGTCCGACGCCTTTCCTGCTAGAATCAACTCGCATATCTTCTGCAGGAACGAGTCGTCCTTCTGAGCAATCTTAATCCTTCCCTGGAGACTCGGCTCAAGCTGCAATTGAGCCAACTGTACATTCTGCGGACGGATCCTGAATTCGATGCCCATCTCTTCAAGATCCTATAGTACCTCTTTTGCTATTGCTAGTGATCCAACAAATTTCTGACTCAAGGCATCAGCTACCACGTTTTCCTTACCCGACGTGTAGGAGATTGTCAAGTCATAGTCCTTGATCAATTCCAACCAACATCGCTGCCTCAAATTCAATTCCTTCTGCGTGAATATGTACTTCAGGCTTTTGTGATCCGTGAAGCTCTCGCAGGACACACCATAGAGATAGTGTCGCCACAATTTCAATGTGAACACAATCGCCGCCAGTTCCAAATCATGTGTTGGGTAATTCTTCTCATGCTGTTTGAGTTATCGTGACGCATAAGATATCGTCTTCCCATGTTGCATGAGAACACATCCCAACCCGAGTCCCGACGCGTCACTGTAGATTTGAAATCCCTCAGAGCCTTCCGGAAGTGCTAAAATTGGAGCTGTGACGAGCCACTGCTTGAGTTCTTGGAAACTACTCTCACAGTCATCGGTCCACTTAAATACGACTCACTTCTGAGTGAGGCGAGTCAAAGGCGACGCGATTCTCGAAAAGTCTTTCACAAACCTACGATAGTATCCGGCTAAACCAAGGAAACTCCGTATCTCGCTAGCTGATGCAGGCTACTTCCAGTCTACAACTGCCTCAATCTTCTTTGGGTCAACGACAACACCTTCTGCCGAAACAACATGTCCTAGGAACGACACGCTGTTCATCCAAAACTTGCACTTGCTTAGCTTTGCATAGAGCTGGTTGTCTCGCAGCATCTGAAGTACTTCTCTCAAGTGCTCGACATGAGTCTCCCTATCCTTTGAGTAGATCAAGATGTCATCGATGAACACAACAACAAACTTGTCTAAGAACGGTCGAAACACTCTATTCATTAAATCCATAAAGGCTGCTGGAGCATTAGTCAAACCAAATGGCATGACCAAAAACTCATAGTGTCCGTATCTCGTACGAAATGCTGACTTAGGAACATCTTCGGGTCCGATCTTCAATTGGTGATATCCTGAACGAAGATCAATTTTAGAAAACACGGTCGCCCCTTGAAGCTAGTCGAATAGATCATCTATCCTTGGCAAGGGATACTTGTTACGGATGGTTGCCTTATTCAGTTCTCTGTAATCGATGCATAGCCGCATCGCCCCATCCTTCTTCTTTACAAACAGCACTGGAGCTCCCCATGGAGATACACTTGGGCGAATGTATCTCTGGTCTAGTAATTCTTGTAGCTGTACCTTTAGTTTCTTCAATTCTGCCGGAGCCATCCTGTACGGCGCTCTTGATATCGGACGAGTATCCGGAAATGTATCAATTGTGAATTCAATTTCTCTATCCGGCGGCATTCCAGGTATCTCGTCCGGAAACAGATCGGGGAACTCTTCCACAATTTTGGTCTGATTCGAGTCTACACCCTTCATTCGAGTGTCTAGCACAGAAGCAAGGAACCCTTCACACCCTGAGTACAACATGTGCCTTGCTGTAACTGCCGATATTACTATGGGTCCTTGGAACGCCGAGCCGCACGAGTAAGAGAACTCTGTTTCTCCAGTTAGGCAAAACACAACTCTCTTATCCGCACAGTCAATTATTGCATGACAGGCGCTGAGCCAGTCCATTCCCAAGATGATATCATACTCTTTGATGTCGAGTACAATTGCATCCAGAGATAAAGTTTTGCCTCCAATTTTAATGTAGCCATCCCTATAAATCAAAGTTGCAGGCATATCTACTCCCGAAGGAGTGCTAACACATAAAGCTGTCTTTAGCTGAGTCATATAAAATTTATTTTCTATTACAAAATCAGACGAGATAAAGCAATGAGTAGCACCGGAATCAAAAAGTACTCTTGCAGGTGTGCCTTTATATAGCAACGTACCTGTTATAACATTCTCTGCGGTCTGGGCCTCTGCCTGAGTCAAGGCATAAACCCTTGCTTGCCCACCTTGTTGATTCGGTGCATTCCCAGCTGGAGCCGGTAAGGCTGGTGGCGCTTGGCTACGATGCTGTTTGTTGTATGGGCCCCAGTTGTGATTGTTGTTATGCCTACGATACTGATTGTTGTTATGCCCACGAGGAGGATACTGATTCCCTCCTCTATTTCTGCAGTCAGCTTCCTTATGGCCCTGTTCGCCATATTTGAAACACTTCACCCGACAATCTTCGGATCGATGTCCCCAACGGTTGCATGATTTACAACGTTCTGCATGTTGAGACCCATTATTGTCTCCAGTATTGTGACGCTTAGGTGCGTCATTCCTGCTAGCAGACCAAGGTCGTTTCTGATTATTGAGTCCTTGGTTGCTCTTCGTTGTCTCACGACTAGCCGGCTTATAAAATCTCTCCATCTCGAGAGCTGTCTCGTACGCCTCCCGGTAAGACGTACATTTTCGACTTAGCACATCTCGTTCCAGGCCTTCATTCAAGCCTTGCACAAATCTTCCTCGCTTCGCATCGTCATTCGGTACCATGTACCCAGCGAATGCGACTTTCTTTAAAAACTCTGTCTCGTAGTCCTCCACCGACATACTGCACTGTCAAAGTGCAATGAACTCATTCTTTTTTTGTTGACGGACATCAGGTGGAATGAATTGGATAATGAAAGCCTGCTTGAAGGCCTCCCAAGACATCTTCATGTCCTGACTATTTCTGTAAAGTGCCTGTCTCTGAGAAATCCACCATTCCTGGGCCTTGAGACGAAGTAGTACAGCGGTACACTCCACTCTCTTACTGCCCTGTATATCCAACATACGGAAATAGCCCTCCAGTGTGTTCAAGAAGCCCATCACCTCATCTGGCTTCTCTCTCCCGTTAAACTCAGGCGGATCGCAGCTCTTAAATTCAGAGAACTTGAAGCTCGCACTCTTCCGTGTCGGCATCTCAGGTTTCTCTACCGGTACTTCTACGGTCTCGGTTGCTGCGGCCTTTGCAGAAACATTGGAATCGGCCGTCAGCTTGGTGACAATCTGAGTTAGACTATCCACTTGCTTTTGTTGAGCATCTAGCTGCTCCTGAAACTGATACTGCAGTTGCTCTTGAAGCGCGCGATGTTGAGCTTCGCTCTGCTTCCTCTGTGCCTCCATTTGCTTAATCAGTTTCTCAATTGGGTCAGACGATGAATTCGTCTTTGCGCTATCACCCTTGGTCATTCTACAACAAAGAAATAATTCCATTAGCACTCATAAATTATTTATGGGCTTATTGTATGGAACATTATTTCATGCCAGCGCTATCGACACCATCAATCGAGAAAATTTGCATCAAGACTTCCTTTTTGAAAACATTTATTTTGAAATCCGAGGAAGTGAAACCGTGCTCTGATACCAACTTGTCACGCCCCGATTCGAGGAATCGCTCGCTTTGCTTCGATTCACGCCGAATCGATCGTCCTCGCTAAGGCGTGATGCCATACAAGTCTGGAGTTGCACTTGTACAAGGCTAGAACATGCACATTTATATCATTTCAACATATTTGAAAATAAGCCACAGTTGCAGAAACATTGAGTAAGCAGAATAGGAAGAAAAATATTCATTTTATTGATGATGTAGTAAGAATACAACTTTTCTCGATAATATTTAAAGTGCCCTTTCGGCTACATTGATTCATGAAAAGAAGTACAACTGATAGGCTGCCATGAAATAACTTCCCATTTCATACATCATGCCCCTTTAGTACTTTGAAATATAAGCAGCTATCTTTGAAATCTCCGCAATACTTTGTGTGTCTTTAGGGAAAATAACTTGAAAGGAAACAGTAGTTCAGAAAGCTTTAGTTGCGATGTGCGCCCGAGCCTTCTCCAGTACCTGTGGAGGAGGGGTCAGCATATTATAACAATACGCTGGTGAGCCCCGTTGGCCCACTCAGCTAAACCAACATTTTATTAATGACAAGCATTTTAAAGATATAAACTCATTAGGGACAGACAACATTTAGAGTAAATCACAATTCAATTGACATGGTATTTCAAGAAACCATGTTTTACTTTACCATTGGTCGAATCCAGCTTTCCTGCATAAGATACAGGATAATAATAATATACTTACCGCCCCTGCATAAGACATTGATTAGCATACATTCCCACGATGTGACCACTGGTGTTGTTAAACCATATGGACTCTTTTCATTCATTCATTTACATTTGGGACTTCAAGATAATGAGATGACAGCATAGTAGGGAGCTAGCCTCTATGATGCCTCGCATTACTCATGTTCCCCAAAGCACTTCATTATTTCCTCCTAGGCCGAATCGGTACCGGTGCCCCTGTACCGTTCGAGGAAATTATTGTTCATTCCTTGTATACAAGTTGTCCATGGTCAGGCGAATGTGTGTCCGACTCGATATACACAATGTGCATAGAATATTTGAAGTAATAGGCAACATGATCATTCTTAGCATTTCATAACCATTATTCTAGGCATCAATTCAATCATTTCAATGTTCAGTTCATTGTAGTGTAATAAATTCATTTCAATGTTCGGTCTCTAGCATCTTAGTGGTATTGACTTGTGGCATTAACATCTTGTTATCGATCAACGGATGTTGCAAGACAATTATTTAGTTGGCATGAAGGAATAGCGAGAGGGACAATACCACCACAGAGATCCACACTCACCAATTTAGAGAATCGCAGAGAGAGAGAGGAACACTTGCATGCTTAGCCTTCCGTCACGCGTCAGTCTGCATTGGTACCAAAAGTTTGGTTAATAATCCGTCTTGTTGTGTTCACTTCTCTCAGAATTCTCAAGAATGAATGCTATACAAATTGATGAAAACGGGCAAGAATCAAATCATCGAAAATCATTCAGAAAAGCATCCATCAAAACCAAGCAACAAACCAGCAGCAAAAACATCCAGAGAAAACTCTTGGACGCATTTCAAGAGAAACTAATCTATTAGTTGGAAAGGTTCTTATACACTTGTCCGTGATCGATTCGATGCCGACGGTAAGTTTCCCCAATACTCGGTTCCGACTGAGTTAGCCAAGCCACAAGCCTTACATAGTGAACCGCTAGGAGCGGGACACTACACTCGACGCTCGTGGGTCGGAGTAGGTGCGGAGGCATAGGTTCGACGTGGTCAGGCGGAGGTAAGTGAGGGGTGTATTCGTTTGATTTGGTGGTGGTGGTGTTGGTCGCATGGCAGGGATGGTGGAAGATGCGAGGAAATTGTACTGTAATATTGTAATAGAATAGAAATGATGTGGTGTGCACTGACACCGACACGACGACACACGGACACGATGATACGAGGTTGATGGCAATAATGGGAATGAGTTGGTGACAAGGATACGGACGCAGGAGTCCTGACGCGGCTGACACGAGAACACAGACACTGGGATACGGAATGGTAATGGTGATGATGGGTTATGGCGATGGTCGACGGGACAAGTTTTTGTGGGTCGTGACAAGTTTTTGTGGTATTTGTAACTCCTTTTTTCAGAATTTTAAAAATATTTATTTTATTTTATTTACTTAAATTAAAAGGGAATTTTTGGAATTTTATAAATATTTAGTTAAATAGGTATTACGATAGATAGCCTTGGTCATAGTTGAGATTTGGAGTACAAGACGACTAGAAATTATGGATTATGGCACGGATAGCATAGACGTGTGCCTTACCTAGTGTATTAGCCATGCCAGGGAAGACCCAGTCATAAGTGTGACCTAACTAGGAAAACCAGACCAAGTTGTGACATGACATTATAAATAGTTTAATTTTAATTATTAAGATTTATTGACTTATAGAAGACCCGGTTGTACTCAACTAGTCCGAACTAGACTTGAACCAAGCCCAAGCCATGTAGACCCTTAGTGCGACCAAGACGGCCACATAGATATACTGCATGTATATTGGTGTTCTATTTTAATGATCAATGACTAATTATAAATAATAGTTAAATAAAATATATTATTGCTATTAAAGTTATATTTATATTTTTATATGTTTGTTATTTTCGAAAATGATACGTTTTCTTGAAATGTCATTTCAGGTTTGCAGGACCTTTGACTAGAACAGTACACGTATGCATATATATTGTGTGTGTTTATTTGATTAGATGAAATATATATTAATAATTTTTGTGTATATTTATTGCGTGTTCTTAATAATTAAATGGTTAGTATATTATAAGTAATATATATATATATATATATATATATATATATATATATATATATATATATATATATATATATATATATATATATATATATATATATATATATATATATATATATATATATTAGTGACAACATAAAATGAAAACAAACAAATATAAAGAAACCCACAGCCATCCCAAGCCAAATCCCAGCCCAGACAAAGGCCTACAGCCCCGACCCAGTTTCCCTTCTTCTTTCCCGACTCTGTTAAGGACAGAGTATATATGTAGAGAGATCGAGAGGAGAGACTCAAAACAAAACCCTAACGCCACCACCTTCACTGCCCTGGCATCCCTGACCACCGGCGCATACCCCAGCGGCCTTCCCTCTATCGTGCACTGTCATGGGGTTGTCGAAAGGTCACCGCATGCGAACACAGCAACAAGAAGGAACTGCGGCAACAGCAAAAACATACAGTTTGGGCACGGCTTCACGACGATGTTTCGTCGTGCACACTCGTTCTTTTGACGAGCCGTTTCTTCAGGAAAAAACCTGACACAACCCTCTTTCAATTCCATAAATTAGTTTGAGTGTAGATGCTATCAATTGCCCAGAAAATCGATACAAAGTTACCAAAAAACTGTACGGAAACAGGACATTAAGACTGTCCCAAACCCCAAATTTGAAGGAAGTTTTAGAACCAGACATTATGAATTTCAAAAATCTATTTAAAGGAGTTTATTGACAACATGTACGACAGTAAAATCCTTATTCTATTTTCAAATAACTCTCGGCATTCATTGAATAAAACCTGTTCAAATTTGATCAAAAATCTATTTTCAAAACATTAAAATTGTCCGATATGACGTGCGTCCCGCTAAACCGGGCGATATTGTCGTGGACCGAAAGCATCGAAAGGTGCGTATCGACTTTGCGGATGGGTTGGCTTAGACGGAATTCAAATTGGTTGCGTGTGCGCGACGAATTTGATGCGTATCCGTCGAAATTCACCGTATCGACCTCTTTGCAAATTTCTCAATTACTTTGTGCACATTCGTCAGATTGAGACGAAACTTGCTCCAACAAGACCGTATCATTTTTTTGGTCATGTATGCCATGTTTGGTCCAATTCTGATACAGTTGATCGGATCGTCGTTTTGTGGGGCCCATGATCTGACTCAACGAGCAATTTTATGCACGGCCCGCCGGAATCTAACTTTGGACATACGATTAGGTTCGTATCAAAAAACTGGACTCGTAGACATGTAGTTTGACAACTTTAGAGACCACAGTTGCTGGCACACTTTTTGATTTGAAGCGGGTCCAACGATGGACATCGTTTTGACCCGAAATGACCATTTTGCCTCTATGTCCAGAATTGGACTTATGGACAGGCAATCTTAGCTAATTTGACTATTCTGAAAATGATGGTAATATCTATTTCAGCTTTCGGAGACAGTTGTGAGATTTAGACTTTATGGCTTACCAGTTGACAGTATATTGTTGGTTCTTCGTGCTACCACTGTAGGTCCTAAAAAATCAAGTTGTATCAATCAACAAAGTCAAAAATTCAAGATATTCATCATTTTGATGAGTTGCGCAGACAACAGATTGTGCAGACATCATTTTGCGCAGGTTGGTTTGCGCATGTTCCCAACTGCGCAGACTGACGTGGCAGAAGTCATCATTGACTGAATCAAATCAGATCTTCCTGACAGCTGACAACATGAATAACGAGGAGACTGTTCGTTTATGGCACCGCACAGTGCTCAAGGGCGGCTGACAGGTGGCAGCGCAATCCGTGATTGCGCAAACCATTCATGCGCAGTCTGAGTTTGCGCAAACCAATCATGCGCAGTCTGAGTCTGCGCAAACCAAAGTCTGCGCAGTTCACTTTGTGCATTCTACCAACATAACTGACAAATTACATGTGGCATTCATGCCATCAATTGCTCATTACGTGGCAACTGTCTATGCATGATCATGCGCATTTCAATCAAATGATGCCATGTGTCCCAGATAGTTGGCCCATGATCCAATAACTGCCTGCGCAGTCCAGTGCTGCGCAAATCAGTTGCTGCGCAAATCATCTTGCGCAGTCCAGAATAACTGAAAGTTAGTTATTTCCAGAACTATATAAATAGAGTTTCAAGTCTTCATTTCAAGGGGATCGAGATCAGAGATCAGAAATCAGAGAGTTCAGAAGTTCTTGCCAAAGTGCTGCTGCATTCTTCCGAGACTTTTGTCTTCAACTTTAGAGGCTTTTGCCTTCAGTTTCCAGAGTTGTTTTCAACTTCAAAGGCCTTCGTCTTCAAAGTTCACATCGTCCAAGGGATAGAGCAATCGTCATCAAGATTGGATTCCTATAGTTGTAATTTTTCCAGAATTCTTGTAATCTTTATTACAGTTTGTATCCATAAAGTTTTATACTTTTGTTTTTGCAAACAAAATGGCGACTCTGCTGGGGACAAATTTCTCCTCCGACGAGGAAGTAGCAACTCAATGTGACATAGCGTCTATCGGGAAGACGCAAAAGACGCTGGTTGTTAAAGTCAACCAGACAGCCTACGAGGCGACGCTCAACTCCAAGACCACTCCCCGTACTGTAGCCACTTCTGCTAAGAGCAAATTACGCTCAGTTTGGGTCTCCAAGTCTGCACAATCTGGCAGTTTTGCCACCAAGGATGCTGTACCAACTGCTGCACAATCTGCTAGTCAGATTGCTGCACAAACTGCTGTGCCAATAGTTGCACAGTCTGTCTCAACAACTGCTGCACAATCTGTTGCAGTCAAGGCTGCACAGTCTGTTGCAACTGTTGTGCAGGCTACTTCATATGCTGTCTTGTCAAAACAGAAGGCTCCTATGACTCTGGCGCAATTGGCAGTGGCTTTTCCTGCGCAAAATAGCACTCCAGTAACCAAAGTGTATCCCAAGCACTCTAAGACAAGGACTCCTGATGCACTTTCTACCAAAGCTTCTACTGCACAAGTAACCAGTGCACCTTTTACCCATGCGCAAACCAAGTCTGCGCAATCCAAGAAAAACAACCTTTTGGCTAAATTCCTTTCTTCTCACAATAAAAGAAGAGATTCTACTCCTCTTCCCAAACACCCTATTGCCCCTGCGCAATCCACTGAGGGTAGTCCTTTGACTATTCTTCTTTCTCTTCAAAGCAAAGGAAAAGGCCCATTGGTCTTTTCTCAAACTTCCTTGTCTCATGACTTGGAAGATAACAGAGGGAAACGCTCTTTAGCTAACCCTTCATCTCAAAACAAGGGAAAAGGCCCTTTGGTCTTTTCTCAGTCTTCTTCAGTCTTTACCGAAGAGGATCCATCTCAATGTGTCTCGGCACCAATCAATTCGAGAACTCTGGCAAACAAGGATTCTTCTTTCCTTTATAACAAGAGTACTTGTACTAATCAAAGAGGTATTCTGTCTACTCCGATAGCAGAATTCCAGGACCTCCCGACTCTCCAAATTTGTCGTTCCAGACAGGAAAAACTGTTAGTGTCTCAAACAGAAACTCCTGGGGGTGAATTTGCTGACCTCGGAACTTAACCGATCCACTTCGGTAAAACGCAAACAGCCAATGCCGAAGGTCAAACATCATCAGAAACAAATCTCCAAGGTCAAAAATCCTGACACTTATGCCAATGAAGTGAGTACTTCCCTGTATACTCAAGGGACTAAACATTTGAAGAATCGGAATCATGTTCCAAATGTTATCAAAGAACAGATCCCTCGAAACTTTCCTCGTCCTGTTGTAGATCTTCGAGAACATCTAAGACAAAAATAGGATAATGTCTCAATATCTCCATCTCAACCATCTGATCATCACTGTAATCATAAAGTCATCATCCAATGTTGTTGTCAAACGACAAAACGATCTGTCTTCGATCGTTTAACTTTTGCTAAATCTGAACCTATGTCAGAAGAAGACGAAGTTTTGTATGCTTCTGTTCATATGACTTCCCGAGACACTGGGGGTAAAAGATGCTCTAAGCATGGTAGACTCCGCAAGCCAAGCCAACGGTATTTGGAATTACTTCAAGAATCTTCTGAAGGAGTATTTCAACATACCCGTTCTCGAAGCCGAGATACAATCGGTCAAAGGAATCTTCCTCAAAATCCTTCAAGTCATCTTCCTGTTTCCCAGTCAGGAGATGATTCGTTCTCTGATTATGATGCATACAGTGAAAGCTCTGAACAAACAGTATCTTCCACTGTGCCAAGAGAAGTGACGACTTATGTTGTCACCGATGATCCGGATGCTTCAACTTCCGCAAATCAAGAACAGCGAATTGCTGCACTTGAAGACAAATTAAAAACCATGGCTGAGATGGTTGCTAGTATGCATTCCATCATTGTATCACAGCATGCTACACCACCAACTGCACCTATTACTAATCCAGAGATCATAGCATCTTCGATACCTGCCAATACTGGACTGGGGGTAGTGCCTCCCGCAATACCTCCTATACAAGTACAAGTACAAACTACGCCTAGCCATTCAGGAGCTGGGGGTAGTGCTTACAACGCTGTTCCTCCTCCTACCACTACAACTCAACCTGCTCCTTCTTCTTCATCCGAAGATGCCAATGAAGCTGTCAAACTCTTACGAACCCAATTTGAAGCATTTAAAGAGAAGGACAACTTGCAAAGGTTGGGGATTAAGCAACCCTATCCGGTTGAATGGAAGGACGTCCCGTTTCCCCCGAAATACAAAATACCTACAATTTCTCTGTTCGATGGCAGTACATCTCCGAGTCAATTCATCAATCATTTTGAGGTAATGACTGTTCAACTTCAGCCAAATGACGCTCTTCTTACCAGAGTATTCGTCGGTTGTTTAGCCGGCGTAGCTTACGACTGGTACAGAAGTTTGCCCGATGGTTGCATTACTTCTTTTTCAGGTCTCAAACAAATCTTTCTGGAACGGTTCTATGAGGGATTTAATGATATGACGATGTCAGCTCTCAACAAAATCAAACAGAAACATAACGAAACTGCTGAGAGTTTTATTGAACGGTTCCGTCGTGAAGCTTTGAAAATGCCTCCTGGAACTCCAGCTGCTGTCACTATTGATACTTGTAAGGCAAATCTTTTGCCTATTATTAGTATGTGGACGGGATCAACCCAATTCCAAGATTGGCCCTCATTCATCGTCAACGCCAAAGCTGCTGAAGTGAGTGCTGACAAGTTCAAACAATTGGGGGTACAAATGTCTAACCCTGATCGAGATGAGCATCAAAATTCCGGTGGTAACAATCGCCAGAACAATCGCAAAGCGAAAGAAACTTTAAATATTAACTTAAACAAAAATAAAGAGTCTTTGGCTGTCAATGTGGCCCCACCTACATCTACTCCTACTCCTTCTGCACCTCCAACGAGAGAACCTCATCCGAAGGTGGAATATTCCTTTGACGAAAATGATACTACAAGTATCTTTGAATGTCTACTCAAAAGCAATAAAATTCAACTCCCTGATCCAAAGAAACCTGATGAAGTCAATAAGACTGATCATCCCAAGTATTGTGTCTATCACCGATTTATTGGACATCCTACTCGAGCATGCTATGTGCTCAAAGGTAAGATTCAAGAGCTTGTCAATGCTGGTGTAGTCACTCTGTAACAAGATGAGAAGACTGTCACTGCAAATATGGTTTCAGTCCAATTTGGAGATTTTCCTCCGCAGATGATACAGCATGGTGTCATTCCAATTCCTAAAGCAACCCTTGAGATTGAGAATCTTCCGCTTCCATCCAATGAAGGTCTTGTTTCTTTATCTCTTGACAACGGTGAAATTATGTGGATCCATCCTGATCTTGCTCCGGAATTCGAGGTGTCCTCTTCTTCCAAGGAGAAAACTCGTTCTAAAGGCAAAACCAAGATCTGCAACATGGTATCTTTTGATCCCATTGTTGACGAAGAGATTCTGTTAGGTACCAGATCAGGGAAAGCCTATTTGAAAGATCATTCTGAAAGTCAAAAGGATCCTGCTTCTTCTTCTGAACCTGCTCCGATACAACCCGTATCTGCTGAAGAAGTCCCTTCTACATCTTCACCAGTTGTAGTATCAATTCCTCCCAAGCCAACAACGGCTGACAAAGGCAGGCAACAAGTTCGATTTGACAAACCCCTAAAGAAGTCATCTCCTACTGGGCTTGAGAAGCCTTACAATTTTGATATATTGGCTCAATTAGCCAATACACCGGCTAGGCTGTCAATCTTTGAACTTTTGCGTCTTTCCAAGGAGACACGAGAAACTCTAAGTGAAGCTCTGATGCAGGCTAAAACTTGCTTAACTCTTCTCAAGAAGCCAGAATCAGAACCAGTCTCTTGTCATCATTGTCATAGTGTTTTGGAATTGATCCCAAACATTACCTTCACTCAAGATGATATGTTAATGGACGATAATAGACATGATCGTCCTCTTTACTATACAGGATATATTGATTCAATGAAGGTTGATCGTATCCTGATAGATCCAGGGTCTGCACTTAGTATTATGCCAAAGACAATGCTAGATGCATTGAAAATACCAGTGCATAGTCTTTCAACCACAATCACTACTATTCTGGGATTTAACCAAGGAAAGAGTGAACCTTTGGGCAAGATCCGCCTAAAACTCCAAATAGGCAATCTTCGCACAAAGGTGATATTTTATATCATTGACAATCATGGTTGTTCTTACAATGCTCTCCTGGGAAGGCCATTCCTCCATGAACACAATGTTGTTCCATCAACTCTTCATCAATGCTTTAAATACGTTGATGACAAAGGACAAGTTCATAAGGAAGTTGCGGACCTTTATCCTTTCAAGGGTGTTGAAGCTTATTGCAACGATGCTCGTATGTACAAGGATGAGTTTATGAAGGTTGTATTGGCTATGAATACTGAAGAAGATCAAAAAGCAGTGCCTCAAGATACCCTTATCATACCTGTTAAGGGGCGAGTTTCTCATCCACAATCTTCCAAGCCACTGGTTATTCACTTGCCAGTTCAAATGAAATCAGTTGATGTTGATGAAAATCAAAGGGAGCTCACCTCTTCTGAGCCACTTGTTATTGACTTACGTCGTAACAAAGACAAAAAGCAGCTCATTCCTTCTGAGCCACTTGTTGTTGATTTAACTCACAACAAAGAAAAAAGGGAGCTCACCTCTTCTGAGCCACTTGTTATCGACCTCCATCGTAACAAGCCTCCTCCACGTTCTTCTTCTCCCCCTCTTGTAATCAATTTGACCAAACCTGCTAAGGTTAAAGGTCCTGTTATAAATACTGATGTACAAATCAATGAAAAAGCATCTACTTTCCAGTATACTGATGTTATTTACTATACTAAATGTTATTTGGATATGCTAGATAGCTTCCAATTAGTTACAATGGGAGTCGTACAATCTCTTCAGACAGAAGTCTCACTTGAAGATCCAGATGATTCTTACCGTATTCACCCTTCTCTAAAGAAAGGTAAAAGTCCAGCACTTTTTTTTAAGGGACCGAAAAAACAATTCAGTTATACGGATGATAGCAAACTTAACGATACGGGACGTCTCCAGTTCCATCGTTATAGTCAACAATCAAAAGACATCATCCGAAAAATGGGCTATGACTTCAATAATGGCCTCAATTACGGTAAAGGTAGACGAACTCCTATCCGCACGACTGTTCCGGAAGGAAAATTGCCAATTATTACAGCAGGACCAAGAAAGGTCTCGGATATACTTCTCCGCCACTGTTATCCCCAGCAGCTTCTGAATCAGATAGTGAAGAACGTTCTATCTACTGATTCCAGATCATGGGATTCTGATACCAGCATCGGTGAAGTTCATCGTATAATTGTATCTTCTAATATGGTCTCCGCTGAACTACCAGAAGGTTGTGATGAAGATGTTGAAGAAAGTCCAGAAACAGATCCTTGGGCTCAACACATGGATAACCAATGGGTACTCCGATTTGAACAAAAAGAACCTCCTACTGAAGATCAACTAATTTAAATTGATGTAGGGGAAAGAGAGTCACCTCGGCCAATCTTTATTAGCAAGAATCTTCCAGAAGCAAATAAGCAAGAGTTGATTCTTCTTATTAAAGAATACATTGACGTCTTTGCTTGGAGTTACGAAGATATGCCAGGTTTAGATCCCAAGATTGCTACTCACAAACTGAACATTCTTCCTAATGCTAAACCGGTCAAACAGCAACAAAGGCGATTTAAGCCTGAAATGATGGACGCAATTGATGATGAAGTCAAGAAGCTCATCGCTTGTGGCTTTATTCGAGAAGAGCAGCATCCTGATTGGGTAGCCAATGTCGTCCCAGTTTTGAAGAAAACTAGAAAAGTTCGAGTCTGCATCGACTTCCGAGATCTCAATGAAGCATGTCCGAAAGATGAATTTCCTCTTCCTATTATAGACGTTATGATTGATAATACTTGTGGGTTCGAAAGAATATCTTTTATGGATGGATTTTCCAGATATAATCAGATCAAAATGCATCCTGAAGATGAAAAGCATACATCTTTCCGCACTCCTCGAGGAGTCTATTGTTATACAGTGATGCCATTTGGTCTCAAGAACGCTGGTGCAACTTATCAGCGAGCCATGAGTACCATTTTCAGAGAACATCTTCGTAAAACAGTCGAATGCTACGTTGACGATATTGCTGTCAAAAGTCGTCTAAAAGAAGATCATATCCAAGATTTGAGAACAATATTTAATCTCATGCGTCAACATCAGCTCAAGATGAATCCCACCAAGTCATTCTTGGGTGTCTCTAGTGGCAAATTTCTCGGCTTCGTCATTACCTCTAAGGGTATACACGTGGATCCCGAGAAGATCAAAGCCATTCAAGAGATGCGTCCTCCACGCAACCTAAAAGAGCTACGAGAATTCCAAGGTCGACTTGCGTACATCAGGCGATTCATTTCAAACTTGTCTGGACGCTGTAGACCATTCACTCAATTAATGAAGAAGGGTGTATCTTTTGTTTGGACTGAAGAGTGTCAACGAGCATTCGACGATATCAAACAATATCTTATGAACCCACCAGTTTTGGTGCCACCTATCTCTGGCATTCCATTCTTGATGTATGTTCGTGCTATGGACCATTCATTGGGTGCTTTACTTGCCCAAAAGAACAAAGAAGGCCATGAACAGGCTATCTACTATCTTAGCCGAACTATGATTGGTGCTGAACATCGTTATAGTCCGGTCGAGAAAGAATGCCTGGCTCTCATGTTTGCTGTGCAAAAGACGAGGCAATATATCATTGGTCAAACTATTCATGTTATATCTCGAGTTAACCCTCTCCGAGTACTCATGAAGAAACCTAGTACCCTTAATTCTCGGTTGGCTACATGGGCAATCCTGCTAGCTCAATATGACATGGTGTATGTTCCACAAAAGTCTGTCAAAGGTCAAGCGCTGGCGGACTTCTTAGCAGCTCATCCTGTGCCTGAAACATCTAAACTCTATGATGAAATTCCTGACGAGACGTTAGAAGTCAACATGATCTCCGAAGAGTTTCCAACCTGGCATCTATTCTTTGATGGTGCATCAAGAATTGGACCAAATGGTGCTATGGTGGCAGGTGTTGGAGTTGTTCTCATTTCTCCAGACGGATTAACTATCCAAAGAGCCTACTCTTTAGATGAACCTTGCTCTAACAATGTGGCAGAGTACAATGCTTTACTTGTCGGCCTTCAGCTAGCTAAACAACTGAATGTTGAATATCTGGAAGTCTATGGTGATTCTAAACTGGTTGTGAACCAGGTTAGAGGAACCTATGAAGTCCGTCATCAAGACCTAGTGCCTTATCATGAAGCGGCAATTAATATAGCTACATCATTCAAAGCTTTCTTCATCGACTATGTTTGACGAGCTTGCAATACTGAAGCCGATGCTTTGGCCAATCTTGCAGCTGTCTTAGCCATCCCTATCAAAAGACATCAGGTGGTGGTTATTTCTAACCGAGAACTGTTCTGTATTGAGAATAATCGTAATATTGAATTTAGCAATCTTGCTGAAGTCAAAGTTATTGATGGCGATTGGAGAACTCCTTTTATCGATTTCGTAGTACATGACATACTCCCTGAAGATCCTAAGGAGGCTACAAGCGTTCGACGTCGATCTCTACGATTCTATTACAATCAAACCACCAAAACACTCTATCGGCGAACTTATGACGGTCTTCTTCTACGCTGTTTAGCTGGTGATGAAGCCAAACAAGTATTGCATGAAGCTCACGATGGCGTCTGTGGAGCACATCAACCCGGTCCTAAACTACAGGATCGTATTCGACGTATGGGTTACTATTGGCCCTCTATGGTATCAGATGCCATTAAATATGCAAAGAAATGTCGTGCTTGTCAAATCCATGCAGACTTCATTCATCAACCATCGGAATTCTTACACCCGACTGCTGCTTCTTGGCCTTTTGAAGCTTGGGGTATGGACATCATAGGTCCTATCAATCCTCCTTCTTCTAGAGGACATCGGTTCATATTGACGATAACTGATTATTTCTCCAAGTGGACTGAAGTTATACCTCTGGCTGAAGTCAAGACTAGTAGTGTCATTAACTTCGTTAAACACCATGTCATCTATAGATTTGGTATACCTCGAAGAATCATCCATGACAATGGACCTCAATTTATTAGTCAGAAGTTCACTAGATTCTGCGATGATCATCGGATTGACAATGTTGCTTCGACGGCCTACAATCCTGCTGCTAATGGTCTAGCTGAAGCCTTTAACAAAACTATTATTAAGCTCCTTAAGAAATTTGTATCCACTAACAAACGGAATTGGAGCGAGAAACTTGGCAAGTATCTTTGGGCCTATCGAACTACAGTCCGCAATCCTACAGGCTTTACACCCTTCTCTTTAGTGTATGGATGTGAAGCTGTTCTTCCATTGGAGCTGCAAATTCCTTCTTTAAGAATTGCTTTTGCCAATGAGCTTACCACAGAGAATAATGACCTTCTTCGACTCAAGAGTTGGAGGCACTGGATGAAAAGCGCTTAATGGCTCAACAGCATATTAAGTTATACTAAGCCCGCATCTCGAAGACATTTAATCGTAAAGTGAAGGTCAGAGCCTTTCAGCAAGGAGAACTTGTTCTAACGGTCAGACGTCCTATGACTATGACTCATCTGAGCAAAGGGAAATTCGATGCGAAATGGGAAGGTCCCTATGTTGTAAGCAAAGTCTTCTCAAATGGAGCTTATCAACTTTCAGAACTTGATGGTCGAGTTGCTATGATGCCTATCAATGGCAAATTCTTAAAGAAGTATTATGTGTGAGTGTAAAATGCTTATAAAATTATCAGACGGAATCAAGTTCATAAATAAAATTCAAATTTTATTTCATTATATAATAGTACATATTAAAGATCACTATCATCTTTTTCTACATTGGGACGAGGGCTACTGCCGTCTTTCTCAAAAATGCAGTCAGCGAAAGAGCCGAGAACCTCATTGCTGGATCCCACGAAAAACTTGCAGGCGGCCATCCTCATGGCTTCTTCTTCGCTAGTCCTTCCTGGTTCGAGCAGGAAGTCCAGAATGTCTCGCGGTGGTTGAGGTGCAGACGAACCTTCGCCTGCTTCTGCCTCCTTTGGCTGAACTGGATCAGCAGGGCGTTCTTCAGTGCCCTTCTGAACTTTCGGAGCAATCTCAACCTTCTTAGATGCTTCTCCGGAAGACATTTTTATGTTGAAGAATAGAAGTGTTTGTTCCTGTCAGATTTCTGCTATATTTATAGGCAGAAGTTCCTCAATTTACGAAGTGATACATTCATCTGACGGTTCGTCCGTTAATTAAATACCAGACGGTTCATCCGTTCATTTATTACATTCATCCGACGGTTCGTCCGTTCATTTCCGACGGTTCGTTCGTTCATTAAATGCCAGACGGTTCATCCGTTCATTTATTACATTCATCCGACGGTTCGTCCGTTCATTAATCATCCGACGGTTCGTCCGTTCATTAATATCTGACGGTTCATCCGTTCATCTATTTTGACGGTTAACCCGTTCATCATTTGACGGTTAACTAGTTCATTCACCATCATTTGACGGTTCATCCGTTTGTTCATCATTACTTAACGGTATTCCTGTTCATTCGTTTCACATACATTGACGATTCATCATTCATTTTCTACATCAGCAACTTGTCGTTTTCGATTAAGTTGTCAATAAATATATCATGTCTATCTATTATTTATATCTGAATAAGATATACAATAAATAATGGAGCCACAACAAAATGTCTATTTTATCAAAACATGAGATATTACAAAAATGCAGCTACAGCAATAAAATCCAAATACAAAATCAAGAAGGAGGGACAATCAGATTGTCAATTTGCTGCTTTAGTGACTACAGCTCTTCTTCGTGTGTTGACGCTACTATCTTTCTTGCTTCCTCCATCCCACTTTCTTCATCAAAAATGGGCATATCTACTGTCCTGCGAGTGATCTCTTCACCATGAGTGGTCTCATACTCATTCCTTTCTTCAATCAATGCATTAAATTGTTCAATCACCAGTTGGTGATTAACAGTTTCTTCTTCAAATTCTTGTTAGAGGCGAGTAATTTCTGCCTTCAATTCAGCAAGTCGCCGTCCTTTGCTTTCAGCCACCAAAGTAATTGATTCTATCTTAGAATTATATTCAGCTGATTTTGCTGAATGAGCCTCTAATTGATTTTGAAGGGTTAATCTTTCCATATCAGCAGCTTGAGCCAGTCGCTCAAATTCAGCTTGTATTAAAGAGTCTACATCTTTCTTCTTGAGTTCTTTATACTTCTTGATGGAGACTTCTAACTCATTTAATATATGTTCAAGAAGAGTGGCCTGAGCTTCATCTCCTTGGTCTCTTATGGCTCTTATCAAGAAAGAGGTGGGCTTCCTAACCATAATGAAGTCAGCTCCTTCTTTCTCTATCATTTTTCGGACAAGGGATCCCAGCGATTCAAAGAAGCATTTGGTAAATGACTGGACAACCTGCTGATTGATGGCCAAAGTTCCGGGAGTTGCTGCTACTCCTGATGAAGACGGGGTAACAGGTTGCTCGATTCTTTGAAGTTGGATAACAGGCTCTTTAAATAAGGGAGCCAAAGTAGAGCTGGTTGCTCCTCCTGCTTGATCTTCTGCAAAAGTAAAATTGTTATTTTACTAATTGATTGTTGATACACAAAAAGATCAAATGAAAAGCAATTTTACCTTGGTTTGGTTTAACAACAAGTTCATTCCCTACTGGAATAGACTCCTGTTGAACAGAAGTAGCCTCCGCTGCAACAGCCTGGCTGCTGCCCGCCTCAGAACCACAAGATAAGTGATGACTACTGCTAACAACCACTGTTGGTATAGGCACCATAATCAGGTCCGTTGGAGGTGTTGGCAAAGTCTCAAGATCTGCAAGAAATTACAAATAAAGATGTTAGTTATCAGTTCATTTTAAAAGAAAAAATTAATAAATCTTGTTTTATACCTTGAGGGTCGGTGGCGGGATTTTCTGTCAGCTCACCTTCGTCGGCTACTTCTTCAGGAGATATTTCTATCTCAACATCGACAGCCTTTTCTACAGACGCCTCCACTTCAATATCCTTTTTAGGATTTGAAATATCATCGGCAGTATCAAGAGATCTGTATTCTTCATTTTTCTTTTCAGGATCTTGTAAATACTCATCAACATTTTCGGATGAAGAACCTTCCTCGTCTTCTTCTTCTTCTACTGCTGCATTTCCACTGCTGGTGGCAGCCTGATCTTCCTGCAAGCTATAACTGCAGTCCTCCAGAGCTGCAATCATTTCACGGTCTTCTTCCTCACGAAGAGTCCTGGGAGTAGGAGGAGGTTGAGTAATATCTGCAATAGGAGAATGAGGTCGTACAACACTTTGTTCTTCCTCTAAAATATGTTCTCTAGGCTTTTCAATTCTTAGGGCAAAATCTCCCCTCTGTTCATTCTCCTCGAGAGTTTTGTTCCCTGATTCAGAAGCAGGTGTAGGAGATGCCATTAGAAGTCCTGCAGCAGCATCTACTGAAGTCAAGAGTTGTCTAGAAGAAGACTCTTCCAAAACTCTTCTGGTGACTACTCTTTTCTTTCTATGTAGAGGTCTAACAGGACTCTCTACATTTTCTGGCTCTGCTTGCTTTTGCACGGAAGTTGGTGTAGTAGCAACTTCTTGATGTGTCTCGGCTAATTGCCGGGATTGAGATCTGGTAGTCACCTTTTCAGAAGAAAGATCAAGAATCAATTTCTTCTTCGCCACAGGAGCAGGAGGCTCCTCTCTTCTTCTTTTCTTCGCAGGAGATTTACCCACCTTCAGAGAAATACGAAGTGGTGCATTCACTTCTTGGGGGAATATAATATCCCTTGTAGTTTCCAGAGGTGCATCTGCCGGTTCCTGCGCCTCCTCATTTATAGGGATCGATGGAGCAATTCTTCCTCTCCTTAATCTTGTTGCAGTGGCAAAACTATCTGCGAGATTAAAATTCTCGGCAAAAGTATTCGTTGATGTGTAAAACACGGAGTATGTAAAAAGCATTCGAGGACCCTGAGGAGTAGTCTTTGCTGGCATGGAGAAAGTGGCTTTTGTATCACGGGCATTGTAATAAGCCCAAGCCCTAGCTCCGTCTATCAGATAACCTTTGCCTTGGAGGCAGGTAATTGCGTTCCCTACATGGAACTGATCATATCCAAACTGCCGAGCGAATCGGCTTGGAAGATATGGTTCTAAGTAGCACTCTTCTTCGAATCGGTAGACCAAATGAGATGGTCGAATTGTCTTCAACCATTCAAAAGCGACACGAGTCAGAGGTTGCAGTTTCGAATCCACCATATTCGTGGGCATCTGATCATACCCAGCAGGAAAAGGAGCACAGCAGAAATTCCAGCCTCTATTCAAATTCAACATAAATCTACACTCCGTTAAGGAAGTATATTTCCATTTTCCATAGGAATACCTTCGAAGAAAACTGCCGTCAACTGATCCCATGCCAGGATCCATTAAGGTTGGATAGTGAAGAAGTAACCATCCAAACAAATATGTATATAGCAATTCTAAGCGAGGGAATTCTCTCTCTCTCTTCGCTTTCAGCATCGAGTCAACATATAAACGAAGACTGGCGTTTAGCTTGCAGGTCATTGCTGATAGTAAGTCCATTTTATAGCCGAAGACCAATTTAACAGCTGCAAACAAGACGCCGCGGTGAAAACGATCTACGGCACTGGATCTGGGAACTACGAATTTAGAAGAGTAAGACTTAGAATTTAGAAGATTGGGAGTGAGAGATTATTTGAAATAAGAGAAATCAAGTCCTATATATATACTAGTCAGGGGAGGCAGAGTTCGGACAGAATTCTGTCCCAAATATGCAAAAATTTGAACGTTGGACAGATCGTAGCAAGGTGTTCCTAAAAATCAAGTTGCTAATTTTTAGTGGGCAGAGTTCGGCCCGAACTCTGTCTTCCTTAGACCAGAAGTTCTAAATGGGCTAGAGTGGTTTGGTTTGGTTCTGGAATTGTTTTGTTTTGTATGGTGGAGCTTAGAGAAGTATGTCTAGGGGTTGAGATGACTCAGTGCGACTCAACGTACATTTTCCTAGACTCAGTAAATTGAAAAATTACAGACTGAGAACAAATACATTTGTAATGTAATAGCTTTATTGACGACGTCTGTCTTGAACTTGATACATTGTATTGGATCGTAGATGATGTCCTGTCTTGAACTTGATGTGTCGTATTGGATCATATCAGTTATCATTTTGTTAGTTCTCTAAATTAGGTTGACTGTGATCCAGTTTGGGTCAACAATCTCCCCCATTTTGATAATTGACAAAATGATATTTATATGTCTCAATATTCATACATGGACATATGTTGAAGGAGATAAAATAATTTGTACGCATGAAGTGGCTCCCCCACGAATAGATATTTCCATTGCCGTCTTGATACAAAGTTCTTATCCCAGCACACCACAATGCATATCACATCATATATATTATCACATCAAATATCTATTATTCTCCCCCTTTGTCACTTAGCAAAAAATATTGCATAGCTCCCTATAAAGAGATAAAAGATAGACAAAGTGAAGAGAGCAAGTACACAACTTTAACTATAACCAAACGTTTAATAGAGAACACTAGCAGTTTTGATAATCCATCATGAGAAACTCGCAGTCATACATATCAAATGAAATAAGAAACACAACAGAAATATAACTAGAGTGCATAAAATGAAACTACAAAGCAAATTCATAACTAAGATGCATCAGCATCATCATCAAGTAGTCAACCACAGGCATCACGGAGCTCGAGGATGGGAAGGACCGGCAGAGTCGGATAGCTCACTGGCAGAGCGACGAGGATCGACAAAAGCAGCATCAGGATCCGGATACCTCATGGCCCAAGGGTCATCAAGCAGGTAGCCTTTGTGAGAAGGGTCCCGATCCGTAGGAAACGGCATAGTGGGATTTCGTGCCATGTTGTACTGGATGTCATGAAGAGTGTTGCTGATGGCTCTCATCTGAAGAGTGGTCCAATAGTCCTGCTGAGTACAGCGATCGTCTTCCAACCGGAAGCGTTCGTGCAACATGTCTCTGATGGAATCTAGGCTGGCAGGAGGATCGGGTTGAGGGACATCAGAATCAGAAGATTCTTCCTCAACAGGAGCAGGAGGAACAGGTGCAGGAACAATTCTTTGAGCCTTAGAGAGATATGCCGGAGCTGCTAGAAACTGACACTCTTTTAAAGGAATATTAAAGGCAAAAAAGATCATGGGAAGGTACATAGCATAGACAAGTGCTTTAGGCTTCTTCCTTGCATGAATCATCCAGTCTATCATCATGCATGGAAAATTAAAAGGGATGGTGAAGTGTAGATAGAATAGTGCCGTAATCTTAAGGTAAGTGACTTCATCAGTAGATCCGGCTTTGGGCAAGATGGACAAGAATATGATGCGATGAAGTTCATAAAAGTGGTTTTTGAGATATTTGGCATGAAGTTTACCAAGGCGAGTATTTGGTGCACACATCATGTCCTTAAAGCCTTCTAGGGTGATATCGCCAATAAATTTGAATTCATGAGCATCAACAAGACGTTCGCAAGAATTGGGTTCAGGGAGTTGTAAGCAATCCGCCAATTCGAAGTCATCGAACGCAATGTCGATATCGGCAACCCTAGAATAAATCTTACGGTCATCATACGTAAGATTGCAATAGAACATTTGAATTGCATTGAGATAAATTCTTGAAGAGGTAGCCACAAGTTCATCAAGACAAAGATCCTTAAAATTAGTATCAAATTCAGAAAATACGATGAAATTGATGGGATGTCCCGGTACCACACTACATGAGCAAAAATTAGAATACCACTCGTTAGAGGCTTCTAACGAAACAAAGATTTGCTCATTGTAGGTGTTGGCATTGGGAGGAGGAGGTGGATTGAATAATGGGTGAGGGTGATTAACATTATGAGGAGGAGAAGGAGGATTGGATGATGAAGCTTCACTCCTAATCCTCTTTCCTCTATTGAAAAGTCTAGGTGCCATTAAAAGAAGATAATGAAATTAGGAACTACAAGAAATATACCACAAAAATAAGTGATGAAGATGGAAGAGAATCCCCCAAAAGCTTCAAAACTTGAGCTTGGAGAGGAGAGAGCACCAAAAAATGAGAGATCAAGGGTTAGGGTTTGGAGAAAATATATTGGAGAGAGGTGAAAGATGAAGTAGGATGTTCAATTTTTTGGTATATAACATGTTAGGCCGACATGTTATAAGAGACAAGTTGTTTTGATCAAGCCAGATTGAACGACCAGGAATGGCTGAAAGTTCTGGAACTCACCATACAGAGTTCGACCCTAGTTCTGCCATAGGCAGACTTCGGCCCGAGTTCGGTTATGGTGTGTCCAAAACTCCAAGCAGATTAAGGATGGTCACAAAATAGAGAAAAGATAGTCTAGAATTAAAAATAATAGATTTTATTAGCCATAAAATAAATGGAACATGCAACAAACTTTGTGAATCATTGATCAGTACATGTGAATCACCTCAGGTTAGCTGTAGCGGCCGGATCCCAGCTAGCGGTAGTCCAAAGACACTAGGTACCGTATCGCTTATGCTTTTACGCCTTGTTGTCAGAAGGGCCCTTTCGGTTTGTACCCAAAACAATGGAACATGTACGAATTTGATTTAACAAGTATTTGCGTAGGTAAGACTTATTGTATGACATTTTCATCCAAGATTCCTAATTCACGACGAAGAAAGTTGAAACGCTCTTCGGCAAGTTGTTTCGTGAAAAAGTCTGCTAGCTGATGATCAGTATCAATAAATTCTAAATTAATAGGGCCTTGCAATTGATGATCTCTTAGAAAGTGGTGTCAAATTTTTGTATGCTTAGTGCGTGAGTGACATATTGGGTTCTTTGTCAAGTTAATAACACTAGTATTATCACAGAATATAGGAATGTTCTGAAATGATAAATAATAGTCTGCTAAGGTTTGCTTCATCCATAAAATCTGAGCACAACAACGTCCCGCAGCTATGTATTCAGCTTCTGTTGTAGATAGTGCGACAGACACTACAAGAACATATGGCTTTTCCGACGTTTATTTTTCTGACGTTTATGTTAAAGTCGGCTTAGGCATGATATACCGACGTTTTGTAATAAATATCAAAAAATATCAAAAATTTTCGTAAATGTTGAGAATTCCCAACATTTATTTTATGACATTTATGGTAAGGTCAGCATAGATATGATATACCAACGTTTCTCAATAAACGTCGAGTAATTATCTGACGTTTGGATATAAATGTCAAAAATATACAACTGATTTGTATAAACATCAGTTTATTTTGACTTAAAAAAGGAAAAGAGGAATTATTTTCAACATTTATTTTGACTTAAAATAATAATAATAAATGTTGGTTTATTACACACAGAAAGAGTAAAAAAATGTCGGTTTATTATATAAAAAAGGTAGGCTTATTCGTTTTAGAATTATCAGTTTTGAAAAATTTCTACTCCCATGCACACAATTTTTTTAAAGTTTCCCTCTGTTCCCCGCCCTCTCTCTCTCTCTTTCTCTCCTCTCTCGATCTTCCTCCATCATCAATCTCCCCCAACTCCACCCCTATATTCCTTTCGCATCTTCACTTTCTCATCTCTTTCTCTCTCTCTCTCTCCCTCTGTAATCGAAGCATCAACAACTTCTCTGCCATGATCTACTATCTACCTATTCTCTCTCAATTATAAGGTTTCCATGAGCATAGACCCTAGCCCTAGATTTTTAGGTTTTTGTTAAGAAATTAGGGTCTCCATGGATTCTCGAGCAGGAGATAACTCTTGCCTCTCCATCCTTCGAGACGAGCTGAAGAGGGTACATAGAGCTCGACAGGTCCAAGAACGCCAATCGCGTCCCCACCGCCTATCGCAACTTCACCAGGGACCGTTCCGGCATCATAAGGTTCATTTTATTTTCTTCTCGTATGCTATGTGTTTGTTGCAATGCTTGTTCGGGTAAAAATTTGCTAATAATACCGTCATAATTATATTGGTGTATGTGGTTTCTTTTGGGCTGAGGGAAATGTTGTTGAAAGGCTTTTTGGTGATTACTTTTCTTTTTGGTTATTACTTTCTGATATTCAGAGATATTAGGCGGTACTACTGTGAGTACTGTGGAATATATGTTGGAGTTTTGGTTTTTCTTTTAGAAAACTTAAGTCCCACATCGGAAAAAACAAAGAGATTGTATCTCTATATATTAGCTTTGCTATTATTGGAGATGCACATGTGGTGTAGAGGTGCACATGGGTTTGTCATGTGGGGTTATTTTTCTAATGGGAAAAAGGCTAAAATTAACTATTAAAGCATTCATGCTTTTTGCTCTTGGGAAATTTATTTCCATAGTAGCTAAGCCCCGTAGGGGCTTAGCGATTCGGACTCGGACTCGGACTCGGACTCGGGCTCGGACTCGGGCTCGGACTCGGGATCATGGGCTCATGAGGCGTAATGTGGCGTTTTGTTGACGCACTTTGCACTTCAGTGCGCGCTCTGTCGCACAGAGTACAAGGAGCGCGGGGTGTGCGCAGTTGGCGCAACTTGTAGCAGAACGTGCGTTTGCATGTTCTGGGCGGTTGCTACATGTTCGGGGTGATTTTTACCACGTTCCTAACTTTGTGGCAACCGAACAGTTGCTGCAGGGCCTATATAAGGCATCCTCTCTCTCTCAAGGCTAATTACAGAATAGTAAGAGAAGCCACCACAGAAAGTTTATGAAGTATTTTTTTAGCACAAGTAAACAGAGAATTCAGAAGTGTTCTTTAACATAGTTCTGAAAGGAATTTGCTTACGAATTCCAGCAGCCTTCGAGAGAGAGAGGAGAGGCGTCGCACCAGCGTTGCTTTTGCACGGGAGTTCGTGTCCATCCGAGGAGTCAGAAGAGCAGGAGTGTTCCAAGTTCTCCGACGAACTTGCTGGTTCCTGGAAGCTGTTCGTATAGGGCGAATAAAGCTTTGAGCAACGGTGATTATTCACCCTAGCAGGAGTTCTTCCATCTTTCGCCAGTCACCTTCTTCGTTGCTGCCAGTAATTCTGATTGTATCTTCTTTTTAGAAGTACTACGATCGATTGTATTGGTCACAAAATCTTTTTAGATTCTCGTAATTCAGAATCACCTTCCTTAAAGTATTGATTTGAAACATTGTTTTTACAATTGTTTTATTTTCTCAGTTTTCCATCGAAAAATTGTGTTCCGGTGTTAACAATCTCAAAGCTTTATTGCTACGATGGAAAACATTAATGCTTCACTCCTCAATACTGACTTTTGTAAGTTAGAAAAGTTTGATGGAGAGCATTATCAAGTCTGGAAGAGGAAGGTTTATCTCACTCTTCAACTCAGAGACATTGATCACGTGCTTCTTGAAGAGGAACCTACTGTTCCAGATACTGGGTCTGCTGCCGCGATAACTGCAGCTACTAATCTTCAGGCCAAGTGGAGAAGGGAGGATAGCATTTGCAGGTTGCTTATCCTGAATGCTATAGAGGATTCCCTAGCAGAATCCTACAGTAAGAAACCAATTGCCAGAGACATATGGGAGTCTCTGGAGAAACTGTATGAAGAAGACAAGAACAGGAGCAAGACATTTGTGGTTGAAAAATATCACAAATGGCTCTTTGAGGACGAGAAGTCCATGCTGCCGTAGGTAAAAAAAATTTTGAAGCTGCGACAGAAGTTGGAAGACGAGGCGATGCCCATCCCTGACAAGTTTATTGTTGGAGGGATTGTCCCAAAGCTTCCCGCTGGGTGGAGTAAGTTCTATGCAAACATGCATAGGAAGAAGCTTGAGATTAGCCTTGAAGATCTCTTGTAGGAAATCTATGTTGAGGACCAGATGCGAACTCAACTGAAGGTGGACACACTGTCTAAGCAATTGGCTAACGCCAATTTGGTTCATACCAAGGAACCAAGGGAAAATCAGGCGACTTCCCACAGCAAGAAGAAGGACCCTAACAATCTGAACGTGAAGGGGACTTCCTTCAAGCGAAAGAAGGCAAAGTCTCAGATGCCTTGTTTCAAGTGTGGCAAGAAGGGTCACTTCAAAAGTGAATGCAAAGCAAAGACCAAGCAATCAGAGCAAGGAGAGCCTAGTAAGGTATCTATGATCACTGATATTGTTGCTATGATTGTGCAGGTTGATGCGGTAAGGACTGACTCTAACTGGTGGGTAGACACTGGAGCCTCCTGCCATGTCTGCTCCAGTAAGGAGTGGTTCACCACCTACACCCCTACTTCTGAAGTGGTTATGATGGCGAACCAGGCACAAGCTGAAGTGCTCGGGATCGGGACGGTGGTGTTGAAGCTGACTTCGGGAAAGTCTCTGACGCTTCAAGGCGTGAAGCACGTACCTGCTATCGCCAAGAACCTGATCTCAGGAGGCCTACTCTGCAACGCAGGCCTCAGGATGGACATCAATGCTGGCCAGATGGTGATTTCTATCAAGAGAACATATTTCGGGAAAGCTTTTTATATCGAAGGAATGTTCAAAATTCAGCTTGTAAATCAGTATAATGTAATTAATGTGATTAATGAAATCACTCCTTCTGCTTATACTCTTGAGTTGTGGCATAATAGGCTAGGACATGTTCATTGTAAACGAATAAACAGAATGTCTAGTCTAGGACTTATCTCTAAATGTGGGGGTAAGATAGAGAAATGTGAAGTTTGTGCTCAAACAAAGATCACAAGGAAACCCTTTCCTCGTGTTAATCAAAGTACAGATCTTCTGGAGTTGGGACACTTCGATATCTATGATTTCAAACAGTTCTCTACAAAGGCCGGGATGAAGTATTTCATAACCTTCATCGATGACTTCTCAAAGTATGCGTTCGTCTACTTGTTGAAGGCTAAAGACGAAGCATTCGAGAAGTTCAAGGAGTTCAGAGCCGAAGCTGAGCGACAGACTGGACAACAACTCAAAAGAATAAGAAGTGATCGAGGTGGGAAGTACAGGTCTCATGAATTCGCATCATTCTGCAAAGAACATGGAATTATCAATGAGACTACGGCTCCGTACTCTCCTCAATCAAATGGAGTAGCAGAGAGGAAGAACAGAACGTTAACAGAAATGATTAACTCAATGCTGTTGACTGCTGGTCTTTCTAAGTGCTACTGGGGAGAAGCTGCATTGACGGCCACTTTTATTCTAAATAGAGTGCCTCATGCAACTTCAGACGTTACTCCTCATGAACTATGGTTCAAGGTCAGACCTAACTTGAATGTCATTCGAGTGTGGGGGTGTCTGGCGTATGTCAAGCTTCCAGATCTAAAGATTCAGAAGCTTGGGACAAGGACTACTAAGACGATCTTCTTGGGGTATGCCGAGAAGAGTGATGCTCGGAGATTTCTTGATATTGAGTCAAATCTTATCATTGAATCTCGCGACGCAGAATATTTTGAAGACAAATTTGCAAGGCACAAGAATATTATTCTTGCGGATGTTCCAGAGAATAATGAGGGTGCGCAGGTCTTCAATGAAGATGTGGTCCAAGAAGATGTTGTTGTTGAAACAATGGTTGAACCAGAACAAGCTGAGCCGTCAGCTAAGCGTGTGAGGAGGCCGAAGGACTTCGGAAGTGACTTTGTCACCTATCATGTGGAAGCTGATCCGCTTACCTATGATGAGGCGATGAAGACCAGAGACGCGGTTTTCTGGAAGGAGGCGATTGACAATAAAATTGATTCCATCACCTCAAATAACACTTGGGTGTTGGTTGATCTTCCTGAAGGAGCGAAACCCATCGGATGCAAATGGATCTTCAAGAAGAAGATGAAAGCAGACGGAACTATTGACAAGTTCAAGGCTAGGTTGGTAGCCAAGGGATTTTTTCAGAAGCAGGAGATTGACTATTTTGATACGTATGCTCCAGTAGCCCGGATGACCACCATCAGAATGTTGATTGCTCTCGCAGCAATACATAAGATGGTGATACATCAGATGGATGTGAATACGGCTTTCCTAAATAGCGAGCTGACCGAAGAGATTTACATGTAATAGCCAGAGGGATTTGTCATCAGGGGTCTTGAAGACAAAGTCTGCAAGTTGGTGAAATCTTTGTACGGTCTTAAACAGGCTTCCAAGATGTGGCATGAGAAATTTGATAAAGTTATAAGGTCAAATGGCTACATGGTCAGCGATACGGACAAGTGTGTTTATACGAAGTTCGCTGGTGGAAGAGGTGTGGTCGTTTGTCTGTACGTGGATGACATGCTTATCCTAGGTACGGATATTAGCTGGGTCACGGAGACAAAGAAATTCATCTCAAACAAGTTCAGTATGAAGGACTTGGGGGAAGCTGATGTGATCTTAGGGATCAAGATCATCCGGACAGACACTGGACTAGCGCTGTCACAGTCTCATTATATTGAGAAAATGATCAATCGTTATGGGTATCGGGATCATCCAAGGATCGATACGTCGTACAGGTATGATCTGAAGCTGAAGCCTAATTCAGGGGAAAGCGTCAGGCAGCTGGAGTATGCAAGCGTAATCGAAAGTTTGATGTATGCTACTAATGCCACAAGGCCTGACATAGCTTTCGCCGTGGGAATGCTGAGTCATTTTACGAGCAACCCAGGTGCTGAACACTAGAAAGCTGTGAAATGGGTTATGAGATATCTCAAGAAGACTCAGACATATGCACTGTACTACAGCGGAGATCCGCCGGTAGTGGAAGGCTTCAGTGATGCCAGCTGGTGCTCGGAGGTGGAGAGCAAGAGGTCCACATGTGGATTCATTTTCACAATGGGTGGAGCTGCTATATCGTGGAAGTCGAAGAAGCAGACTATGCTTTCGCGGTCATCCATGGAATCTGAGTTCTTTGCACTTGATACCGCAGCCGAAGAAGCAGAATGGCTTCGGGAGCTCATGTATGATCTTCCAGTGGTTGAGGTGCAAATACCGACGATACCGATATACTGCGACAACCAGGCGACTGCGACGGTGGCATCAAATGACCTCTTCAACGGAAAGAAGAGGATTGTGCGGTTGAAGCACAGGACAGTACATGATCTTATCAAGAGAGGTGTTATTGCAGTGATTGATGTTCGGAGTCAGGAGAACCTAGCGGATCCGTTCACCAAGGGCCTCAAGCGCTAGCTGGTCGATGACACAGCTTGTAAAATGAGCTTGAAGGCATTCTGATATTATATTATTGTATTCCTACCATAAAGTTTTATGCTATTAGTTCAAAGATTTTTCTACTAGGCATCTAGCTTTTGGTTCAAGGGAGGACCACTAGTCGAAAGAATATCAAGAACGGTGGGTACATGTTCTATTGGGCATGGAGAGGTTACGGACCTATAAACACTGTTGTCTACTATTATTTTCTGCAAAAAATGGTTCCTGTGGGAAGGTTGGCTTAATTGCCTTTATGAGTTCTCAGGCAGAGTGAATGCCTGGTGTGCTTTATAGGAAGCACGGTAGAGCAACACTACAAGGAGTGAAACTCCATGCTACAGTGGGTGACTCCACGATGAGGTTCCTATATGTGGGGTGCTGTCCAGGAATAGGATAAAGCCTCGGCTTTGTAGGCCAAGTCACAGCGGCGTAGCACCGCAAATAGGCAGTTAGCCTAATGTTGTATATTAAAATAAAGAGGGTGTAGTCAGCACTACAAAGAGGAGGAGTTCCTCATGTTACAGTGGCACGACACCACGATGAGGTACCCGGTTAGGGATAAAGCCTCGGCCTTGCAAGCCATGTCGTTGCGGCGTAACATCGTAAGGGAGCCTAAGGCTTCATGCTGGGTAGTTTGGCACTACAAAGAGGCAGTTGCCTCATGCTACAGTAGTATGACACTACAAAGGTTCCCAGATATGGGGTGATTCCCAGGGAGGGGTAATGCCTTGGCTTCGGGCCATGTCATAGCGGCATAGCACCGCAAGGGAAGCGCAAAGCGCTTCATGCCATGTCTCTTTATAATGAACTCACCTATAGTGTATGGACAAAGAGATATCAGGCCATCTCTTGAGGGTAAACTTGTAGACGCCCAAAATTATACACTGAAACCAGGCTGGCACAGGACCTTTAATGTGTAGCCAGAAGTACATGTAACTATATTATGTGAGTGGAAAGAATTTCAGCTATGATGCAGAATTCAAGGCTTAGTCCATTCTTGTATTATAGTCTGATTTTTGACCCATGCGGGAAGATTCAAGTCGTCAGCGACATCTCTCCTAATACATGATGGACAGTTACTGTGGAGAACACTTATACCCATATATAGAGATATGTGGGGGATTGTTGGAGTTTTGATTTTTCCTTTAGAAAACTTTAGTCCCACATCGGAAAAAACAAAGAGATTGTATCTCTATATATTAGCTTTGCTATTATTGGAGATGTACATGTGGTGTAGAGGTGCACATGGGTTTGCCATTTGGGGTTATTTTTCTAATGGGAAAAAGGCTAAAATCAATAATTAAAGCATTCATCCTTTTTGCTCTTGGGAAATTTATTTCCATAGGAGCTAAGCGACTCGGACTCGAACTCGGATTCAGACTCGGGCTCATGGGCTCATGAGGCATAATGTGGTATTTTGTTGACGCACTTTGCACTTAGCACGTCAGCATCGTCGCTAGGCGCATAGTGCGCTTTAGTTGCGCTCGTTGCGCGAGCCACTTGCGCTGCCACGTTTCGCAAGCCCAGTTGCGTTGTCCAGTTGCGCATGCCCAGTTGTACAAGCCCAATTGTGCTGCCCAGGTGCGCTTCCAGGTTGCGCTCAGGTTGCGCTTGGGTGCGCTGGGTTGCGCTGGGTTGTGCTGGGTTGCGCTGGGTTGCACGGGTTACTCGGGTTGCGCGGGCGCGCTGGTTGCGCTGCGTGCGCCATGTGCGCAGTACGGCAGTGCACGCAATATGCGCAGTTTAGTACGCGCTCTGTCGTGCAGAGTGCAAGGAGCACGGGGTGTGCGCAGTTGGCGCAACTTGCAGTAGAACGTACGATTGCATGTTCTGGGCGGTTGCTACATGTTCAGAGTGGTTTTTACCACATCCCTAACTTTGTGGCAACCGAACAGTTGCTGCAGGGCCTGTATAAGGCATCCTCTCTCTCTCAAGGCTAATTACAGAATAGTAAGAGAAGCCACCACAGAAAGTTTATGAAGTATTTTTTAGCACAAGTAAACAGAGAATTCATTAGTGTTCTTTAACACAGTTCTAAACGGAATTTGCTTACGAATTCCAGCAGCCTTCGAGGGAGAGAGGAGAGGCACCGCACCAGCGTTGCTTTTGCACGGGAGTTCGTGTCCATCCGAGGAGTCAGAAGAGCATGAGTGTTCCAAGTTCTCCGACGAACTTGCTGGTTCCTGGAAGCTGTTCGTGTAGGGCGAATAAAGCTTTGAGCAACGGTGATTATTCACCCCAGCAGGAGTTCTTCCATCTTTCGCCAGTCACCTTCTTCGTTGCTGCCAGTAATTCTGATTGTATCTTATTTTTAGAAGTACTACGATCGATTGCTGTTGATTACGAAATCTTTTTAGATTCTCGTAATTCAGAATCACCTTCCTTGAAGTGTTGATTTGAAACATTGTTTTTTACAATTGTTTTATTTTCTCAGTTTTCTATCGAAAAACTGTGCCCCGGCGATAACAATATGCAGGTATAAAAAATCTCTGATCAGATCTCATGTTCTTGCTGAGCACAAGGTATAACTCGGTTGGTGGAAAATTTGTAGTATATTTTTGCTTCACATTGGAATCAAATAAGAACGTAAATTAAAGTCCATTAAGAGTGTCAAATTAGATCACATGCAATCGCTATAATTTGGGATGTAAATTGAAGTCAACTAAGAAAGTCAAATTAGTTGTTTTAGCTTCAAACTGTTGTTAGCTCTAGTTCACCATCTTAGGATTTTTATTACAATATTTTCAGGAAGAAGAGAGGATACAAAAGAGTGTAGGGGTACCGAAGAAACTGAAGCAACCAAGAAGGTGCAATACACTTGTGAAGTGTGTGATGCAACTTTCAGGAAACCTGCTTATCTGAAACCATATGCAGGGCCACTCTCTAGCGGTGAGTCACTTTACCTGCACATAAATTTTATTAGTTTGTGGATATCTTTTAATCTTTTTCCTTCACGTGGTATATTCCGTGTTGTTCGTTTGTAAATGCTTGTTTATTGTGTTTTTCATTGCTTTGTTGGATGTCTGTTTTCCATGCTTGTATAATTGCATGTTATGAAAATTTTCCAATGGCTATCTTTCTAACAAATTTGAGGTAATAGTAAAAGGTGTGAATAGTTTCTTGAATTTTAATCGTATTGCTTATTTTTTTCCAGCCATATATTGGTTTTGTAAATTTATCATTTTCATCTGTCCAGCCTCATGTTATGGAACTCTTCTTCGATGGTGCAAATCGAAGCATTTATTGATATGAACATTTATCGACCCTTTCTGTTTTATGCAACTCTAATTATGTAATAAAATGTACATCGATTTACGTTATTCTTGCATTTATTTCTTTAGAAGTAGTGGAACAGATGCAAATAGTACAATCTAGGAATCTCTTGGGACCTCTTGAACTTGAAGAAATGCATGATGATGAATTCTCTTCGGGAGAGGGTGAAATTGAGGGTGAGAAGCTCTATACTAGCTCAGAACTAGGTTGTGGGAAGTCATTCAAGTATCAATTTGATGAATATTTTCAAAAGCTTTTGATCGAGAGTTGCATATTTCTCTTTTAATTTTGTTCTTGCATACAATTATATTTCTCTCTCCACATGTATGTGTGTATATACTTATATGACTATGTTGTGAATTATGTTCATTAGGTATCAAGGACATGTGCTTGAGAAATACCTGGTTCATAAATAGTACCATGTGATTCAAATTCCAAATACTCCACTAATTTGGTCTTAATCTATATTCATATGGTTCAAAATGGCAATGCCCAATTGTGGAAGGCTGTGTTGCGTTCCTGACGAGAAGACAATCTCTGAGGACGATATGGTCTACGCTGTGGTACTATCTAGATTCACCATTTTTCCCTTTTGTTATCTCTGCTATGATTGTTCCTCTAGAAGTGAACTGAACCGATGAGAGATGCCAATCATTTTTTTGTATAACATAGGATCTCACTTGCAAGTCATTTATCAGAAAGTTCTACTATTTTCCCTCCTTCCGTTTGAATGCTAAGTTTGTTCAGAGCTCTATGGTATGGATTCTGGTTAATTTTGAATCTGAGATGTGTTAGGAATTCTATAGGTGAAAGGCAGAATTAGTTCACAAAGGATATTTGTTGTTTAATGATAGAAAATAGCCAACTTGTTCCTCCAGATAGGAAGAAAAGTTTAAATGATAGAGACATATCATACTTCTTCAGACATAACTGGATTCATTGGAGATTCTTATACAACTTGTATAAGTCCTAAATAGATAGTAACCTTCACCTTTTTATTTTATTTTAATATGTTCCATTATTCGCCCCAATGAGTACTTCTCAATGCTCATGTTGCCGGAATGCCATTAGGTTTTACATGAACTTGTCATCCATATTTTAGATGTTCATCATTAGATAATTAATATAATATCATGCTTTGAGTACAATTTTATAACTTATATTTAATGACTGCTTTTTAGCTGATTCAAATTGTATTTTCCCATCTATTCTCGAGGAGAGTTATTTTTGTGTTTGATCATAATTATACTACCTTCCCCTCTAAACTATCTATGTTATTGCTAATTGGAACATTAATAAGTTGCTTCCCTGCATCTTAAATATTTAATGATTATCTGATTTATCACTACCTTGCTATGGTTCTTGTCTGCTTCCCTGCATCTTGAATATTTAATGATCATCTGATTTATCACTACCTTGCTATGGTTCTTGTCTGCTTATGTTACAATTTAAGTCTGGTTAGTTTATATGAAAAGAAGTCAAATGTATATGCTGATCATTTAACTTCTTATATGATGGTCTCATGACGAAAATAATGAAGTACCCAACTCAATTCATATTAAGATTATTGGCTCGTGCACCAGTTGGAAGTATCTGAGATATGTTCTATTTTTTTTTGCTTTGTATCTTAGCCAATGGATATTGCAGGCTAGAGATGAAAATGGGCCGGGGAGGGTATGTTTTTGGGTTAAACCTGGCTTGTAACGATAGTGCACAGTGCCCTAAAGATCCCTACCTAGACCCAACGGGTTCTATAAATAAAAGGTCCAGACCCAGAGCCATTTGGTTTGGCTCATGTTGGGGTCTAATTAGGAATTTCTTTTTTGGCATAATCATGTAGGTTTGATCCTAGGATCAGTAAAAGCACCAGAGGAGTAGGCGTTTCGAACCTCTATATCACGAGGTGAGGAGAGATGAAGGGATTGGGAGATGAAGAAAGTGGGGTTCATGGAGAGGTAGGGATAAAACATGAAGAGAGGATAAAGATGAATACCTCTAGGTTTTAACCATATAAACACAACCACCAGATTTGAGTCGCTTTGGGCTTCGTTCTTGGTTTGTTTGGGCATAAGATTAAAAATATGTGACACCATATCGGTACGTCACCGGATCATTTTTTTGCTGGCTAGTTTATTTTAAATCTAAATAGATCTCCAAAAATCTGTATATGATCAATGATATGTGCTTTATCTTTGGAAACAAGAAAGATCCTTAATGATCTCCTCTAACTCCATGATACTCTCCTTATCTAACCTAACCTAACCACACATTCTTATCCCTTCTAATATATAATAAGCATCCACAATTCCACCATGACAATAGAGAAGACTAACACATGAGACTCCAAATATCTCCCCTCGCTCTTTCATTCCTATTTTTACCATTTTATTCCATAATCAAACCCACCACACCTCACTACACGACCCTCATACCAAGCCGACATTGACTCTGCTTGTTGTTGATGGGTGGAACACAAATCCAATAGGTAGTTCTGATAATTTGTCTCACCCCATCACAGAGGTCGCTAGGACATGACTCGTGCATTGGCCATTTGTGCATCATCCCTTAGCCCAACTTGCTCCTATGGTTCACACAAATTTACACGTGATAGAAGCACTCAAATGTCAACCAAGCAAACTCTCTTCTCATATCCAATATGTAACTAAATCTTGGGCTTTTATAATATGTATGTAATCACATATATATATACATATCTATCTGTGTCTTTTTCTCCATCTTGGTATGTAGTAATAATTTTCATTAGTTCCTCAGCTGAAACATCAGAACATGTGCTAATTTCTTACTGGCTTACAGGCCCATTATGGTAAATCAATGTCCACGGACAGGGGTGGGATTATAATGCCTCCGACATTATCTTTTTAGAAACTAATATACTATATACACCCACTAAATCAAATGAATTTCCTTGATAAATCTTCTCTCCTAAGGGTGATTCCTGCCTTCTCAACCCTGGGAGTACTGTGTAAGGACTTCTTTGAACGGATATGGACATGACAAGAAAGAGGAAAACATTGATCTGATATTGCACTTGGAGTGTCTATGTATGTTGGTGTCTATGTCAAGTCCGACATCCATGCATGGGAAAGAAAAAAATTTAGTGTCCAAAAACATGAATATGGTTTGCTTTGTAACTTATTATTTTGCCATCTTGAGTTTTTCCTTATCTTCAGCTCAGACATAGGTCAAATATGCTTTGAACATACATTGTCTATGTATGTTTTAGAGTGATCTATGCATGTATCTATGGGCATGGATTAAGGCAGATATTGCTCGGTCTTTCTATAGTAGATATGCATGAGAAGTATTCCCTAATTAGGGCAGAACTTGCTGTTGGCATTAAAGTTGTTACAAGGAGTATCTATCATGTTATGTTTGTTCACTTTCACATGTTGAAGGTTGATATGAACTTGATACTAGTAAATAGATTACGGGGTTATTTCATAGTATAGCTAAGTTTATTACCATATCCTTGCAGGAAGTTGCAGTTAAAGTATTTTTGAAGCAGGAATATTCAGATGATGTTATATTTTATTTTAGAAAATAGGTAACTTGCAAAGCCAATTCACAATTTTCTCTTTGATGAATATGCTACCTATCTACTTTAACTTGGTATATGACAAAGGCAGCATACTTTATTCCAAAAGTAGTTTGTTAGCGAATGTGGCATCTCCTTATCTTTATGGTTTACTGGTAAGGGTTGTTTTTGTAATGTATACATGAACATAATTTGCCTATGATGTAAATCTTGGAAGAACTGTACAGTTCTTGTTAATGCATCATCTGGAATTAGTTGTACAAAATTTACTTGTGAGTTGTAAGAATCAGACATATTAGCATGTTGAAGGACAGAAGACTAGTGAACCTACCTTGTATCAACTATTTTACTCCATGGTGTCACAAATATGAAACTAATTGATGCATGCAATTCGGTTGGAAGCTTTCCTGGAAACAAAATTAGTTGTACAACATGGGCACATTATCACTCAATTCCCTCTCAATGGTGTTTTCAAAATTTTTAATGATTGGTGATAATATATTATGGGATATCTATGATCTCGTGATTTAACCAGTTGTCTTATTCTCGTGCATAATGATTTTGGTTGCAGTCTAAAGTCGAGGAGCGTTACATTTCTCCGTATGGCTATAAAATGTTCTACATGCATTTGAGTTCTCACATGCAACACATTATTGATATTGGTTTTGGACGTTGGGGTAAGGAGGAACCTTTGCTTGCAAGAATGGCATGCATTGCTCTTGAAACATTGTCTGAAGAAAAAAGAAAGATTGAGATATAGCGGAAGCAGGGTGTTTGGTGCTCTGTAGAATATAATAAGTAGTTTCTCATTTCCTGAATACATTTGGTATGTTGCTATTGATAAAGCCATTAGCGCCATATATTCTTTACATCCTACTCGTGAAGCTTTTCTTTTGTTGCTGATGTGGTGAGAAAGTCTTTATTCTGTTTTGGTTATAATGGAAGTGATGGAGTGTCATATGGATTAGATGAGCAAATCAATTTCCTTTCTATAGTATATGATGTGCATGGAAAATATATTCAATTTTTTTTCAAATGGCCTTACTTTTACCAACGTTTTTGTTAAACGATGGATAATTGATTGGAAAAAGTTGGGAAATCTAATTCCAACATTTTTGCAAAAGGTTGGAAAGAAGTTTAGTTTCCAACATTTTTATAAAACGTTAGAAAATTGTTACCCATTATTGTTCGGTTTTTGATGTTTATTAAACGTTGTTGCAAACGTCGTCTTTACCTATATCGACGTTTATATGAAACGTCGTAAATTCTCGACTACAGCAACGACGACGTTTGTCGAAAATATTGAACAAACGTCGGGTCAATCTATGCCAACGTTTTTGATCTTTTTTTGACGTTTATAAAACGTTGGAAAAGATCAATTTTCTTGTAGTGAGAGTTTTGCTTCTTGCTAAACCAAGAGACTAAAGCTTTGCCTAATAAATGACATGTGTCGCTGGTACTTTTGCGGTCGACTTTGAATGCAGCAAAATCAGCATCCGATAACCAAGTAGGTCAAAGGATGTGGTTTTGGGATACCACAAGCCTACAGTAACAATGCCTTTAAGGTATCGAAAGATACGCTTAACTGTGGTCATGTGTGATTCATTAGGGTTGGCTTGATATCGAGCACATAGGCAAACACTAAACATTATATCTGGGCGACTATCAGTTAAATAGAGGAGACTACAAATCATACCTTGATACTTATGTTGGTCGACTGGTTTGCCGCTATCATCAGTTTCTAGTTTAGTTGTAGTAGCCATCAGAGTACTGATTGATTTGATGTTGTCAAGATCAAATTTCTTCAGCATGTCCTTTGTATACTTTGATTGATTGATGAAGACTCCTTATGAGTTTTGTTTGACTTACAATCCAAGGAAATAGTTAAGCTCCCCTATCATGCTCATCTCGAACTCATTTTGCATACACTTGGCAAATTCTTGGCGTAATACCTCATTAGTAGACCCAAAGATGATGTCATCTACATAAATTTGCACTAATAGAATTGTGTCATCAATTGATTTTATAAAGAGTGTCGTGTCAATCTTCCTTTTTGAAAAGCACTTTTCAAGTAAGAAAGTGCTTAGGCGTTCATACTAAGCTCGAGGGGCTTGTTTGAGGCCATAAAGAGCTTTCTTTAGATTGAAAACATGATCAGGAAACTTATAGTTTTCAAAACCAGGTGGTTGCTTTACGAAAACTTCTTCTTTAATAAAACCATTTAGAAAAGCACTTTAAACATCCATTTGAAAATTTTGAAAATTTGCTAAGGCAAAAAGCATATTGATTGATTCCAGTCATGCAACAGGAGCATACGTCTCATCGTAGTCGATGCCTTCCTCTTGGTTGTATCTTTGAGCTACGAGACGTGCTTTGTTACGTGTGACTGAACCGTCCTCGTTAACTTTGTTACGAAAACCCATCGAGTACCAATGATCGAATGATCAGCAGGTTTAGGAACAAGTTCCTAACCTGATTTCTTTCGAATTGATTGAGTTCCTCTTGCATTACATATATCTGAAATTTATCATAAAAAACTTCTAAAACATTTTTAGGTTCTATTTGAGAAATAAAAGCAGTGCTAGCTATAGAATCTCTAACAGATGAATGAGTACTTACTCCTTTTGATACCTCACCTATTATCAAGTTTTCTGGATGATCTGGTGTGAAGCGGAACTTCTTTGGTAAGCTATCCATAGAACTGGTTCCAGATGATGTATTCTCAGGGGTAGGAGTTATTGATTTGATATGAACATCATCGTCGTCATCAAGAACAGTTGCTGAACTATTATTCTCATCAAAAGTAACATTAGTAGATTCTTCAACAATCATCGAGCGTTTGTTAAACACTCTGTATCCTTTACTCTTGGCAGCATAACTAAGAAAAATACCTTCGTTAGATTCGGCATCAAACGTGCCTAAGTTTTCTTTGGTATTCAGGATAAAGCAGCGACAACCGAACATTCTAAAATAAGAAATAGTTAGGATTCTACCGAACCAAAGTTCATTGGGAGTTTTCTTCGAAATAGGTAGAATCGAAACCCTATTCAAGACATGGCATGCTGTACTTACAGCTTCTGCCCAAAAATATTTCGGAAGTGAAAATTGATTTAACATGACTCTGGCCATTTCGACAAGAGTTCTATTCTTTCGCTTCACAACACCATTTTGTTGGAGAGTTCTAGGACACGAAAATTCACGATTAAAACCATTTGAATCACACAACTTTTTGAAATCAAAGTTTTCGAATTCGTCGCCATAATCACTTCGGATTCGAGTAATCATGAAGCATTTTTCATTTTGAACCTTTTTAGCAAAAACTTCGAAAATGAAAATAGTATCACTTTTGTTTGAAAGAAAGAAAATCCAAGTAAAGCGAGAAAAATCATCAACAACCACAAAGGCATAGAGTTTTCCACCAAGACTGGCTACTCTACTAGGACCGAACAAATCCATATGAAGAAGTTGCAAGAGTCTAGTAGTACTTACAGAGTTGATGGATTTAAAAGAGGATTTAGTTGTTACCCCCAGTTTTCGAATTAGGGGTATTTTCGTCATTTTCCAAGTTTTATAATTTTGGGGAATTTTATTTGATTTTATAGCATTTTAGGGATTTGGTTGTTTTAGTTTGAATTTTATCCAATTTGGACTTAAATTGGAGACCCGGGTAGTCTGGACACTAGTGGGACCCACATACTAGTTGGGCTTGGCCCACATGCCATCCTAACTAGGCTAGAAACCATAAACCATACTCCCATGGCTTAACTAGTCACTTAGAGGCTTAATTAGTCAATTTGGAGTTAAACCAAACCAAGTCTAATGGATTTGGAGGCCTAATGGGTCTCCACCCAAACCCATTAAGACCCCCCCTAATGGCCGGCCATGTATAGGCAAAACTTCTCCCTTTACTTCACTCCAAAGTAAACTCTCTCTCTCTCTCTTCATTTCATTTTTTTCTTTTGAAGCTTCTTCTTCCTCAAGGAAACCAATTCTAGGTATGCTCATTAACCCCTCATAAATTTTCTCTCTTGCATTTATTCCTTCACAATAAATGTGGAGGAGACCATTCTCTACTTAATGACCATAGCTTTTATAGGTTTTCCAAAAACCTAGTTTAAGGATTTATTAGGGGTTTTCCTTTTTAGAGAGAAATATATATATATATATATATGTGTATATAGATTCATATATGTGTGTGTGTGTATCTGTTTATATATATAGATATGTGTGTGTATGTATTTATATATATAGATATGGATGTGTGTGTGTGATTTTAGAGGAAGAGAATGAGAGTTTGGGAGAGAGGAATAGAGTAGAAGAAGAAGGAATAAGAAATAGCAGCAGCAGCAGTAGGAAGTAGAGCAGCAGCAGCAGTAGGAAGTAGAGCAGCAGCAGTAGGAAGTAGAGCAGCAGCAGCAGTAGGAAGTGGCAGCAGCAGCATAAGCCCAGTAGCAGCAGCAACAATTTAGGCATTAGGAGCAGCAGTGGCAATAAGAAAGAGACGAAGAATAAGGAGAAGGAGACGGAAAATACAGAGAAGAAGACGGAGAATAAGGAGAAGGAGACGGAGAATAAGGAGAAGGAGACGGAGAAATAAGAGACAGAGAATAAGGAGAAGGAGACGGAGAAATAAGAGACGGAGAATAAGGAGAAGGAGACGAAGAATAAGAAGGATAAGACGGAGAATAAAATGAATAAGACGGAGAATAAGGAGAAGGAGACGGAGAATAGGGAGAATAAGACGGAGAATAAGGAGAAGGAGGCGGAGAATAAGGAGAAGGGAATGTAGGAAATCAAATTAGAGAGGGTTTGTGAGTGAGTCGAATTTAGTGAAAGGGTGAAATTGAGTTCCGAGTGTCGGAACGCGCCCAAAATGGATGAGACTTAGATTATGTAAATTAGATTTTTGTGGGTAGGCCAACTCTTGACCCTGTTTGACTTTCTTCGACTTGTTTTGACTTGATATAACTTGATTTGACCTAGATTTGACTTGACAGGACTTAGTGTGACTCAGTGAGACCTAGTTTGACCTAGATTTCATATCATTCATTGTGAATCATTCTTAAACTTGTTTAAACCTAAATTAACACACAGTATCTCATCTTTAGGTTTCGGATTACCGCTCTGAGCATTGATATACCCTACAGCTCCGGACAGCAGGCGAGTACATTCACTGATAGTTTTCATTGTCTTGATATTTGCTATATCCGATTCAGTCGTAGTGTCTTACTTGATTCTCAGTCACAATAGTTCACGGACTAGTACACGTTGGATCACGGCATGAGATATTGTTCCTGGATTTCTGGGTATATTGGTACACTTCCTGTCTTGTTCCCTGTACTTGTATAGACACCAATTTCTAAGGGGATTTACTACCCTCTTACGGAATCACGTGCCATAACGTGTCATGTCCAGATCCATTGTACTATTCGGGGATAGAGAATTATTAGGGGCTACGTGATCCAGGCCACCCAGTCACTAATCTTGTGCTCGCGCCACTCTCCCCTCACGAAGGGTGTAGAGAGATCCCTTGCCTTGTGCTCGTTATCCAGGTTGGCCGGCATGACTTTCCGTTGAGGTCACCGCGAATTGCCGGGCCAAGTGGATAGCCTGTCCTGTCACTTATCCCAAGTCAATCACATATCGCTCTAATAATTTAAGTCATAGTTTATATTTACTTTATCTTATCGTATATCCTGCTCTGTTCTACATTCAGTACTTTCTCACCATGCTATGATATACAGTTACTCACATGTTTTTACATGCCTCTATGATGTACCTTGATTGGAGACTAAGCTCTGCTCGGGAGAAGAGTTACAACCCCGGTCCTTGTTTGGTTTAAGGATTGTAACTCAGCTTCCGAACGGTTCCTAAGTTTTCATATATCTTTGTCTTGTAGTTCATTATATTGTCTCTTATAGAATTTGTCAATTCACATGGAACTGCTGTTAGTGCTTGTACTTGCTCATTTTTCTGACAGGATACCGTTATGATATATTACAGATAATTCTGAGGCGGACTGCTCGACCTATTATGGGCTCGAGTTAGATGGAGTAGTCCAGGACCGTGGCCTTATAGTAGAGCCACTAGATTTTGTACTCCCGGAGTAGTGTAGATTATCTAGGTTTGACTGGACCGCGATCCAGCTAGTTTTATCAGACTGTAGCCTCTATATTATATTTTGAGACCCTGTGATGTTGTATATATCTGGGCTTGTGTTACTGACTGGACTTATTCCTTTTCATCTATCATATATTATCCTTCTGTGCTATCTACCTTAGTTTTATTCTGTGATTGAGACTGTATTGTTATGTCACCTCCATTCGGAGAGTATATACTGTACAGGTACCTTTAAACTGTTAGTCGTAGTATTTACAGACGTTGTATACAACGTTCTACCGCCGATACTGCGGCGTAGGCTGAACGTACCCACGTGCTCGTGCCCCTCAATTGGGTGTGGGTCGTGACACATTTTTGTGGTGGCCCACGCAGGTCGTGTGTCGCAATTAGTGCGATCTCGTAATGGTGCTCGACTTAGAGTACTAATTACGAGCCTACAATTAGGACGTAGGACCTAGGACATGATAGGAATTTCTCAATCACACCTAGGAAAATTTTCGATCTTTGATTATCATGATTATTCACCTTGTATTAAATTAACTGTCCTTCTTTGATAAATCTACTCATGTGCCATATTGATCTCTTTGTTGCAATTCGTCTCCAGGATGACGAAGACGCACTCCCAGGCCACTGGATCGAGTAGCTTGCCCGAAAGATCTGACCAGGCTGAGGAGGAGGTTCACGAGACTGCCCCCAGTGATTCCACTATCCCGGAGACCCCGGCAGTTGCACAGGGAGGTCTACTACCTCCACCCCAGAGGGTTTCGGTTGTCGTTCCGGAGATGCTACCGCCACCACCTCCGATACCGATGGATACACATCATATGTTCATTCTCTTTCAGAAGATGATGGAGACACAGCGGGCCCAGGCAGAGGCATCATAGCGCCAGTCGGAGGTGTCACACCGTCAGATTGAGATGCTGAGGCAGAGCATGGAGAACTCGTATCAGCTTGCACTGGCAGCCGTGGAGAGAGTGGCACCGGGTACGGTATAGGGCCCTACTGGCCAGCAGCCGTACCAGCAGCAGTCCAGGCCGGGGACAGTATTAGACTTTAGGAAGATGAGCTCGAGGGACTTCACGGGCACGGAAGGCATCCTTTATGCAGACGATTGGCTAGAGGATGTGCAGCGGAGCATGGAGCTGGCAGAGCTTCCTAGAGCACTTTGGGTTTCGGCCGCAGCCAGCCGATTCTTCGATATTGCGCTGACATGGTACCGCACGGATCCTCGTGAGTTGGTGAGAGGGCAGACATGGAAGAACTTCCGGAGGCTCTTCAAGGAGAAATTCTTCCCGGACGTGGCTCTTACAGCATTGGAGGGCCAGTTCGTGGGTCTAGTGCAGGGGAACTCGTCGGTAGACGAGTATGCAGCTGAGTTCTTCCGCCTTAGCAAGTTCGCTCCCGATATGATCCAGGATGAGGGGCAGAAGGCTCGTAAGTTCCGCAGGGGACTTATTCATGCAGTGCGCACCCGCACCTCCGGTCGCCGTGACGCGACGTTCGATCAGATATTGATGGACGCACAGATTGCAGAGGAGGACTTCGACCTCAAGCCGGAGAGGAGCGGAGATACCATGGGGTCGAGTTCCAGTGCGGGACCGGCCAAGTGCCCCCATATTCAGCATCAGCAGAGGCCGTTTCAGCAGCAGCCTCTGTCACATTGAACTGCGCAGGAGACAGATTACGCATCAATTCGATTGCGCAAGCTGAACTGCGCACTCGGCCAAGTGCGCTAGCTGACGTGGCAACGTCATCATTACCTGACAGAAAATCAGATCTTCTGATAGCTGACAGTTCGAAAAATAAAGAAACTGTTCGTTTCTTGTGCAATACAGCGCTCGAGGACAGCTATACAGCCAGCACAGTCTACCAGCCCATTCGAAGCACAGTTCAATCCAGCGCAGTCCAATTCCAGCGCAATCTGAAGCTAGCACAATTCATGTGGCGCAGTCCATCAATAATTAAAATTCTGTACGTGGCATTCATGCCATCAATTGCTCACCACGTGGCAACCGTCTGTACACGATCATGCGCATTTCAATCAAATAGTGCCATGTGTCCAATACAGTTGGCCCACGATCAAGTAACTGCCTGCGCAGTTCACTGCTTGCGCAGTCCAGTGCATACGCAATCCATCCTGCGCAATCCAAATAACTAAAAATCAGTTATTTCCAGAACTCTATAAATAGGGTTTCAAGTCCTTCCTAGGGGGGATCACATAGAGATCAGAAAAATCAGAGAGTTCAGGAGTTCTTGCCCAAGTGCTGCTGTATTCTTCAGAGGCTACCGCTTTCAACTTCAGAGGCTATTGTCTTCAAAGTTCACATTGTCCAAGGGATAAAGCGATCGTCTTCAGATCGGATTCCTACAGTTGTACTTTCCCAGAATTCTATTGTAATCTCTTTACAAAATTTGTGAAATAAAAAGCAACTTTTGTTTTTGCAAATAAAATGGCGACTCTGCCGGGGACGACTTTCTCCTCCGACGAGGAAGTGACAACTCAATGTGACTTTGCGTCTATCGGGAAGACGCAGAAGACGCTGGTTGTAAAGGTCAACCAGACGGCTTACGAAGCCATGATCAACTCCAGGACCACTCCTCGTACTGTAACAACTTCTGCCACGAGCAAAGTGCGCCCAGTGTGGGTCCCCAAGACTGCTGTACAGTCTAATGTCTCTGCTGCCAAGACTGTTGCACAGTCTGTAGTCTCTGCCAAGACTGCTGCGCAGTCTAATGTCTCTCCTGCCAAAGCTGCTGTGCAGTCTGCTGTTGCCAGTGCACAAACCACTTTCTATGCTGATCTGTCAAAGTACAAGACTCATCTTTCTCTAGCGCAGTTGGCTGCAACTCTACCTGCGCAGTCCACCACTCCAGCAACCAGAGTGCAACCCAAACACTCTGTGGCCAGAACTCCTGCTGCGCAAACCACAGCTTCTGTGGCCAAAAGGCCAACTGCCAAAACTCCTCCTGCGCAATCAACCAGTGTGCCTACTGTCAAAGCTCCTCTAGCGCAAGCTGCTCCAGTGCAGTCCAAGAGGGACAGCCCTTTGGCTAATCTTTCTTCCTCTCACAGCAAGGGGAGAAGCTCTGCTCCTCTTGTCAAACACCCTGTTGCTCCAGTGCAATCCACTGGGGGTAGTCTGTTGACTGTCCCTCCTCCTTCTCAGAACAAAGGAAATGGCTCGTTGGTCTTTTCTCAAACTTCCTCGTTCCACGACTTGGAAGACAACAGAGTGAAACGCTCTTTAGCTGACTCTTCCTCACAAAACAAAGAAAAAGGCCCTTTGGTCTTTTGTCAGTCTTCCTCGGTTTTTACCGTAGAAGATCAATCTGAACGTGCCTCGACACCAGTCAGTACAAGAACTCTTTCAAACAAGGGTTCTTCTTCCCTCTATGTCAAAAGAACTTGTACTGATCAAAGAGGTATTCTGCCCACTCCGGTAGCAGAATTCTAAGATCTTCCAACTCTCAGGATATCCCACTCGAAACAGGGAAAATTGCTGGTGTCTCAGACAGAAACCCATGGGGGTGAATTTGCTGATCTAAGGACTTATCTCAATAGGCCAACTTCGGCAAAACACAAACAGCCAATGCCAAAGACGAACCTGCATCAAAGGCAAACTTCCAGGATCAAAAATCCTGACACATATGCTAATGAAGTGAGTACTTCCCTATACACTCAAGGGACAAAACATCTGAAGAACCGGAACCATGTTCCAAATGTTGTCAAGGAACATATCCTTCAAATTTTTTCTCGTCCCGTCGTTGTTCCTGACCTCCGAGAGCACCTCAGACAAAAGCGGGTCAATATCTCAACACATCCAGTTCAACCACTTGAGCACCATTGTAATCACAAAGTCATCATCCAGTGCTGTTGCTAGACGATAAAACAATCTGTCTTCGATCGTCTGAACTTTCCAACTTCGGAACCAATATCGGAAGACGAGGACGAGGTGTTGTATGCTTCTGTCAACATGGCCTCTCGAGATACTAGGGGTAGAAAGTGCTCCAAGTATGGCAAGCCTCGTCGGCCCAGCCAACGGTATTTAGATTTACTCCAAGAATCGTCTGAAAGAGTATTTCGACATACCCGATCCCGAAGCCGAGATACAATCGGTCAAAAGAATCTTCTCCAAGATCCTTCCAGTCATCTCTCTCTTTTTCACTCGGAAGACGATTCCTTCTCTAATTATGATACATACAGTGAAAGTTCTGAACAGACAGTATCTTCCACTGTGCCTAGAGAAGTGACATCTTATGTTGTCACTGAAGATCCGGATGCTTCTAGTTCAGCAAATCAAGAACAGCGAATAGCTGCACTAGAAGACAAGCTGAAGACCATGGCTGAAATGGTCGCCAGTATGGATTCTATCATCGTTGCCCAACATACAGTACCACCGACTGTACCTATTGCAAATCCTGAAATCATAGCATCATCGGTGCCTGCCAATACAGGGTTGGGGGTAGTATCTTCTCAAATACCCTCTGTACAAGTTCAACCCACACCTAGTCAGTCAGGGGCTGGGGGTGGTGCTTACAATGCTGTTCCTCCTCCTAACACTCTGATTCAGCCCGCTCCTTCTTCATCATCGGAGGATGCTAATGAAGCTGTCAAACTCTTGTACACTCAATTTGAGGCTTTCAAAGAGAAGGACAATTTGCAGAGATTGGGGATCAAACAACCCTATCCAGTTGAATGGAAGGAAGTTCCATTCCCTCCTAAGTACAAGATTCCAACAATTACTTTGTTTGATGGCAGCACTTCTCCTAGCCAGTTCATTAACCACTTTGAGGTAATGACCGTTCAACTTCAGCCAAATGACACTCTTCTTACCAGAGTATTCGTCGGCTGTTTAGCTGGCGTAGCATACGATTGGTACAAAAGCTTGCCCGATGGCTGTATCACTTCTTTCTCGGGTCTTAAACAAATCTTCTTGGAATGATTCTATAAGGGAATCAACGATATGACCATGTCAGCCCTCAACAAAATCAAACAAAGACATAATAAAACCGCTGAGAGTTTCATTGAAAGGTTCCGCCGAGAAGCCTTGAAGATGCCTCCTGGGACTCCGGCCGCTGTCACCATAGATACTTGCAAGGCAAACCTTTTGCCTATTATCAGCATGTGGACAGGGTCAACTCAGTTCCAAGATTGGCCATCCTTCATTGTCAATGCTAAAGCAGCTGAAGTTAGCGCTGACAAGTTCAAGCAGCTGGGGGTACACATGTCTAACCCCGATCGGAATGAACATCAGACATCAGGTAGCGGTAATCGCCAGAACAACCGCAAGAATAAGGAGACTTTGAACATCCAACTGAAAAGCAAAGAATCTCTGGCTGTCAATGTGGCTCCGTCCATGTCTACCTTAACTTCTTCTGCCCCTCCACCAAGGGAACCTCGTTCGAAAGTAGAGTATTCCTTCGACGAGAATGACACAGCGAGCATCTTTGATTGCTTAATCAAAAGCAATAAGATCCAACTCCCAGACCCGAAGAAGCCTGATGAAGTCGGTAAGATCGATCATCCCAAATATTGTGTTTACCACAGGTTTATTGGGCATCCCACTCGAGCATGCTACGTGCTCAAAGGCAAGATTCAAGAGCTAGTCAACGCTGGTGTTGTCACTCTGCAGCAAGACGAGAAGACGGTTACCGCGAACATTGTCTCAGTACAGTTCGGTAACTTCCCTCCATAGATGGTACAGCATGGTGTCATTCCAATCCCCAAGACTACTCTTGAAATCGAGAATCTCCCTCCTCCCCGAAGTGAAGGTCTCGTTCCCTTATCTCTTGATAATGGCGAGATTATATGGATTCACCCTGATCTTGCTTCTGAGTTCGAAGTTCCCTCTTCCTCCAAGAAGAAAGATCGCTCCAAGGGCAAGACAAAGACTTACAACATGGTGTCTTTTGATCCCATAGTTGAAAAAGAAATCCTACTGGGCACCAGGTCAGGAAAAGCCTATCTATGGGAAGCTCCTGAAACTCAAGAAAATCCTGCTTCTTCTTCTGAGTCCGCTCCAGTACAGCCTATTTCTACTGAGGACATCCCTTCTGCATCCTCACCGATTGTAGTACCCATTCCTTCCAAGCCGACAGTAGCTGACAAAGGCAAACAACAAGTCCGCTTCGACAAGCCTTTGAAGAAGTCGTCTCCCTCAGGACTTGAGAAGCCATACAACTTTGATATCTTGGCTCAACTAGCTAATACACCGGCTAGGCTATCAATTTTTGAGCTCTTGTGCCTCTCCAAAGAGACTCGAGAAACTCTAAGTGAAGCTCTGATGCAGGCAGAAACTTGTCTAGCCCTTCTGAAGAAGCCGAAAGCAGAGCCAGTCTCTTGCCTCCATTGTCATAGTGTATTGGAATTAATTCCAAACATTACCTTCACACAGGATGACATGCTGATGGAAGACAATAGGCATGACCGTCCTCTATACTATACAGGATATGTCGATTCGATGAAAGTCGATCGTATTCTTATAGATCCAGGGTCTGCTCTCAGCATTATGCCAAAAACAATGCTAGATGCACTAAAAATCCCCGTGCATAGTCTTTCTAGCACAATTACTACCATCTTGGGGTTCAACCTGGGGAGAAGTAATCCTCTGGGCAAGATTCGCCTAAAACTCCAAATAGGCAATCTCCGCACAAAAGTGACCTTCTATATCATAGATAACCATGGTTGTTCTTACAATGCTCTGTTGGGGAGGCCATTCCTACATGAACACAACATTGTTCCCTCAACTCTCCATCAATGTTTCAAGTATGTTGATGATAATGGAGATGTTCAAAAGGAGGTTGCGGATCTCTATCCTTTCAAAGGTGTTGAAGCATACTACAACGACGCTCATATGTACAAGGATGAATTTATGAAGGTTGCACTAGCTCTAGACACTGAAGAAGAACAAGAAGCAGTGCCCAAAGATACCCTCATCATACCTGTCAAAGGGCGAGTTTCTCATCCTCAATCCTCCAAACCACTGGCTATTCACTTGCCAGTCCAGAAGCAACCAACAGATGGTGGTCAAGATCAAAGGGAGCTCACCTCTTCTGAGCCACTTGTTATTGACTTACGTCGTAACAAGGATAAAAAGCAGCTCACTTCTTCTGAGCCACTTGTTATTGATTTAACTCGTAACAAGGATAAAAGGGAGCTCACCTCCTTTGAGCCACTTGTTATTGACCTTCGTCGTAACAAGCCTCCTCCACGTTCTTCTTCTCCCCCTCTTGTAATCAATCTGACCAAGCCTGCTAAGGCTAAAGGTCCTGTTGTAAATACAGATGTACAAATCAATGAAAAAGCATCTACTTTCTAGTATACCAATGTCATTTATCATGCTAAGTGTTATTTGGATATGTTAGATAGCTTCCAGTCATTTACAATGGGAGTTGTATAGTCTCTTCAAACAGAGGTTTCACTTGAACATCCAAATGACTCATATCGTGTTGTTCCTGCTCGAAAGAAAGGCGAAAGTCCAATACTTTTTAGTAAAGGACCAGAACAAAAATTCAGCTATACGGATGATAGCATGAGTAACGATACGGGACATCTCCAATTCCGTCGTTACAGTCAACAATCGAAAGACATCATCCGAAAGATGGGTTACGACTTCAAGAATGGCCTCAACTATGGTAAGGGTAGACGAACCCCTATCTGTACGGCTGTTCCGAAAGGAAAATCAGAGATGTACTACAGCAGGACCAAAAGAGGTCTCGGATATACTTCACCTTCGATATTATCCCCAGCAGTCTCCGAATCTGACAGTGAAGAGCGCTCTAACTCTTCTGATTCCAGATCATGGGAATCTGACACCAGCATTGGTCAGGTTCATCGGTTGATCGTATCGTCTAATATGGTCTCCGCCGAACTTTCGGAAGGATATGATGAAGAATTTGAAGAAAATCATGAAACAAATTCCTTGGGCTCAACGAATAGATACCCAATGGGAACTCCGATTCGAACAACGAGAACCTCCCACCGAAGATCAATTGGTTCAAGTTGACGTAGGAGAGAGCGGGTCACCTCGTCCAATCTTCATCAGCAAGAACCTTCCAGAAGCAGATAAGCAAGAATTAATTCTTCTTATTTGAGAATATATTGATGTCTTTGCTTGGAGTTATGAAGACATGCCAGGTTTAGCTCCCAAAGTTGCTACTCATAAGCTGAATATCTTGCCTAATGCAAAGCCCGTCAAACAGCAACAACGGCGCTTCAAGCCAGAAATGATGGACGCAATCGATGATGAAGTCAAAAAGCTCATCGCTTATGGCTTCATTCGAGAAGAACAACATCCTGATTGGGTAGCCAATGTCGTTCCAGTCCTGAAGAAAACCGACAAAGTCCGAGTTTGTATCGACTTTCGGGACCTTAATGAATCATGTCCAAAAGATGAATTTCCCCTCCCTATCACGGACGTCATGATTGACAACACTTGTGGGTTTGAGCGAATATCCTTCATGGATGGATTCTCTGGGTACAATCAGATTCGAATAAATCCTGAAGATGAAAAACACACTTCTTTCCGCACTCCTCGCAGAGTCTACTGCTATACAGAGATGCCATTTGGTCTCAAGAACGTGGTGCAACTTACCAACGTGCTATGAGTACCATCTTTCGAGATCATCTGCGCATGACTGTCGAATGCTACGTCGATGATATCGTCGTCAAGAGTCGTCTAAAGGAAGCTCACATCCAAGACTTGAGAATAATCTTCAAACTCATGCGCCAACATCAACTCAAAATGAATCCCACCAAGTCATTCTTGGGTGTCTCTAGTGGTATATTTCTCGGCTTCGTCATTACCTCTAAGGGTATACACGTGGATCCCGAGAAGATCAAAGCCATTCAAGAGATGCGTCCTCCACGTAACCTAAAAGAGCTACGAGGATTCCAAGGTCGACTTGCGTACATCAGGAGGTTCATTTCGAATCTGTCTGGACGCTGCAGACCATTCACTCAGCTAATGAAGAAGGGTGTATCTTTTATTTGGACTGAAGAATGCCAACAAGCATTCGACGACATCAAACGATATCTCATGAATCCACCAGTCCTGTTGCCACCGATCTCAGGCATATTATTCTTAATGTATGTCCATGCTATGGATCATTCATTGGGTGCTTTACTTGCCCAAAAGAATAAAGAAGGCCATGAACAAGCTATCTACTATCTCAGTCGTACTATGATTGGTGCCGAATACCGTTATAGTCCGGTCGAGAAAGAATGCCTAGCTCTTATGTTCGCTGTTCAAAAGATAAGGCATTACATCATCGGACAAACTATTCATGTCATATCCTGAGTCAATCCTCTTCGGGTATTGATGAAGAAGCCTAGCACACTCAATTCTCGACTAGCTACATGGGCCATTCTGCTAGCCCAATATGACATGGTATATGTTCCTCAAAAGTCTGTCAAAGGTCAAGCGCTGGCAGATTTCTTAGCGGCTCATCCTGTACCAGAAACATCCAAACTCTATAATGAAATTCTAGATGAGACATTAGAATCAAACATGATCTCTGAAGAATTCCCTACTTGGTGTCTATTTTTTGATGGTGCATCCAGGATTGGACCAAATGGTGCCATTGTAGCAGGAGTCAGGGTTGTTCTTGTTTCTCCAGATGGGTCAACTATCCAAAGAGCCTACTCTCTAGATGAACCCTGCTCCAACAACATAGCAGAGTACAATGCTCTACTCATTGGCCTTCAGTTAGCCAAACAACTGGACGTCGAATATCTTGAAGTCTACGGCGACTCTAAGCTGGTTGTTAATCAGGTTAGAGGAACCTATGAAGTTTGCCATCAAGATCTAGTGCCTTACCATGAAGCGGCAATCAACATGGCTATATCATTCAAAGCCTTCTTCATCGACTATGTTCGCCGAGCTTGCAATACTGAGACAGATGCTCTGGCCAATCTTCCAGCAGTCTTAGCCATCCCTATCAAAAGACAGCAGGTGGTGGTTGTCTCTAACCGGGAGTTATTCTGCATCGAAAACAATCGTAATATTGAGTTCAGTAATCTTACTGAAGCCAATGTTATCGATGAAGATTGGAGAGCTCCTTTTATCTACTTCGTAGTTCACGACATACTCCCCGAAGACCCTAAAGAGGCTACGAGTATTCGCCGACGATCTCTACGATTCTATTACAATCAAACTACCAAGACTCTCTATCGGCGGACATCTTTGTGTTGAAAAGAGAAATTAATCATTCCATCTAAATCTCTGTTCTATTTATAGGCAGAGATTCTTGGAACAACGAAGCGACGCGTTCATATTCATTTGACGGTTCGTCCGTTCATCACATTCATTTGACGGTTGGTCCGTTCATCATATTCATTTGACGGTTCGCCCGTTCATCATATTCATTTGACGGTTCGCCCGTTCATCACATTCATTTGACGGTCCGCCTGTTCATCATATTCATTTGATGGTTTATCCGTTCATCACATTCATTTGACAGTTCGTCCGTTCATCATATTCATTTGACGGTTCGCCCGTTCATCATATTCATTCAATGGTTCGTCCGTTCATTCATTCATCTGACGGTTCATCCGTTCATTACATTCATTTGACGGTTCGCCCGTTCATCACATCTATTTGGCGGTTTGCCCGTTCATCACATCTATCTGACGGTTCGCCCGTTCATCACGTCTATCTGACGGTTTACCCGTTTATTTCATTCATCCGACGGTTCACCTGTTCATTCAATTCATTTGACGGTTTACCCGTTCATCTTGACGATTCATTTCGTTCACACATTTTGACGATTCATTTCGTTTATTTATCCATTTTTCCATATCAGCAACTTGTCATCTTTGATTAAGTTGTCTACTGAAATAATGATATTCAACAAATTATATTCTGCCATGTCCATATTACCTCTGAGCAGATATAATAAATATAATTATTTTCTAAAAAACAAGAAATATATCATGTCTTGCACCACTGAATATATTTTCTATCACTATTATTTGTATCTGAATAAGATATGCAATAAATAATAGAGCCACAAAGAAAATGTCTTTTTATTGATCAAAATTGAAAGACATTACAAAAATATATATCACAAAACAGAAGATACAAAAGGTCTTTCTATTCTGCTGGTGGGGTCATCAAACTGACCATCTGCTGCTTTAAAGATTGCAGTCGCTCCTCACGAGAGTCCATCACTCGCCTCCTAGCTTCTTCTATTCCAGACTTTTCATTAAAAGTCGGTAAGGTCACTAAGCGGCGGGAGATTTCAGCCTGATGAGTTGTGACATACTCATTTCGTTCCTGAGTCAGAATGTCCAGTTGCTGAGTGGCTGATGTTGTGTGACTTCATCTTCCAGAGTAAGCTGAACAAGTTTCAACTCTTCTTGGAGACGGGCAACCTCCTCTTGAAGACGGGTAGATTTCGCTTTCAACTCAACAACTTTTTCCTCCTTCTCCCCAGCAGCAGAGGTGGCTATCTCCATTTGTGAATCATATTCTGAAGCCTTGGCAGTATAAGTGTCTATGAAAGCCTGGAAATTAGCTTTCTCAATGGCAACCTCTTGAGACATCCTTTCAAATTCAGTTTGTACTAAGGACTCCACTTCCCCCCGATTAAGATCTTTGTAGATCTTAACCGATGCCTCTAGCTCATCCAGTATGTGCTCAAGAAAAACAGCTTGAGCTTCGTCTCCTTGACCTCGGATGGCATTGATCAAATGAGAGGTTGGGCTTCTAACAGTGGTGAAATCAATAACTTCTTTCTCTAGTACCCTATCTACTAGCGGTCCCAACGCATTAAAAAAAAGGTTGCTGAAAGAACTAACGATAAATTGGTTAGTAGCCAGGGCACCAGGGGTAGCAGCTACTCTCATTGATGATGAAGCAGCATGTGCCTGTACAGATGGACGTTCTGGCATGTGAGTGGAGGGTTCTTTAAACAAGGGAGCTAAGGTAGAGCTTGCTACTCCTCCCGGATGTTCTTCTGCAAAATTAAATGAACCTTATCATTTTGTCGTCATTAGCAAATTAATCGAAGATGATCAAAAGTAAAAGCAATTTTACCATGGCTTGGTCCAGTGACGATTTTGTCATCTGCTGGCATAGATTCTAACCGCGCAGAAGTAGCCTCAGACATCTCTGCCTGGATACAACCTGCCTCGGAGCCACCCGATAAAAGTCGACTACCACTAGCTATTGCTGTTATTGGCATCATATCAGTACAAGTAGGAGGGATTGGGGATGATTCGATTTCTGCATGAATTAAAAATAGAGATGTCAGCCATTTAATGTATGAAAAGAATATTGATAATTTCATTCAATACCTTTGGGATCAGCGGTAGTAGTTTCCTCCGGTGCTACTTTCTCACCCACATTCTTTTCTGGAGACACATACACCTCAACATCCTTTTCAGGATCCAGTGTGTCATCAACAGGTTCGGGAGATATATGGACATCAATGACCTCTTCAAGATTCTGTGTATAATCAAAAGCCTCTGATGATGTACTCTTATCACTTTCGTTTTCTTTTGGTGCTTCCTCGCTGGCAGTTACGACAGACTGATCAACATCATCTTATAGGCCGAAGTCGCAATCATTTAAAGCATCAATCATTAAGCGATCTTCTTCTTCACGAATTGTTCCTAGTGTAACAGGAAGCTGGATAGTTTCCACCGCAAGAGAAGGAGATCGCAAAACTTCATGATCCCTCTGATCAGCCTCATCCCTCTGATCAGCCTCATCCCTCTGATCAGTCTCATCCCTCTATTCAGCCTCATCCCTCTGCTCTAAACTAGGAATTTCCTGCCTAGGCTCAGGGGCAGGTGTAGGAGATGGCATGGTGAGTCCAGCAACAGCACTAGCCACCACCGAGGACAAGATTGGTCTCGAAGGAGTGACCACTCTCTTTCTTCTTCTGGAGGCCAGTTTCTTTCTATAAAGAGGTCTCTCTGGACTCTCTACATTTACTACATCGACCTGTTTTTGAAGAGAAGTCGGCGTAGTTGCTTCTTCTCTTTGGGTCGACTCGGCCAGTTGTCGAGATTGTGACCTGGTGGTGACCTTCTCTGATGGATCTAAGATAAGCTTCTTCTTTGCAACCGGAGAAGAAGGTTCGTCAATCCTCCTCTTCCTCTCCTTGGCTGGAGACTTGACAATTTTCAAGGAAATTCGCAGTGGTTCGTTGACCTCCTCAGGGAAGTTAGCTTCCCTTGAGGCTTCCAATGGGTCATCCACCGGCTCATGTTCCTCATCATTAACTGGAGCTGATATAACAGTTGCTCCCTTCTTCAAACGCGTCGCTGTCGTGAAGCTATCTACAAGGTTGAAGTTCTCGGCGAACGTTTTCGCTGATGTGTAAAAAAGTGAATATGTGTATAACATCCTGGGGTCGTGATCGCTTTTGGTCGGCATCGAGAACATTGCTCTTGTGTCTCGAGCATTATAATAGGCCCAAGCCCTGGCACCATCAATCAGATAACATTTTCCTTGTAGGCAAGTTATAGCATTGCCTACGTGGAATTGGTCATAGCCGAATTGCCGCACAAAACGGCTGGGAAAATACGGTTCCAAGTAACATTCCTCTTCAAATTTGTAAACTAAATGTGACGGTCGGATCATTTTTAGCCACTCAAATACTGCACGACCTAGAGGCTGCCTCCCAAGATCAACCAGATTTGTTGACATATGTTCATAGCCATTTAGAGGGACAACACAGTAGAAATTTCACCCCTTTACAAGATTCAAAGCCCGTCTGTAATCTTTCAGACTGTTGTATATCCATTTACCCCGGGAGAATCTCCGCAGATAGCTACCGCCGACTGCCCCCATATCAGGGTTCATCAATGATGGATGGTGTAGAAGCAACCATCCGAACAAATAGGTATAGGGCAGCTCCAGCCGAGGGAAGTTCCCCTTCTCGTCCTTCTATTTGAGCATCGATTCAACATAAAGACGAAGACTAGCGTTTATTCTGCAGGTCATCGCCGATAGCAGATCCATCCGGTAGCCAAAGACTAACCGGACAGCAGCAAAGAGTACGCTATGATGGAAGCGATCGACATCGCTCGCTCCGGGGACGATGAATCGTCGAAGCCAGTATGTAAGGAAACCCGCCAACTGGGCTTCCTTGGACATTGACCTATAGCCCAGTCTTATGAAACTTTCAATAACATCTCCTGTTTTGAAAGGAGGATATTGTAGTTCATCATCAACCTTAATGTCCATCTCTTTGTTTTCTTCCATTAATCCTATTACCTCACTATGGCTGAGTGGTTTGAAGAAACTAGGGTTACACTTATCATGATCCTTAGTCTTCTTCTCTATGATGTGGTTGAGGAAGAGATAAGACAACCACTTTGACGAGTAGCATGTACCAGAAGAACCACTCTTGTAATACAAGGAGCAGATCTTATAATAGCACAACAGTTCTTCGAAAACATCCACCATTTCAGCATTTTCTCGACGAAGTCGGTCCAATTCATCATTTGTTGGAACAAATTCCTCATAAGGCAATTCTTCCATTGGCAAGCTCGAGATATACTTCATCTCGTGAAGAGCAAGTCCAATTTCTCCACAGGGTGTCATGAAAGTCCCTGTCCTGAAGTTATACCTCTCTGCCAAAGCTAGGAACAGATGAGGGTTGGGGTGAAAGCCGTATATATTAGAGAATAGCGGCTGGTATAGCTCAATCTCCTTGAGCTTATCTTCAAACTGAACCAATATCCAATTGGTTATGTAATTCCATCTTTTGTGATCTAGGTTTACCAGACCTGTCAATCGGATGTCCTGATCCGGGTATCTTCCTTCAACATTGGCAAACTCGTTTGCGAAGATCGGTGTTCTAACCGGCAGTAGCAAGGAGGAGTTCTCTGGCGGAATGCAACCAGGCTTCAATCCTCTGAGCAGTGAGCTGTGACGCTCAGAGGAGCTGTAAAACATATCCCTATTGTTCGGCCCCTTCTTCACACAAATGATTCCTGTTCTGGCTTGCTGGAGAGGAGTTATATCCCAGTCCATCCTCCTGGGATAGCTCGCATGAGCGTAGCGGGATAAAGGAAGGCATCTAGAAATCTCAGGCAAAAGTATCCGCTTCTCGGCTCTCTGAAAAGAGTCTCTGCTCAACACGTGGTCTCGGCTGAGAACATTTCTCAATAACGTCACCAAATAGAAACAGGGGCTTCTTATGAACAACAGCATCAACAGTCTGCAGAGGCTGACCGTTCATTAGACATAATAATGTTTCGTTGTCTTGTGCTACTAAGATGGCTTGACGGAAAGATGGCAGAGCATATTGGGGAAATATTACATGGGACAAATCTTTCTTAAACTCTAGTTCAGCAATGGTCCCTGCAAAGATTTCATAATCTGGGTCTTCTCTGATGTTAACTGTATCAAACAGAAAGACAGAATTCAGTACATGCAAAATCAAAGATTATGTCAAAAAAAATTAGCAAATTGCGCAAACATCAGATTGCGCTGTCTATAAAACATCAGATTACGCAAACAGCAGCTTCCATGCGCAAACTGTCCAGTTGCGCCAACACATTTCATTTGCGCAAGCCATCAGATTGCGCTAACAAGCTTGCACAAGGCAACAGTTTGCGCTGGATAGACTTAAGCAAATCGATAGAGTGCGCTGACTTTTGCCAGCGCTTTTCAACCGATTGCGCGAGAAAATAGTCTTCATAAAAATGAAAACTATTGGGTTTGTGCAACCGAAACCCTAAACAGGGCGGCACGATATAACCAAATCTCTAAAAAAAGATCGGTTTGAAGGATCAACAGTGTCAAAAAACCCTAAAAAGGGGGTTTTTGATCGAGTTCACTACCTTGCAGTACGGGATGAGCGACTTCGTGTCGAGAAATATGTGGCACAGCCCGAGTCGAAGACTCGGCGGGGGCTTTGCCCTTCTCGGCGGCAGAACGCTTCGGAGCCATTTTGAAGTCAACGGAGAAGAAGGAGAAGAGTCGGGGAGAGCTCGGGAATTTTCTCTCTCTCGAACGTTTGGAAACAAATAAAGAATAACAGAGAGGAGAATGAAAACTATTTATAGTTTTTGAAAGTAAACAGACGCCTCAGATTGTGCCAAAGAAATAGGAGCCGACTCCTCCAATTGCGCAGACAAGTCATCACATGCGCAACTTGACTTCAAAACCAAAATTCAAAGTATTTCGAAAACTTTGAATATTTTCAAGTGAAAACTTTGAAGGGGGTCTTGTAGGTCCTAAAAATCAAGTTGCACTCATCAACAAAGCCATAAAAATCAAAGTGTACATCCTTCAAATGAACTACGCAGGAGACAGATTGTGCACAACCTCGATTGCACAAGCTGAACTGTGCACACTTCCAAGTGCGCAGGAGACTGACGTAGCAGCATCATCATTACCTGACAGAAAATCAGATCTTCTGACAGCTGATAGCACGAAGAACGAGGAAGCTGTTCGTTTCTCGTACAGCACAACGCTCGAGGACAGCTGTATAGCCAGAGCAGTCCAACCCAGCGCAGTCCAATCCAGTGCAATCCAAACCTAGCGCAATCTGAAGCTAGCGCAATTCATGTGGCGCAGTCCATCAAGACAACTAAAATTCTGTACGTGGCATTCATGCCATCAATTGCTCACCACATGGCAACTGTCTACACACGATCATGCGCATTTCAATCAAACAATGCCATGTGTCCCATACAGTTGGCCCACGATCAAGTAACTGCCAGCACAGTCTGATGTCTGCGCAGTCCAATATTGCACAATTCATCCTGCGCAATCGAGAATAACTAAAAAGTAGTTATTTCCAGAACTCTATAAATAGAGTTTCAAGTCCTTCCTAGGGGGATCATATAGAGATCAGAAAAATCAGTGAGTTCAGGAGTTCTTGTCCAAGTGCTGCTGCATTCTTCAGAGGCTACCGTCTTCAACTTTAGATGCTTCGTCTTTAAAGTTCACATCGTCCAAGGGATAAAGCGATCGTCTTCAGATCAGATTCCTACAGTTGTACTTTTCCAGAATTCTATTGTAATCTCTTTACAAAGTTTGTGAAATAAAAAGCAACTTTTGTTTTTGCAAAAAATGGTATGAAGAGAAAGATAGCTCGGCTTGTCTCTCGATGCTTAGTTTGCCAGCAGGTCAAGGCTGAGCACCAGAGACCTGCCAGACTTCTTCAGGCTTTATCGATTCTGGAGTAAAAGTCGGATCATATTACTATGGACTTCGTGACTGGTCTTCCTAGAACCCCGACTGGTAGAGATGCCATTTGGGTTATAGTTGCTTTTTCGGTTGAAGATCCGGCTGCTTTAAAGACTTTTCGATCCCGATATTCGATCTAAGTGAAGTTTTCCCTTTCCTCTGCCTTCGAATTCGAAGCGGAAGAGGGAGAAGAAGCTTTCCTTGATTCTCTCGGAACTACTTCTTTCATTCTAGCATTTTTGCCCCTTGCCTCAAAGTCCTAGTCCAAAGCGTTGGATTCAGAACTTATCTTGTCCCTGTCTCGTACCCAAGTTTCTATCGACTCACGAAGGTTGCCCACTTCCTACCTTTTAGAGTTGGTCAGTCTACAGAGCACTTGGCCGACTTGTACAATCAGATTGCATGGGGTACCAGTTAGCATAGTCTCAGATTGGGATTCTAGATTCACTTCTCATTTCTGGCAGAGTCTTCATCAAAGTCTGGATACCCGTTTGAGTTTCAGTTCAGCATACCATCCTCAGACAGATGGTCAGTCGGGGCGTACGATTTAGACCTTGGAGGATATGCTTCGATCATGCACTCTTGACTTCAGTGGTTCTTAGCAGGATCACTTGTATTTGGTGGAGTTCTCTTACAACAACAGCTTCCAGGCGAGCATTCAGATGGCACCTTTCGAAGCATTGTATGGTAGGAGATGTAGGTCACCACTAGCTTGGGATGACATTGGAGAGAGGGAGATGCTTGGTCTAGAGATGATTGCTTAGTCAGTTGGAGTAGTCAGGCAGGTCAGAGAGCATCTCAAAGTAGCTCAGGATCAACAACGTCATTGGGCAGATCAGCATCGATGCCATCTTGAGTTATCTGTCGACGACCATATATTTTTTCGAATTTTGCCTACCCATGGTATCATTAGGTTTGGTGTACGGGGAAAGCTCAGTCCTAGATTTATTGGGTCATTCGATATTTTCGAGCGAGTAGGGGATGTATCTTATCGCCTTGCTCTTCCACCGTCGTTGTACGAGGTACATGACGTATTTCACGTATCTCAGCTATGTCGGTATGTTTCGGATTCAAGCCATATCCTAGATCATTCTGAGCTGGTCGTTGGTACTGATCTATCATATGAGGAGAGGCCTGTATCCATTTTGGACCGACGGAAGAAGATTCTCCAGAACCGGACTATCCGATTAGTTCGTGTTTCCTGGGATCATCACTCACCGGACGAGTCGACTTGGGAGCGCGAGGATGATATCCGAGGATGTTACCCGTATATGTTTGACTCGTGAGGTATACTTATTCGTATATCTATGTCCTACCTTTTGAGTGTGATTGTAGGAATACATGATGTTGTTGTTTACGTATGTTTAAATTGCTTTTAAATTTCTTGTACATCACTCTAGTTGGATATCATATTTTTATGAGTTTTCCATCTTGATCTTGATAGCATGTTTTTTTGGATTTCTTGCTTACTCTTGATTACCTTTAGGAAATTCCGAGGACGAAATTTTTCTAAGGAGGGGAGAGTTGTGAGACTCGTCTCACAGTATCGGTATTTATATATGGATACGTATTTTGCAGTATATTTCGTATTTTCTTGATTTTTGGAATGCTTTAAAAATTTTCCAAAACTATAGGTTTTCTCCTTGATCGGTCTACCGCCAGTATACCGGTGTATACCGACGGCATACCGTCCGGACATTTTTTCTACACTTCAGATATTTTTGATTTCAGATATTTTATGAATAGTATTTTCGATATTTTTGTGAATAGTGTTTTGGATATTTTCGTGAATAGTATAGATGCACCCTATTATCCAATGGATATTTGGTTTTGTTTGAATGGCCATGATTGACCTAGACCTTGACATGGATCACCATCCGATGGTCAAGATTAATTCCCCATTCTATATATACCCTTTTACTTAATTTCTCTCTCCATCCTCTTTTGACTCTTTCTTCCTTCCCTCTTCACTTTCATTTCTCTTCCTCAAGTGCTTAGGAAGGCTTGGCCTTGAGGTCTAGAGTGTGGTTTCTTACCCCTCTTGTGGTGGAGTAGAAGATTAGGCTTGGAGCTTAACCTAGGCAAGTACATCTTGCCAAATTCATGAACAATATTGTTTTTGTTGTCATTTTTGTTTTCCTTGGTATGAAATGCTTAGAATTGTTCTAAACTCATTTTGTTAAGAATATTTTCCTTGTGATTCTCGTCTATATGCATGTTTCTAAATTTGGTTAGAATTAGGATTTGATTTTCTGTTAAAATCCAATATTGACTTAGTAGAAACATACTGGAGTTACCATCGGGGATCTTGGTCACATATGCATATATGAGGCCCTCACCAAGCTTGTATACATAGATTTTGAGTTTTGTGAAATCAGAACCCGTTTTGTTTTCCCGAGAACCTATTTTTGGAGTATTTTGAGGTATTGATCTATCAAATCTTTGAATTTGTGAAAACTAATTCTCCCATGTTGTAGGGAATTATATTTCATGCGATTTTGACTTTTGAAAATCCGAATTTCGATTTAAAACAAAGTTTTTTTTATGGCCGAAACAAGTTTTGAGTTTTCAAGAATCAACTTTCTGTGATGGTTCGGAAAATCCGTCAAAAATCTGCAGAAATTCGTCGGAAAATTCGAACTTGCACCATTAAACTTGCTGTGACACTTCGAAAAATCCGTTGGTAATTCACAGTAATCCGCCGGATGATCCGGGTAGGATGTTTTTGTCTTTTTTGCCCGTTTCTGTCCGTTTTTGTCCGTTTTTGATACTTTCTTTGATTGTAATGAATTCTTAACAAGATTAGATAACCTTCTATACTTAGAGAATGATTGTACACCCTATATACGCTTGACACTAGCTTATGTTCATATGTTCTCTATACTCACTATGTATTGCTATGTTCTTCCAGATTTATTGTACTTTACAGTCTATGCCATATCCAATATTTACTTGATAGTGACCCATCGTGGTGCACTCTTAAACATGTCTTTTCCTAGCTTTCATGATAGTGGCCTATTATGGCATACTCTTGATTCTAGTACATGTCTAGCTCCTTGATAGTGGCTCGTCGTAGCGCACTCTTGTCTTGATATTGTCATGTCTTGTTGTGGCTTGTTGTAGTGCACAATCTTGCTTGTCTTGTCCAGTCTTACATGTCTCATGTCTAGGATGGATTCTGCGGAATGCCACACCCAGAATCCAACAAGAAAATGTTAAGGACTAAACAACTAGCTTGATTACCTAGATTATTAGAGACTTTCCCGGTTGCCTGTTGCCCCTTTGGTCTTGGTCTTATATATATGTACATGGGATTTGGAAATATCTGTCATGATGAGCACTCTTCCAGCACACCGTCGAGTGGGGCACTTCTCTAGAACACATGTATCTTACTACAGTGTGTCAGCTATACTTATTTTTTTTAGGCTTGGATCATTCAGGTAGCAGCAGGCAGGTAACTGGAATCGAATTTCTCAAACTTGCATGTGTCAGTAATTAGGATTGTGGCAACCCTAATTAGCTAAAGTATCAAGTCGTACTAATTGTTTGGCCGTGATTAATGGATGAAGTCAATTTCTGTCTAGTCAAGTCTTGCTCCAGTTTATCTTATTACAGTACTTAGCTTCCTGTCATTCCTTACATGCTATTCTTCCTAATACATGCTTGGCTTCACCATATGCTCACATGTCCAGTTTATTTTATGTATTCACTTGCTATCCTTCTTGCATGTTCCAGTTTCCTTTCGTAAACACTGTGGTACCAAATTACTATTCTAGTCTCGTTTACTGCTTTATCTTAGAGATGTTATAAATTACATGCTGGTTTTAGTTCATAGTTTGGCTTCTTTTGTGGTACTTGCTATTGGGGTTCTGACTCCACTGGTTTTGCATTGACCAGATTTAGTTGAGGAGCCCGAGGATCTTTTGGACCTTCCACTCGATGGTGACCACCCGAAGCACCAGGGGACTTGAGTGGGTGTTCTTTCTCTTACCCACTCTTTTTCTGTACATATTCTTTTGAGGCGTTTAGCCACCAAGCACGTATTTAGCTCGTGTTTTGGACTTGACATTTGGCCTACGGGCTTAGGCATGATATTATATTTCTAGACTGCAGCTAGAGCTGATCATGTATTACTTAGTCTTGCTAGTTCTTCATTTTGTATTACTAGCTTCATGATTATCTATATATTATAGTTTGGGATGCTTTACTGTTTTATATGCATGATGATCATATTCTTGTACCTTACTTCTTATCTGAGACTGAGATATCTAGGATTATGTGACCTAGGATTGACTGTTGGTTTGTAGCAGTGACGCCCATCTATACAGCTTATATATTGTTTTGGAGTACTAGAGTACTTTGGTATACGTAGCTGGCCTGGTCCGTCCCTACTTGTCGGTATTCTAGTTCTGGGGCGTGACAAAGATAGAGGAATTTAGTAGGAAGGAATTGTCAAAAGAAATGATCAATGAGATTCGGTGGATAATAAAATCCTTTTAATGAAATAAAAGGAAAAATATTAATACGAAAATGGATAAAGGATGGTGGAAAGAAGAGAGAAGAATACATAGATATATATGGTCAACAGATTTGGTTTGGGAGTATTAACCTATAGAACAACTAACCTATCATCTTATCCTCAAAATAGTTCCATATTTTTTTCAATCAAATAAATAAATAAAATAAGTCACTACTCAGTACTTATAAAGTTTAAACTCAAGAGAAATCTCTATGATTTGCAATACAAAAAATTAAATCCATACCTCAAAAATTCATCATTAAATTTTAATCAATAATTCAAACGTTATCATGATCTTCAAGGTTGTGACCTAGCAAATGGTCAATATCAACTTTATCGAATATCCTTCAAAATTTAAACTTTACCAAAACAAACAAAAGATATTTTAAATCCACTCCATATCTCCTCCCGAATTCTAAATTCAAAGTCACAATCTAACAATCTTTAGACTTCAAAACTTAATTCTATTTTGTCACGATCTCCTCAAGGTGTAAACTTCACAAAATTTTAAATGCTTCCAAATATTTAAATCTGCCTTTTTCATAATCCTTCCGAATTTCAAAATCAAAATCCAAAATATTTCAAAAAACAAATACTTGAAAATTTAATATTAAAATTTTCGGTAACAACCCAATTAAATTTCAAATTCAGTAATCTTCAGTTTATTTGAAGGCCATTTCCTTTAAAGATAAAATCTAGCTTTTCATACTTTCTCCAAATTTCAAATCCAAAAATTACAATCCAAATTTTAAAAAAAAATCAACCTTAGCAAAATCCATCAAACCATATAGATATTTAAACCTCAAAGATACTGAAAGCTAACCTTAAAACTCAATTTAGTTAAAACTCTAACCACCTTTGATTAAAGTCATACTAACAAACACAACATTATCATAAAATATTTCAAATTCAAAAATATCTCAAACATCGTTTATCCCTATCTTAATCGTGTAGACTATGTAACAACCTTATCTACCCAAGAATTCAATCCAAAATAAATCTAAGGGTTGTCCTATGTGGTGCCTAGTCCTAGTCATAGTCATTATCCAAAAATCAAATCGACCTAGTTGTGAATGAGCAATTCCTAATCGCAGGCTCGCAACAGTACGACTAATATGGTACTACCGTGAGTTTGCACATTTTGCAAAAATAGACCTGCATGGGCCACCACAAAAACTTGTCACGGCCCGCACCCGCTTTTCGGGATACGAGTGCGTGTCCAAGCCAGCCTACGCCTCAGAGTCGACGGTAGAACGCTATCAAGGCCATGATGCTCAAATTCATAATAAGATTTTATTTCTCATTCACATTTCTAAATTGAATACAACATTTACAAGAATAATATTTGAAAAGAAATACAAAGTCTCACAAATCCATTCTAACAAACTAATCAATCTAACTAGTTTCTAGGTTTTTGTCCTGCAAGTATACCCGTGTCTCCCCAATGCTAAGAGTAGCCACAGCCAACCTGAAAAATGATAGTTTTCCAGTCAAGAATGGAACAAGTAGACATACAATAGCTATCTGAGACACAACAGAGGCACAAAACTTGTATATAGCATATGAGAATGAAACTAGAAAGTAACTAGCATCATGGTATAATGGAAAAGAACATGTAACTCTACTGATGAGAAATAGCTACCAGAAAGCAATATGTAAACTATGGTAACATGGCAAGTGGTGAAGAACAAGATAAAATAATTGGAATATTAACTATCTACGTGTATTGAAATATCAATTTCGACGTGTGAATAGCTAAGGGGTAAATACGGCACCCTGCATGTGTCATGTGCAGCTGCTATCAGTCAAGGTCAGATATTTTGGGATGGAATAAGTAGTTCACTCGTCTACTAAGATATTTCCCCGCCCAGCTAGTACTCATGGAATCGAGTCGCAAGCATGGTAATCATGTAAATAACAGTCAAGAAGTATAATAAATCCATGGTACTAATCTTCGTGTGACAAGCGTGTCAATAAGCAACAAGACATATACATAACATGTAAAGGAAACTATTAGAAACGAAAGCAATCAGTATATGCACTTGCCTCGGGTTGTTGCAGTTGTGACTGGATCATGTTGGCACAAAATAGTTGCGGATGTCGTAAGTATGCAAGGCGACCCCAATTGATGGTACGGACCGTCTCATAGGGTCCGGGACAGTCCGATGAGCCTAGGATCGATATGAAGTGGTCAGAAACACAAAAGAATAGGAACGTATGACTAATCACGGTCGAGACATAATATATATAATCTAATTCAAAAAATATTTATTATTTCTAGTAATTATAGATTTTACTAGTAAAATAGGTTTTTGACAATTACTCTGAAGATTTATAAAATTATTTTAAGGCTAATCATTAATAAGAAAATATGTTTATGTAGAAAATATTTTATAAATTATCTAGAAGTTATTTATAGTATTCCAACTATATATATATATATATATATATATATATATATATTATATATATATATATATATATATATATATATATATATATATATATATATATATATATATATATATATGATTCAAAATACCTTTAGACAATTATCTTAAAAATTCCATAAATTTAGTTTTGGTCTAAGAACTTGATTTTCGAATTGCAGATAGGTTCAAACCCAAACTATATTTATTAAAATTAACATTTAGCAATACTTATCTATATATTGAACGATAGTAAGAATAATATTAATAGTATCGATAATGAAATTAATGAAAAAATATTAATGATAATACCATTGAATAGGATTAATAATATTTTAGCCAGTACATATACATCATGCTTGTATTAGTAATTAAAAACATAATACCTTCATAGATCCACACTAAAATCTATACACTAAAATTATCTTCCTTTATAACGCCCGGCCTAAATTATATACTCTATTTCACAAAATCGATCTCACAATGGTATAAGCCCACTTAAGGAAAGCCCAATTGTTTGGCCCATATAAACTTAAGCCCCTACCTAATCTCTCTCCACACAAGTCAACAGAAAAGAGAAAAATGGATTGGGGAAGCTCGAAGAGAAAGGGGCTTACCAGCGGCTTGCCGGCGGCTCTTGCTTCGGCGGCAGGGCGCAGATCCGGGGTCGCCGGCGTAAGTCGGTCGGGATTCTCAAAAACGGTGAGGGCGGAGTTTGGGGAGACGACGCCAGCAAAGGATCAGCTCGCTAGTCGGCACGCGAGGGAGCAGGCGGGTCTGTGGCACGACGCTCTGGCCGGAAGGAGGGATCGACCTCGCCGTACGATCCTGATGGTGATGATCTGGAGACGCGAGAGTCTTGACATGGCCGGAGGAGCTGTCGCCGATGGTCGCAGAGGATGGTTCGACGGACACAGCCATGTGCGGTGGAGCTCGCGGAAGAGAGTGGTCGAGTACCGGAGAAACTGACATCGATCGAGTAGCCCAGGCAGTCCGGTGGCCGGACAGTCCCGTGCTGGTCGAGATGGAGGCGGACGAGGCACGGCGGAATCCTCGATGTCACGCCCCGATTCGGGGAATCGCTCGCTTTGCTTCGATTCACGCCGAATCGATCGTCCTCGCTAAGGCGTGATGCCGTACAAGTCTGGAGTTGCACTTGTACAAGGCTAGAACATGCACATTTATATCATTTCAACACATTTGAAAATAAGCCACAGTTGCGGAAACATTGAGTAAGCGGAATAGGAAGAAAAATATTCATTTTATTGATGATGTAGTCAGAATACAACTTTTCTCGATAATATTTGAAGTAGCCCAGGCAGTCCGGTGGCCGAACAGTCCCGTGCTGGTCGAGATAGAGGCGGACGAGGCACGACGGAATCCTCGATGTCACACCCCGATTCGGGGAATCGCCCGCTTTGCTTTGATTTACGCCGAATAGATCGTCCTCGCTAAGGCGTGATGCCGTACAAGTCTGGAGTTGCACTTGTACAAGACTAGAACATGCACATTTATATCATTTCAACACATTTGAAAATAAGCCACAGTTGCAGAAACATTGAGTAAGCGGAATAGGAAGAAAAATATTCATTTTATTGATGATGTAGTCAGAATATAACTTTTCTCGATAATATTTGAAGTGCCCTTTCGGCTACATTGATTCATAAAAAGAAGTACAACTGATAGGCTGCCATGAAATAACTTCCCGTTCCATACATCATGCCCCTTTAGTACTTTGAAATATAAGCAGCTATCTTTGAAATCTCTGCAATACTTTGTGCGTCTTTAGGGAAAATAACATTGAAAGGAAACAGCAGTTCAGAAAGCTTTAGTTGCGATGTGCGCCCGAGCCTTCTCCAGTACCTGTGGAGGAGGGGTCAGCATATTATAACAATGCGCTGGTGAGCCCCGTTGGCCTACTCAGCTAAACCAACATTTTATTAATGACAAGCATTTTAAAGATATAAACTCATTAGGGACAGATAACATTTAGAGTAAATCACAATTCAATTGACATGGTATTTCAAGAAACCATGTTTTACTTTACCATTGGCCGAATCCAGCTTTCCTGCATAAGATACAGGATAATAATAATATACTTACCGCCCCTGCATAAGACACTGATTAGCATACATTCCCACAATGTGACCACTGGTGTTGTTAAACCATATGGACTCTTTTCATTCATTCATTTGCATTTGGGACTTCAAGATAATGAGATGACAGCACAGTAAGGAGCTAGCCTCTATGATGCCTCGCATTACTCATGTTCCCCAAAGAACTTCACTATTTCCTCCTAGGCCGAATCGGATACCGGTGCCCCTGTACCGTTTGAGGAAATTACTGCTCATTCCTTGTATACAAGTTGTCTATGGTCAGACGAATGTGTGTCCGACTCGATATACACAGTGTGCATAGAATATTTGAAGTAATAGGCAACATGATCATTCTTAGCATTTCATAACCATTATTCTAGGCATCAATTCAATCATTTCAATGTTCAGTTCATTGCAGTGCAATCAATTCATTTCAATGTTCGGTCTCTAGCATCTTAGTGGTATTGACTTGTGGCATTAGCATCTTGTTATCGATCAACGGATGTTGCAAGATAATTATTTAGTTGGCATGAAGGAATAGCGAGAGGGACAATACCACCACAGAGATCCACACTCACCAATTTAGAGAATCGCCGAGAGAGGGAGGAACACTTGCACGCTTAGCCTTCCGTCACGCGTCAGTCTACATTAGCACCAAAAGTTTGGTTAATAATCCGTCTCGTTGTGTTCTCTTCTCTCAGAATTCTCAAGAATGAATGCTATGCAAATCGATGAAAACGGGCAAGAAACAAATCATCGAAAATCATTCAGAAAAGCATCCATCAAAACCAAGCAACAAACCAGCAGCAAAAACATCCAGAGAAAACTCTTGGACGCATTTCAAGAGAAACCAATCCATTAGTTGGAAATGTTCTTATGCACTTGTCCGTGATCGATTCGATGCGACGGTAAGTTTCCCCAATACTCGGTTCCGACCGAGTTAGCCGAGCCACAAGCCTTACATAGTGAACCGCTAGGAGCGGGATACTACATAATATACCACTAAGAAAAAGTTTCGTCCTTGAAACTTAAAGCAAAGGTCCTACCTCAAAATTATCAAACAGCGAGGGGTATTTCACCCGCATCTCCTCTTCTAATTCCGACGTCGACTCCTCGACAGCATGGTTCCGCCACAGCACGTTGACTAAAGACACTGTTCGATTCCGCAAAACTTTCTCTTTCCTGTCCAAAATCTGGACAGGCTCTTCAGTGTAGGATAGGTCAGCGCTCAGCTGCAGCTGATCGAATTTCACTACATGACCTGGATCATGTACATACTTCCGCAGTTGGGATACATGGAAGATATCGTGCACATCAGCCAAGGCCGGAGGTAGTACAAGTCGATAAGCCACTGAGGCTACTTTCTCCAAAATCTCTAATGGCCCGACGAATCTCGGGCTCAACTTTTCTTTCATCCCAAATCGTATCACACCTCGCATGGGTGTGACCTTCAAGAAGACATGATCTCCTGCCGTGAATTCCAAAGGTCGTCGATGTACGTCCGCATAACTCTTCTGTCGACTTTGAGCAACTCTAAGTCTTTCTCGAATTAAGAGAACTCTCTTGACGGCCTGCTCCACTAGTTCTGGTCCGAGCACTTGCCGTTCACCGACTTCATCCCAGCATATCGGTGATCGACATTTTCGTCCATACAAGGCTTCGTACGGGGCCATTTAGATACTTGCCTGATAACTGTTGTTATAGGCAAACTCTGCTAATGCGAGATGTGCGTGCCAATTTGTCTTCGAATCAAGCACACACAATCTCAACATATCTTCAAGAATCTGATTTACTCTCTCTGTCTGACCATCAGTCTGCGGATGGTAAGCCGTACCGAAGTTCAACTTTGTGCCCATTGCTGAGTGCAGACTTATCTAAAATTGCGACAAAAATCTTTCGTCTCTATCCTATACTATAGAAGCTGGCACCCCATATAATCGGACAATTTCATTTATGTAGATCTGAGCCAACCGTTCTACTCCCCATGTAACTTTTATTGGAATGAAATGTGCCGACCTGGTTAATCTATCCACGAAAACCCAAATCGCATCATTCCCCTTCTGAGTTCTTGGCAAACCGACTATAAAATCCAAACAGATATTATCCCACTTCCACAGTAGAATAGCCAAATTCTGCAGTTCTCCGCCTGGCCGTTGGTGTTCGACCTTCACACGCTGACAATCCAAGCATTGTGACACGAATAGTGCCACATCCTTCTTCATGCCATGCTACCAAAATGTGGTGCGTAGATCTTTATACATCTTCGTGCTTCCCGGATGCAAGGAATACTTCGCAAAATGAGCCTCGGTCAGTATTTCCTTCCTGAGCTCATCATCCTTAGGAACACACAATCTCCCCTTAACACGAATAGTGTCATCTTCAACGGTAAAGTCCGACGCCTTTTCTGCTAGAATCAACTCGTATATCTTCTGCAGGAACGAGTCGTCCTTCTGAGCAATCTTAATCCTTCCCTGGAGACTCGGCTCAAGCTGCAATTGAGCCAACTGTACATTCTGCGGACGGATCCTAAATTCGATGCCCATCTCTTCAAGATCCTGTAGTACCTCTTTTGCTATTGCTAGTGATCCAACAAATTTCCGACTCAAGGCATCAGCTACCACGTTTCCCTTACCCAACGTGTAGGAGATTGTCAAGTCATAGTCCTTGATCAATTCCAACCAACGCCGCTGCCTCAAATTCAATTCCTTCTGCGTGAATATGTACTTCAGGCTTTTGTGATCCGTGAAGATCTCGCAGGATACACCATAGAGATAGTGTCGCCACAATTTCAACGTGAACACAATCGCTGCCAGTTCCAAATCATGTGTTGGGTAATTCTTCTCATGTTGTTTGAGTTGTCGTGACGCATAAGATATCGTCTTCCCATGTTGCATGAGAACACATCCCAGCCCGAGTCCCGATGTGTCACTGTAGATCTGAAATCCCTCAGAGCCTTCCGGAAGTGCTAAAATTGGAGCTGTGACGAGCCGCTGCTTGAGTTCTTGGAAACTACTCTCACAGTCATCGGTCCACTTAAATACGACTCCCTTCTGAGTGAGGCGAGTCAAAGGTGATGCGATTCTCAAAAAGTCTTTCACAAACCTACGATAGTATCTGGCTAAACCAAGGAAACTCCGTATCTCGCTAGCTGATGCAGGCTGCTTCCAATCTACAACTGCCTCAATCTTCTTTGGGTCAACGGCAACACCTTCTGTCGAAACAACATGTCCTAGGAACGACACGCTGTTCATCCAAAACTCGCACTTGCTTAGCTTTGCATAGAGCTGGTTGTCCCGCAGCGTCTGAAGTACTTCTCTCAAGTGCTCGACATGAGTCTCCCTATCCTTTGAGTAGATCAAGATGTCATCGATGAACACAACAACAAACTTGTCTAAGAACGGTCGAAACACTCTATTCATTAAATCCATAAAGGCTGCTGGAGCATTAGTCAAACCAAATGGCATGAGCAAAAACTCATAGTGTCTGTATCTCGTATGAAATGCTGACTTAGGAACATCTTCGGGTCTGATCTTCAATTGGTGATATCCTGAACGAAGATCAATTTTAGAAAACACGGTCGCCCCTTGAAGCTGGTCGAATAGATCATCTATCCTTGGCAAGGGATACTTGTTACGGATGGTTGCCTTATTCAGTTCTCTGTAATCGATTCATAGCCGCATCGTCCCATCCTTCTTCTTTACAAACAGCACTGGAGCTCCCCATAGAGATACACTTGGGCGAATGTATCCCCGGTCTAGTAATTCTTGTAACTGTACCTTTAGTTTCTTCAATTTTGCCGGAGCCATCCTGTACGGCGCTCTTGATATCGGACGAGTATCCAGAAATGTATCAATTGTGAATTCAATTTCTCTATCCAGCGGTATTCCAGGTATCTCGTCCGGAAACACATCGGGGAACTCTTCCATAATTTTGGTCTGATTCGAGTCTACACCCTTCATTCGAGTGTCTAGCACAGAAGCAAGGAACCCTTCACACCCTGAGTACAACATGTGCCTTGCTGTAACTGCCGATATTACCATGGGTCCTTGGAACGCCGAGCCGCACGAGTAAGAGAACTCTGTTTCTCCAGTTAGGCGAAACACAACTCTCTTATCCGCACAGTCAATTGTTGCATGACAGGCGCTGAGCCAGTCCATTCCCAAGATGATATCATACTCTTTGATGTCGAGTACAATTGCGTCCAGAGATAAAGTTTTGCCTCCAATTTTAATGTAGCCGTCCCTGCAAATCAAAGTTACAGGCATATCTACTCCCGAAGGAGTGCTAACACACAAAGCTGTCTTTAGTTGAGTCATATAAAATTTATTTTCTATTGCAAAATCAGACGAGATAAAGCAATGAGTAGCACCGGAATCAAAAAGTACTCTTGCAGGTGTGCCTTTATATAGCAACGTACCTGTTATAACATTCTCTGTGGTCTGGGCCTCTGCTTGAGTCAAGGCATAAACCCTTGCTTGCCCACCTTGTTGATTCGGTGCATTCCCAACTGGAGCCGGTAAGGCTGGAGGCGCTTGGCCACGATGCTGGTTGTTGTATGGTCCCCGGTTGTGATTGTTGTTATGCCTACGATACTGATTATTGTTATGCCCACGAGGAGGATACTGATTCTCTCCTCTATTTCTGCAGTCAGCTTCCTTATGGCCCTGTTCGCCACATTTGAAACACTTCACCCGACAATCTTCGGATCGATGTCCCCAACGGTTGCATGATTTACAACATTCTGCATGTTGAGACCCACTATTGTCTCCAGTATTGTGACGCTTAGGTGCATCGTTCCTGCTAGCAGACCAAGGTCGTTTCTGATTATTGAGTCCTTGGTTGCTCTTCGTTGTCTCACGACTAGCCGGCTTATAAAATCCCTCCATCTCGAGAGCTGTCTCGTACGCCTCCCGGTAAGACGTACATTTTCGACTTAGCACATCTCGTTCCAGGCCTTCATTCAAGCCTTACACAAATCTTTCTCGCTTCGCATCGTCATTCGGTACCTTGTACTCGGCGAATGCGACTCTCTTTAAAAATTCTGTCTCGTAGTCCTCCACCGACATACTGCCCTGTCGAAGTACAATGAACTCATTCTCTTTTTGTTGACGGACAGCAGGTGGAATGAATTAGATAATGAAAGCCTGCTTGAAGGCCTCCCAAGACATCTTTATGTCCTGACTATTTCCGTAAAGTGCCTGTCTCTGAGAAATCCATCATTCCTGGGCCTCGAGACGAAGTAGTACAGCGGTACACTCCACTCTCTTACTGCCCTATATCAACATACGGAAATAGCCCTCCAGTATGTTCAAGAAGCCCATCATCTCATCTGGCTTCTCTCTCCCGTTAAACTTAGACGGGTCGCAGCTCTTAAATTCAGAGAACTTGAAGCTCGCTCTCTTCCGTGTCGGCGTCTCAGGTTTCTCTGTCGGCACTTCTACGGTCTCGGTTGCTGCGGCCTTTACAGAAACATTGGAATCGGCCGTCAGCTTGGTGACAATCTGAGTTAGACTATCCACTTGCTTTTGTTGAGCATCTAGCTGCTCCTGAAACTGATACTGCAGTTGCTCTTGAAGCGCTCGATGTTGAGCTTCGCTCTGCTTCCTCCGAGCGTCCATTTGCTTAATCAGTTTCTCAATTGGGTCAGACGATGAATTCGTCTTTGCGCTATCACCTTTGGTCATTCTACAACAAAGAAATAATTCCATTAGCACTCATAAATTATTTATGGGCTTATTGTATGGAATATTATTTCATCCAGCGCTATCGACACCATCAATCGAGAAAATTTACATCAAGACTTCCTTTTTGAAAATATTTATTTTGAAATCCGAGGAAGTGAAACCGTGCTCTGATACCAACTTGTCACGCCCCGATTCGGGGAATCGCTCGCTTTGCTTCGATTCACGCCGAATCGATCGTCCTCGCTAAGGCGTGATGCCGTACAAGTCTGGAGTTGCACTTGTACAAGGCTAGAACATGCACATTTGTATCATTTCAAAACATTTGAAAATAAGCCACAGTTGTGGAAACATTGAGTAAGCGGAATAGGAAGAAAAATATTCATTTTATTGATGATGTAGTCAGAATAGAACTTTTTTCGATAATATTTGAAGTGCCCTTTCGGCTACATTGATTCATGAAAAGAAGTACAACTGATAGGCTGCCATGAAATAACTTCCCGTTCCATACATCATGCCCCTTTAGTACTTTGAAATATAAGCAGCTATCTTTGAAATCTCCGCAATACTTTGTGCGTCTTTAGGGAAAATAACTTGAAAGGAAATAGTAGTTCAGAAAGCTTTAGTTGCGATGTACGCCCGAGCCTTCTCCAGTACCTGTGGAGGAGGGGTCAGCACATTATAACAATGCGCTGGTGAGCCCCGTTGGCCCACTCAGCTAAACCAACATTTTATTAATGACAAGCATTTTAAAGATATAAACTCATTAGGGACAGACAACATTTAGAGTAAATCACAATTCAATTGACATGGTATTTCAAGAAACCATGTTTTACTTTACTATTGGCCGAATCCAGCTTTCCTGCATAAGATACAGGATAATAATGATATACTTACCGCCCCTGCATAAGACATTGATTAGCATACATTCCCACGATGTGACCACTGGTGTTGTTAAACCATATGGACTCTTTTATTCATTCATTTGCATTTGGGACTTCAAGATAATGAGATGACAGCACAGTAGGGAGCTAGCCTCTATGATGCCTCGCATTACTCATGTTCCCCAAAGTACTTCATTATTTCCTCCTAGGCCGAATCAGTACCGGTGCTCCTGTACCGTTCGAGGAAAGTATTGCTCATTCCTTGTATACAAGTTGTCCATGGTCAGGCGAATGTGTGTCCGACTTGATATACACAGTGTGCATAGAATATTTGAAGTAATAGGCTACATGATCATTCTTAGCATTTCATAACCATTATTCTAGGCATTAATTCAATCATTTCAATGATCAGTTCATTGCAGTGTAATCAATTCATTTCAATGTTCGGTCTCTAGCATCTTAGTGGTATTGACTTGTGGCATTAGCATCTTGTTATCGATCAACGGATGTTGTAAGACAATTATTTAGTTGGCATGAAGGAATAGCGAGAGGGACAATACCACCACAGAGATCCACACTCACCAATTTAGAGAATCGCCGAGAGAGAGAGAGGAACACTTGCACGCTTAGCCTTCCGTCATGCGTCAGTCTGCATTGGCACCAAAAGTTTGGTTAATAATCCGTCTCGTTGTATTCTCTTCTCTCAGAATTCTCAAGAATGAATGCTATGCAAATCGATGAAAACGGGAAAGAATCAAATCATCGAAAATCATTCAGAAAAGCATCCATCAAAACCAAGCAACAAACCAGCAGCAAAAACATCCAGAGAAAACTCTTGGACGCTTTTCAAGAGAAACTAATCCATTAGTTGGAAAGGTTCTTATGCACTTGTCCGTGGTCGATTCGATGCCGATGGTAAGTTTCCCCAATACTCGGTTCCGACCGAGTTAGCCAAGCCACAAGCCTTACATAGTGAACCGCTAGGAGCGGGACACTACACTCGACGCTCGTGGGTCGGAGTAGGTGCGGAGGCATAGGTTCGACGTGGTCAGGCAGAGGTAAGTGAGGGGTGTATTCATTTGATTTGGTGGTGGTGGTGCTGGTCGCGTGGCAGCGATGGTGGAAGACGCGAGGAAATTGTACTGTAATATTGTAATAAAATAAAAATGATGTGGTGTGCACTGACACCGACATGACGACACACGGACACGATGATACGAGGTTGATGGCAATGATGGGAATGAGTTGGTGACAAGGATACGGACGCAGGAGTCCTGACGCGGCTGACACGAGAACACAGACACTGGGATACGGAATGGTAATGGTGATGATGGGTTATGGCGATGGTCGACGGGACAAGTTTTTGTGGGTCGTGACAAGTTTTTGTGGTATTTGTAACTCCTTTTTTCAGAATTTTAAAAATATTTATTTTATTTTATTTACTTAAATTAAAAGGGAATTTTTGGAATTTTATAAATATTTAGTTAAATAGGTATTACGATAGATAGCCTTGGTCATAGTTAAGATTTGGAGTACAAGACGACTAGAAATTATGGATTATGGCACGGATAGCATAGACGTGTGCCTTACCTAGTGTATTAGCTATGCCAGGGAAGACCCAGTCATAAGTGTGACCTAACTAGGAAAACCAGACCAAGTTGTGACATGACATTATAAATAGTTTAATTTTAATTATTAAGATTTATTGACTTACAGAAGACCCGGTTGTACTCAACTAGTCCGAACTAGACTCGAACCAAGCCCAAGCCATGTAGACCCTTAGTGCGACCAAGACAGCCACATAGATATACTGCATGTATATTGGTGTTTTATTTTAATGATCAATGACTAATTATAAATAATAGTTAAATAAAATATATTATTGCTATTAAAGTTATATTTATATTTTTATATATTTGTTATTTTCGAAAATGATACGTTTTCTTGAAATGTCATTTCAGGTTTGCGGGACCTTTGACTAGAACAGTACACGTATGCATATATATTGTGTGTGTTTATTTGATTAGATGAAATATATATTAATAATTTTTGTGTATATTTATTGCTTGTTCTTAATAATTAAATGGTTAGTATATTAATATATATATATATATATATATATATATATATATATATATATATATTAGTGACGAAAATATATATATATATATATATATATATATATATATATATATATATATTAGTGACAACATAAAATGAAAACAAACAAATATAAAGAAACCCACAGCCATCCCAAGCCAAATCCCAGCCCAGACAAAGGCCTACAGCCCCGACCCAGTTTCCCTTCTTCTTCCCCGACTCTGTTAAGGACAGAGTATATATGTAGAGAGATCGAGAGGAGAGACTCAAAACAAAACCCTAACGCCACCACCTTCACTGCCCTGGCATCCCTGACCACCGGCGCATACCCCAGCGGCCTTCCCTCTATCGTGCACTGTCATGGGGTTGTCGAAAGGTCACCGCATGCGAACACAGCAACAAGGAGGAACTGCGGCAACAGCAAAAACATACTGTTTGGGCACGGCTTCACAACGATGTTTCGTCGTGCACACTCGTTCTTTTGACGAGCCGTTTCTTCAGGTAAAAACCTGACACAACCCTCTTTCAATTCCACAAATTAGTTTGAGTGTAGATGCTATCGATTGCCCAAAAAATTGATACAAAGTTACCAAAAAACTGTACGGAAACAGGACATTAAGACTGTCCCAAACCCCAAATTTGAAGGAAGTTTTAGAACCAGACATTATGAATTTCAAAAATCTATTTAAAGGAGTTTATTGACAACATGTACGACAGTAAAATCCTTCTTCTAGTTTCAAATAACTCTCGGCATTCATTGAATAAAACCTGTTCAAATTTGATCAAAAATCTATTTTTAAAACAATAAAATTGTCCGATATGATGTGCGTCCCGCTAAACTGGGCGACATTGTCGTGGACCGAAAGCATCGAAAGGTGCGTATCGACTTCGCGGATGGGTTGGCTTAGACGGAATTCAAATTGGTTGCGTGTGCGCGACGAATTTGATGCGTATCCGTCAAAATTCACCGTATCGACCTCTTTGCAAAATTCTCAATTACTTTGTGCGTATCCGTCAGATCGAGACGAAACTTGCTCCAACAAGACCGTATCATTTTTTTGGTCATGTATGCCAAGTTTGGTCCAATTCTGATACAGTTGATCGGATCGCCGTTTTGTGGGGCCCATGATCCGACTCAACGAGCGATTTTGTGCACGGCCCACCGAAATCTAACTTTGGACATACGGTTAGGTTCGTATCAAAAAACTGGACTCGTAGACATGTAGTTTGATAACCTTAGAGACCACAGTTGCTGGCACACTTTTTGATTTGAAGCGGGTCTAACGATAGACATTATTTTGACCCGAAATGACCATTTTGCGTCTATATCCAGAATTGGACTTATGGACAGGCAATCTTAGCTAATTTGACTATTCTGAAAATGATGGTAATATCTATTTCAGCTTTCGGAGACAGTTGTGAGATTTAGACTTTTTGGCTTACCAGTTGACAGTATATCATTGGTTCTTCGTGCTACCACCAGGCAAGTATACCTTGCCTCCCTCTGCAGTTTATTTACATTCTTATAGCCCTTCCCTTTATATGTTATCAACGGGCTTCTCTGGTTGATTTTGGTTTATATGCTTTTTTTATACCATGTATATTAATTTATATGCCTTGTTCGTATATTTTATTATCGTTTATGACTTGATACTGTAGTTATACTAGATTTGTGTCATCACATGTATCATGACTGAGTCATATTGTGTCGTAGGATGTGTAAGTCATGACTGAACTATTGTACCTTATTTTGAAATTCCCACCTGCGAGTCCATACTAGGGACGAGGGTGATTTCTTGAAGCTAACCTGTGAGTCCACACTAGGGGCGAGGGTTAGTAGTCATTTGTCCGCACCTACGAGTCCACACTAGGGGCGAGGGTGATTCTTGAAGCTAACCTGTGAGTCCACACTAGGGGCAAGGGTTAGTAGTTGTTCAAACCTGCGAGTCCACACTAGGGGCGAGGGTTTGAGTATCCGATTGGTTTCTTGTCATGAGTTCATGTTTCCTTCCAGCAGTTCATTTATGCGTAATGTTTCTTGTATCCGTGTTCATAGTCACCTATCGTGTTATGTCTTTCCTGCTTATTTCCTACGTATAATAAACTGCTAGATAGGCATGTTTTTATATATCTTGCTAGTCCCCTGAGGACCTGATGATCTCTTTAGGTAGTTGATTGCTTGGAGGTAGTTAGCTAAGCATGATGATAGTTGATTTCGTCTACAGGACTCAGGTATTTGCTAGTGATATTACTTTGTTATCCTCTCGTGCTGTACATTCCTTATTATGATATATTCTGTTTGTTAGCCTACTTTTATAGACTCATACTATTTCATTAGAGACTAATCGGACATATATGCTAGTGGGCTGCAGACCATGTCACGACCCGCACCCAGTATTTGGGCACGAACCGTAGGTACGTCCAGCCTACGCCGTAGAGTCGGCGGTATTACGCTGTCTAGTCATCTCCACATTTATAAAACAACCACGCATTTTATATGTATTTGCACAATTTAAACCACATCACAGAATAGTTCAAAAACATGATGAATCATATAAAATGTCACAATTTGGAGAGGAGAATAAACGAATCTGACAAACTCCAACATAGATCAAGAGTATAAAGTGACATAGTCTCTAAAGATGAATGTACTAAATAACAGTTACAAACCAACTCATGAGTCACAAAATGGAAATAATAATCTAAAATGTCAAACTAATCCAGTCTATGAGAATGCTATATAAATCTCCTAGAAATCATCTGTAGCAGGTTACTCTGTGTAGGCAGCCTCCAGTTCACCCTGTGCACCAAAATTAGGATCTACAGTATGCTCATAATACGTAGTACCGAAATCCTCTAACTCATCACCTAAAAATGTTGATTATCCAGTCAGGAATGGAACAAGTACACAAACTGAAAAGCTATCCGCATCATAGTAGATTGGATAGTGCATGAATGTAGCATATGTGGAATAAACAAGTAGGTAAACTGATGATAGAGTATATCTAGAATGAAAGTATAAATCGTAGACTGTAGTAGGTCAACTGGAAAGAATGTAATAGCATAATGACACGTCAAATGGTGAGATGTAAAGAAATAATAAAGATAACTATCTAAGTGTGTTGAAATATCCTTTTCGACATGTGGACGGCTAAGGGGTAAATACGGCACCCTGCACGTGCCATGTGCAGCTGCTATCAGTCAAGATTGGACATATTAGGATAGAATGGGTAGTTCACACGTCTACTAAGATATTTCCCCATCCCGACCAGTATACATGGGCCCAGACAAGTCACAAAACACGATGATAAAGTAAGACAAGAACATCATAAATGGGGTCCATGATACTACCTCGTGTATCCATCGTGTCATCAAGCAAGGGGCATATGTATAATATGTACTGAACAAGACTATGAGAATTAGAAGCAAACAGAGAGTGCACTTGCCTGTAATCCTGAGCTGTTGGTAGGAATCAAGTGCTGAGTAGGAGTCCAATAAACCTATATTATAAATCAATTTCTAATCAACAGATAAAATCAATCAATGAGTCTATTTAACTATTACGCATTACCCTTACACTTAGTAACCTTATTGGTCTGGAGTTTGTTTTACTAGTGCTAACCCTAAGACTCATGTTTAGTATTATTGTATATGGATACTTGTGCCCTACTGTTGCTATCCAGGTCTTACACAAAGGCAATCTTAGACTACCCTAATATCCTTTTGTCATAAAAGAGTCAAGTGTGTGTCTATTTGTCCAATGGGTCATGAGATATAGCATTGCACCAAGGGTGGGTAAGATAATACCATCTAATTGCATATTGGATTAAGGTTGTACTTGCCCAAAGGGTCATTCCTCCTAGGATACTAAACCTTTAGTATCTGATACTTTAGTACAGGGTCCATGATACAGTCTATACTCTAGCTCTTATAAGGTCGACCCTTTTATCATGGCCTATTATATGTAACCCTGGAATACCCCCATTCCTACAGGAATGGCTCTTCTTTACCTGCTGTTATGAAGCCTAGAGAGGAGTCCATCTCAGGGCTGACATTTTCAGGACAGTGGATTGAACCCTACTATAAGGGGCAGGATGAGTTATTCAATTCGCATGTTATCATGGCAAGCATGTTATTCAATTCATGGCATAATTTGAAGACTGTAAGCATGTTATCATGGGAAGCATGTTATTCAATTCGTATAAGTAAACAGGCAAGCAATCTCGTGTTTGTTTCGTGGCACGACTTACCAACATCGATGCACTCGTCCTTGTACCGACGCAAGGTGAATACGCCTATTAGCTTTTCCTGTCATGTTATAAGTGCTCTCTATACGGATCTATATGTGCACGATATGAGTGTACCTTGCACTTTCGACCCAGGATCCGTCCATACAGGATATATGTATACCTTGCACTTCCAACCCATCGCCCTTAACTATATGAAGGTCACTCGCTTTTCGGGCTAGAATAGACTTATACTTTATCGAATTGAAACATAAGACGATGTTAACTCTATGCGGTTGCTAACCAAAACATCAGAGGCCACCAAAATAATTGCAGCAAGTGGCTTATCACATTCACTAGAAGGTCGCTACCCGTCTAAATGAAGTGCACCAACAATACCGTAAACGCAATCCCTCCTAGGCCAAACTGTCCCAGCGCCCTGGCACACCACGTTCGAGGGATTACCCATGCACGGGCTATTATATCTTTAAGTCCATTTGACCATGCAACGCATCTTATCTTTTATACAACCAAACAAGTTCGCTTATCTCTATTTCAATTGGCACAATGCCCCCAATGTCCTCAACGAACGCCTCGAAGGCCATGGACATTTCAAAGGCACCATGCCGCATCGACAGTTATGTCACATCCGTGCTACAACTGTTCTCCTTGTCGCAACGACGCCATCTTTTGTAAGTATTGTGCAGCTGCGCACATTCGTCGTCTTTTCTTGCATCATACATTCAATGCACGCCTCAAAGCCATGTTTCTTTATTCTACGCCTTAGCATTCAACGCATTATACTTATGTTCTATCCTTCCGACTCGTACAACTGAGGCACGCCTCGATAAGGTATTCAATATTCTATGCTCGTACGCAGAGGCACTCGCACCGATATAGTCTTTCAATGTTCTAGCATGCAAACTCGTGCGCGGGGGCATGGAATGACTTATGCACTGTGCACTCGTCGATATAGTTATCCCATGTTCTTATGGCTTGCGCACCGAGGCGCTCGCCTTTGCAATATTCTATGTTTCGTAGCGACTCGTACATTTGTTGTACGATTCATTTTAATTATTCTATCTAGTGTTCGACACGCACTATGTTTATCTCTCTATCGAGCCACACCCGTGGCATTGATAGGTTAACTCAGCAGACAATGATATATTTTTTACTTAGGCATGAAGGAGTAGGAAAGAGAGTCAATGTCCCCCCACCTTGTGTCGATATACCTTGTCATTTTGCCGAGCCGATGCGGCTCGATTTTATAACTTCGTTGCACGGCCAACTCTTCTGACTTATCCATTCGAGCACTTCGTGCTTCATTGAATTATACGTCCGATTTGGCTTACCGTGCTAAAGTCTCAGTCCGTCGCAAGGCGACGATTTGCTTTTGCGGACCCTTTACTGAATAAGGCAGAATGCCGACCTCTAATATTTCAGCGTAAATGGATAGCCTTCACATGAAACCAACTAAAGTTAACACTTGCATCGATTCGGACTTGTGCCTTGGTTGATTCGATTTCTTAGAATCTTCGAGCCGTCTCAACGCACTTATCCTTTGGGCAACGCAGCATTTCGCATCGATTCAACTTGATGCATACATTGGGACAAGGCAACTCTTCGCATCGACTTAGTTCGATGCGTTGCTCGTGGCAACGAAACTCTCGTATCGATTCGTATCGATATGCAATCGGGTCAACGCAACTCTTCGAGTCAATGACTCAACATAATGCACCGTACGGAGCGGGGCATTACAGAATTGGTAGGCACCCTATTGCATGCATCCCCTTTTACTCTCTATTATCTCAGATTAAATGGCATATTCTTTATGTATCTTGTTACATCCCTCTGAGGACCTGGTTATCTCTCCAAGTGTGTGCTTTTTAACTTTTTACAGGTGTTCTTGCCAAGGCCGTGATCTTCTCCAGTCCTTTGAAGATGATGCCCTTGGTTCGTCTTGTCAATTTCATCTATCATTTCCTTGTATATTTCTCTCTTTTAAAATAGTTGGTATTGGATTTGTCTCCGCCCAACTACATGTATAAATGATAAATTTTATAGTTGATTTATATTATTATTCTCTTATTTGGTGGATGAGATTTAGTTATCATGGTTTACTGTATTTTACAGCTTATGTATACATACGGGAGTTCCTTACATTGGAGTATACTTCGTATGTATACAGCTGGCATGTCTACGTACTTCGTCCTAAGTATTTTGGGACTAGGGCATTACAGGTGGTGTGGCTATGGTGATGGAGGTGGATTGGTGGGCGGGTGGCCGCATGAGTGATGGAGGCAAGGGTCAGTGGCGAGGGGTGCCTACTGTGGATTTGGTGGTGACAAGGAGGTGGTGGTGCTGGTCAGTTGTCGGAGATAGGCGGAGCTGAGGGCAGCCGAAAGGAGGAGCACGAAGGGGAAGGGTCGGCTGGTTGCTGGAGTGTCAACTGTGGAAGAGAATATGTATGGGTGTGTCTGTGTCGGCTTGTCGACACGATAGAGGAATTGATTTATGACACGTGTTCAGCGTGTCGGACACAAAAATTGGAGTATGTAAATGTAAATAAAAAATAAGAATAAAATAGATGGACACAGACACGGTGTACGGACACATGGAATGGAATGGAATGATGTGAATGGGAATAGCCCAATATATAGATGATAAATGCTTGCTTCCCAAGCAAAGCACATGGTTGGTAATTAGGACAAGCTTCTAGGAAGCTCTTCCATGGGAAAAATAGTCAATTAAGTAAATGAAGCCCAAATAATCCATTATATTGAAATTTAAATCTAATAACAAACCAAAAGTACTTGTATATATAACTTAATTCTGGCCCAAAAATAATTTATATAGAATAATTATATTAATGGGCTGAAGCCCATATATAGATACAAAATTTTAAATGTAAATTTTTATTTATCACGCCATTTAAGCCCAAAACAAGTTGAAATCCAAATTCTAAAAGAAGTCATATATATTGAGAGCCTCATTATTACTACATAGATCCAATAATCTAGGAAGCCCAAGAAACATAAGACCAATACCTATGGCTATAATAATTATAAAATATATTTTAGGTAATCAATTAAATATAATTTAAAATTCATGATTTAATGTTTGGGATAATTCTAGAAAAATACAATAAAAGAATTTATAATTTTGAAAATAACATTAGAATTGGGTTTAAAGGAGGTTACAGTTTCGTGGCCAAATATTTGGTGTGACAAAGGAAGAGCACTAGAGATCAGCGGGATTATTGTAGCCACTTTCCATTCCTAAGTGAAAGTGGGAGCATATCACCATAGATTTTGTCGTGGGATTTCCTCAAAGTCCTAGTGGACGAGACGAACTATGGGTAATCGTGGATAGGCTTACTAAGTTAGCCCACTTCTTTCCCTTTAGAGTGGGCCAGTTCACAAAAGTCGTAGCTGACATGTACATGAAGCAAATAGTGAAGATACACGGTGTTCCAGTTAGCATCGTCTCAGACCGGGATTCGAGATTTACATCTCATTTCTAGAGGTGCAAGCATGAGAACTTGGGTACCCTTTTGAAATTTAGTACAACTTATCATCCACAGACCGATGGACAGTCAGAGTGTACTATTCAGACGCTAGAAGTTATGTATAGAGCATGTATGCTTGACTTCGGTAGATCATGGAAAGACCATATCCATCTTATGGAGTTTTCTTACAAGTGAGCATTCAAATGGCTCCGTTCGAAGCTTTGTATGGGAAAAAGTGTCGGTCTCCTATTTATTGGAGTTATGTAGGAGAGCGGCAGATTTTGGGTCCAGAATTGGTCGTAAGCACAGTAGAGACGGTAAAGAAGATTCAAGGCCATATGCGAGCAGCGCAGGACATGCAAAAATTAGTGGGTAGACCTTCATCGTCGTCCTTTGGAGTTTAAGGAAGGCGGCCATGTTTTCTTGAAGATATCACCTACTAAGGATACGAGCACGTGGATACGTCCAGCCTACGTCGAAGTGTTAGTGGTAGAATATTGTATAGGTCAACTACACTATCTAAACAATATAACAGATATGAAATATAATCTGTCAACAATATAACTCATCTCCGCATGGAGGAATAATATATTATCTAGAAATATATACTCAATCACAGATATCTAAGGAAAATGATAGCACGAATAGTTGGAAGATATGTAATGATGAAATAGAGCTTAGTAGCATAAGTCCATACACAACACAGAGTCTAGAAGTCTAATATCAATAAGTACATATCCCAAATAAATAACACAACACAATCCCACATTCGGAACAATCCGATAAAATATAAAATTGTAAGATCTATGGCACTACTATGGCACACTCTACTAGACAGGATTCGTCTGAGGCTCCTAGGTGTATCCATCGTATACTCTCGGTCCATAGTATGTAGGACGAAAGTCCTCTAAGCCATCTAAAAAATATATCCAGTAAGGGTGGAGCAAAGTACAACCGAATAACAGTTCCAGTTTATTGACAGGTGTTATGAAACAATATATAATAATGTAACACTTGATGAGCAAGATTTAAGGGACAAGGTGCAAAATAGATGAAACAGATAAATAAGAAACAATAAATATAGTAGGGAGAATATGTAAGTATGTAAAGACAGACATATGTGTGATAACTAGGAAACCTGTCATGCAAGTATACAACCAGCAAGTATAGAATCCTCCAAAAAAGATGTATCTAAACTAGTGTTTCAAAATACCAAGTTTACATGTGAACGACTAGGGGGTAATATTCGACAAAGCACACGAGTCGTGTGTTGCTGCTATCATTCCAGTAAGACTATGGGATAGAAATGGTATGTTCACACGTCTCCTAGGTATTTTCCTGTCCGACTAGTACTCATGGATCCAGGTCCTGACACGAATAATGTCAATAGTCCAGAATAGATCATTAGGCCAGAAAATATATTAATCCAGTAATTCATTAGTCTAGAAAAAGTCGATAGGCATAAAACTACATATCTCAAGACTATGAATCCATACAATACCAATCCGTGTATCCATCGTGTCAGAAATCAAAAAATAAAAAGTAAACATGCATAATAGAAAAATATCAAATAATGGAAACTATCAGAGAATGTACTTGCCTGTAGTCTAGAGCAACGAATATGAATCGAGATCTAAAGTGCAGTCACAAAGACCTAAATATAAAATATCAATGTTAATTAGGTTTTTCGCTAGAGCAATGAATATGAATCGAGATCTAAAGTACAGTCACAAAGACCTAAATATAAAATATCAATGTTAATTAGGTTTTTCGCATGTTAAACATGGATATCTAAGATGATATATGCATATTCTAGGTCAATTCTATGTCAATTCTAGGTCTTCGTGGTCAAACTAGGTCAATTTGGCTTAAAGGTTTACTTTTAGGGTCAAACTAGTCAATCTTGGTCAAATTAGGTCAACCCTAGGTTTCTAGGTCATTACCTTGTCATTCCAAGGTAAATCCACCTATACTAGACTATCTTAGTCTATACATTTCCTACATAGGTAATCCCTATATCTTATATTACCTTAACTATAGGTAATGCCCTATTACCTATTCCCTAACTATCCACATATGTAGCTTTACCCAAACCCTACTTTTACCTACCCTTACCTTTACAGAATATTACCTAAACACATTACCTATCTATAGGTAATACCTATTACTTATACTACTATCCACAAAGGTAGCTATACCCAAACCCTACTTTTACCTACCCTTACGTTTACACAATATTACCTAAATATATTTCCTATCTATAGGTTATACCTATTACCTTCACATGTGGGTGTGTACTACCACACACACTTGACATCTCACTAATACGCCCTAATATACACTTAACACTATGCTCATATGTGTACTCTCTACTGAAGTAACGTATAGGCAACTCTAGAGGGGGGTGAATAGAGTTTGTGTCAAAAATGACCAATTAAAAATTAACTCTATGCTATGTCCAGAAGCAAATATACAATCAAAGAGTAATAATGTGGAAAATATAAGAGTTTAGAAGAGCACACGCAAACACGGCGATATAACCTGGTTTCCCTCGTAGAGGACTAGTCCAGGCCTGAGAACTCTAGCTCAGGATTGAAATTCACTATTTGTGAAATAGGGTACACGCGTGCCTTTACTCAGAAGAGCTCGCCAACTTCTTGAAACTTCGTAGAAGCGAAACTTAGAATTTTCCAAGTGACTTCTTTTCAACTCTTGCACAGAACTTCTAGCTGAATCGCACTGAGCACCTTGGAGCTTAGAAAATTTTGTGGCTAGTAGATTGGAAGAGTAAGACTTAGAATTTAGAAGATTGGGAGTGAGAGATTATTTGAAATAAGAGAAATCAAGTCCTATATATATACTAGTCAGGGGAGGCAGAGTTCGGCCAGAATTCTGTCCCAAATATGCAAAAATTTGAACGTTGGACAGATCGTAGCAAGGTGTTCCTAAAAATCAAGTTGCTAATTTTTAGTGGGCAGAGTTCGGCCCGAACTCTGTCTTCCTTAGACCAGAAGTTCTAAATGGGCTAGAGTGGTTTGGTTTGGTTCTGGAATTGTTTTGTTTTGTATGGTGGAGCTTAGAAAAGTATGTCTAGGGGTTGAGATGACTCAGTACGACTCAACGTACATTTTTCTAGACTCAGTAAATTAAAAAATTACAGACTGAGAACAAATACATTTGTAATGTAATAGCTTTGTTGACGACGTCTGTCTTGAACTTGATACATTGTATTGGATCATAGATGATGTCCTGTCTTGAACTTGATGTGTCGTATTGGATCATATCAGTTATCATTTTGTTAGTTCTCTAAATTAGGTTGACTGTGATCCAGTTTGGGTCAACAATCTCCCCCATTTTGATAATTGACAAAATGATATTTATATGTCACAATATTCATACATGGAAACATGTTGAAAGAGATAAAATAATTTGTACGTATGAAGTGGCTCCCCCACAAATAGATATTTCCATTGCCGTCTTGATACAAAGTTCTTATCCCAGCACACCACAATGCATATCACATCATATACATTATCACATCAAATATCTATTATTCTCCTCCGTTGTCACTTAGCAAAAAATATTGCATAGCTCCCTATAAAGAGATAAAAGATAGACAAAGTGAAGAGAGCAAGTACACAACTTTAACTATAACCAAACGTTTAATAGAGAACACTAGCAGTTTTGATAATCCATCATAAGAAACTCGCAGTCATACATATCAAATAAAATAAGAAACACAACAGAAATATAACTAGAGTGCATAAAATGAAACTACAAACCAAATTCATAACTAAGATGCATCAGCATCATCATCAAGTAGTCAACCACAGCCATCACGGAGCTCGAGGATGGGATGGACCGACAGAGTCGGATAGCTCACTGGCAGAGCGACGAGGATCGACAAAAGCAGCATCAGGAACCAGATACCTCATAGCCCAAGGGTCATCAAGCAGGTAGCCTTCGTGAGAAGGGTCCCGATCCGTAGGAAACGGCATAGTGGGATTTCGTGCCATGTTGTACTGGATGTCATGAAGAGTGTTGCTGATGGCTCTCATCTGAAGAGTGGTCCAATAGTCCAGCTAAGTACAGCGATCGTCTTCCAACCGGAAGCGTTCGCGCAACATGTCTCTGATGGAATCTAGGCTGACAGGAGGATCGGGTTGAGGGACATCAGAATCAGAAGATTCTTCCTCAACAGGAGCAGGAGGAACAGGTGCAGGAACAGTTCTTTGAGCCTTAGAGAGATATGCCGGAGCTGCTAGAAACTGACACTCCTTTAAAGGAATATTGAAGGCAAAAAAGATCATAGGAAGGTACATAGCATAGACAAGTGCTTTAGTCTTCTTCCTTGCATGAATCATCCAGTCTATCATCATGCATAGAAAATTGAAAGGGATGGTGAAGTGTAGATAGAATAGTGCCGTAATCTTAAGGTAAGTGACTTCATCAGTAAATTCGGCTTTGGGCAAGATGGACAAGAATATGATGCGATGAAGTTCATAAAAGTAGTTTTTGAGATATTTGGCACGAAGTTTACGAGGGCGAGTATTTGGTGCACACATCATATCCTTAAAGCCTTCTAGGGTGATATCGCCAATAAATTTGAATTCACGAGCATCAACAAGACGTTCGCAAGAATTGGGTTCAGGAAGTTGTAAGCAATCCGTCAATTCGAAGTCATCGAACGCAATGTCGATACCGGCAACCCTAGAATAAATCTTACGGTCATCATACGTAAGATTGCAATAGAACATTTGAATTGCATTGAGATAAATTCTTGAAGAGGTAGCCACAAGTTCATCAAGACAAAGATCCTTAAAATTAGTATCAAATTCAGAAAATATGATGAAATTGATGGGATGTCCCGGTACCACACTACATGAGCAAAAATCAGAATACCACTCGTTAGAGGCTTCTAACGAAACAAAGATTTGCTCATTGTAGGTGTTAGCATTGGGAGGAGGAGGTGGATTGAATAATGGGTGAGGGTGATTAACATTATGAGGAGGAGAAGGAGGATTGGATGATGAAGCTTCACTCCTAATCCTCTTTCCTCTATTGAAAAGTCTAGGTGCCATTAAAAGAAGATAATGAAATTAGGAACTACAAGAAATATACCACAAAAATAAGTGATGAAGATGGAAGAGAATCCCCCAAAAGCTTCAAAACTTGAGCTTGGAGAGGAGAGAGCACCAAAAAATGAGAGATCAAGGGTTAGGGTTTGGAGAAAATATATTAGAGAGAGGTGAAAGATGAAGGAGGATGTTCAATTTTTTGGTATATAACATGTTGGGCCGACATGTTATAAGAGACAAGTTGTTTTGATCAAGCCAGATTGAACGACCAGGAATGGCTGAAAGTTCTGGAATCACCATACAGAGTTCGACCCTAGTTCTGCCATAGGCAGACTTCGGCCCGAGTTCGATTATGGTGTGTCCAAAACTCCAAGCAGATTAAGGATGGTCACAAAATAGAGAAAAGATAGTCTAGAATTAAAAATAATAGATTTTATTAGCCATAAAATAAATGGAACATGCAACAAACTTTGTGAATCATTGATCAGTACATGTGAATCACCTCAGGTTAGCTGTAGGGGGCGGATCCCAGCTAGCGGTAGTCCAAAGACACTAGGTACCGTGTCGCTTATGCTTTTACGCCTTGTTGTCAGAAGGGCCCTTTCGGCTTGTACCCAAAACAATGGAACATGTACAAATTTGATTTAACAAGTATTTGCGTAGGTAAGACTTATTGTATGACATTTTCATCCAAGATTCCTAATTCACGACGAAGAAAGTTGAAACGCTCTTCTGCAAGTTGTTTCGTGAAAAAGTCTGCTAGCTGATGATCAGTATCAATAAATTCTAAATTAATAGGGCCTTGCAATTGATGATCTCTTAGAAAGTGGTGTCGAATTTTTATATGCTTAGTGCGTGAGTGACATATTGGGTTCTTTGTCAAGTTAATAACACTAGTATTATCACAGAATATAGGAATGTTCTGAAATGATAAATTATAGTCTGCTAAAGTCGGCTTAGGCATGATATACCGACGTTTATTTTCCGACGTTTATTTTTCTGACGTTTATGTTAAAGTCGGCTTAGGCATGATATACCGACGTTTTGTAATAAATATCAAAAAATATCAAAAAATTTCGTAAATGTTGAGAATTCTCGACGTTTATTTTATGACATTTATGGTAAGGTCAGCATAGATATGATATACCAACGTTTCTCAATAAACGTCGAGTAATTATCTGACGTTTGGATATAAATGTCAAAAATATACAACTGATTTGTATAAACATCAGTTTATTTTGACTTAAAAAAGGAAAAGAGGAATTATTTTCAATATTTATTTTGACTTAAAATAATAATAATAAATGTTGGTTTATTACACACAGAAAGAGTAAAAAAATGTCGGTTTATTATATAAAAAAGGTAGGCTTATTCGTTTTAGAATTATCAGTTTTGAAAAATTTCTACTCCCTGCACACAATTTTTTTAAAGTTTCCCTCTATTCCCCGCCCTCTCTCTCTCTCTTTCTCTCCTCTCTCGATCTTCCTCCATCATCAATCTCCCCCAACTCCACCCTTATATTCCTTTCGCATCTTCACTTTCTCATCTCTTTCTCTCTCTCTCTCTCTCTCTCTCTCTCTCTCTCCCTCTGTAGTCGAAGCATCAACAATTTCTCTGCCATGATCTACTATCTACCTATTCTCTCTCAATTATAGGGTTTCCATGAGCATAGACCCTAGCCCTAGATTTTTAGGTTTTTGTTAAGAAATTAGGGTCTCCATGGATTCTCGAGCAGGAGATAACTCTTGCCTATCCATCCTTCGAGACGAGCTGGAGAGGGTACATAGAGCTCGACAGGTCCAAGAACGCCAATCGCGTCCCCACCGCCTATCGCAACTTCACCAGGGACCGTTCCGGCATCATAAGGTTCATTTTATTTTCTTCTCGTACGCTATGTGTTTGTTGCAATGCTTGTTCGGGTGAAAATTTGCTAATAATACCGTCATAATTATATTGGTGTATGTGGTTTCTTTTGGGCTGAGGTAAATGTTGTTGAAAGGCTTTTGGTGATTACTTTTCTTTTTGGTTATTACTTTCTGATATTCAGAGATATTAGGCGGTACTACTGTGAGTACTGTGGAATATGTGTTGGAGTTTTGGTTTTTCCTTTAGAAAACTTTAGTCCCACATCGGAAAAAACAAAGAGATTGTATCTCTATATATTAGCTTTGCTATTATTGGAGATGCACATGTGGTGTAGAGGTGCACATGGGTTTGTCATGTGAGGTTATTTTTCTAATGGGAAAAAGGCTAAAATCAACAATTAAAGCATTCATGCTTTTTGCTCTTGGAAAATTTATTTCTATAGTAGCTAAGCCCCGTAGGGGCTTAGCGACTCGGAATCGGACTCGGACTCGGACTCGGACTCAGGATCATGGGCTCATGAGGCGTAATGTGGCGTTTTGTTGGCGCACTTTGCACTTCAGTGCGCGCTCTGTCACGCAGAGTACAAGGAGCGCGGGGTGTGCGCAGTTGGCGCAACTTGCAGCAGAACGTGCGTTTGCATGTTCTGGACGGTTGCTACATGTTCGGGGTGATTTTTACCACGTTCCTAACTTTGTGGCAACCGAACAGTTGCTGCAGGGCCTATATAAGGCATCCTCTCTCTCTCTCAAGGCTAATTACAGAATAGTAAGAGAAGCCACCACAGAAAGTTTACGAAGTATTTTTTAGCACAAGTAAACAGAGAATTCAGAAGTGTTCTTTGACACAGTTCTGAAAGGAATTTGCTTACGAATTCCAGCAGCCTTCGAGAGAGAGAGGAGAGGCGCTGCATCAGCGTTGCTTTTGCACGGGAGTTCGTGTCCATCCGAAGAGTCAGAAGAGTAGGAGTGTTCCATGTTCTCCGACGAACTTGCTGGTTCCTGGAAGCTGTTCGTATAGGGCGAATAAAGCTTTGAGCAACGGTGATTATTTACCCCAGCAGGAGTTCTTCTATCTTTCGCCAGTCACCTTCTTCGTTGCTGCCAGTAATTCTAATTGTATCGTCTTTTTAGAAGTACTACGATCGATTGCTGTTGATTACGAAATCTTTTTAGATTCTCGTAATTCAGAATCACCTTCCTTAAAGTATTGATTTGAAACATTGTTTTTATAATTGTTTTATTTTCTCAGTTTTTTATCGAAAAATTGTGTCCCGGCGTTAACAATCTCAATGCTTTATTGCTACGATCGAAAACCTTAATGCTTTACTCCTCAATACTGACTTTTGTAAGTTAGAAAAGTTTGATGGAGAGCATTATCAAGTTTGGAAGAGGAAGGTTTATCTCACTCTTCAACTCAGAGACGTTGATTACGTGCTTCTTGAAGAGGAACCTACTGTTCCAGATACTGGGTCTGCTGCCGCGATCACTGCAGCTACTAATCTTCAGGCCAAGTGGAGAAGGGAGGATAGCATTTGCAGGTTGCTTATCCTGAATACTATGGAGGATTCCCTAGCAGAATCCTACAGTAAGAAACCAATTGCCAGAGACATATGGGAGTCTCTGGAGAAACTGTATGAAGAAGACAAGAACAGGAGCAAGATATTTGTGGTTGAAAAATATCACAAATGGCTCTTTGAGGACTAGAAGTCCATGCTGCCGTAGGTAAAAAAATTTTGAAGCTGCGACAGAAGTTGGAAGACGAGGCGATGCCCCTCCCTGACAAGTTTTTTATTGGAGGGATTGTCCCAAAGCTCCCCGCTGGGTGGAGTAAGTTCTATGCAAACTTGCATTGAAAGAAGCTTGAGATCAGCCTTGAAGATCTCTTGCAGGAAATCTATGTTGAGGACCAGATGCGGACTCAACTGAAGGTGGACACACTGTCCAAGCAATTGGCTAACGCCAATTTGGTTCATACCAAGGAACCAAGGGGAAATCAGGCGGCTTCCCACAGCAAGAAGAAGGACTCTAACAATCTGAACATGAAGGGGACTTCCTTCAAGCGAAAGAAGGCAAAGTCTCAGATGCCTTGTTTCAAGTGTGGCAAGAAGGGCCACTTCAAAAGTGAATGCAAAGCAAAGACCAAGCAATCAGAGCAAGGAGAGCCTAGTAAGGTACCTATGATCACTGATGTTGTTGCTATGATTGTGCAGGTTGATGCGGTAAGGACTGACTCTAACTGGTGGGTAGACACTAGAGCCTCCTACCATGTCTGCTCCAGTAAGGAGTGGTTTACCACCTACACCCCTACTTCTGAAGTGGTTATGATGGCGAACCAGGCACAAGCTGAAGTGCTCGGGATCGGGTCGGTGGTGTTGAAGCTGACTTCGGGAAAGTCTCTGACGCTTCAAGGCGTGAAGCACGTACCTGCTATCACCAAGAACCTGATCTTAGGAGGCCTACTCTGCAACGCAGGTCTCAGGATGGACATCAATGCTGGCCAGATGGTGATTTCTATCAAGAGAACATATTTTGGGAAAGCTTTTTATACCGAAGGAATGTTCAAAATTTAGCTTGTAAATCAGTCCAATGTAATTAATGTGATTAATAAAATTACTCCTTCTGCTTATACTCTCGAGTTGTGGCATAATAGGCTAGGACATGTTCATTGTAAACGAATAAACAGAATGTCTAGTCTAGGACTTATCTCCAAATGTGGGGGTAAGGTAGAGAAATGTGAAGTTTGTGCTCAAACAAAGATCACAAGGAAACCCTTTCCTCTGGTTAATCGAAGTACAGATCTTCTGGAGTTGGTACACTTCGATATCTGTGATTTCAAACAGTTCTCTACAAAGGTCGGGATGAAGTATTTCATAACCTTCATCGATGACTTCTCAAAGTATGCGTTCGTCTACTTGTTGATGGCTAAAGACGAAGCATTCGAGAAGTTCAAGGAGTTCAGAGCCGAAGCTGAGCGGCAGAGTGGACAATAACTCAAAAGAATAAGAAGTGATCGAGGTGGGAAGTACAGGTCTCATAAATTTGCATCATTCTGCAAAGAATATGGAATTGTCAATGAGACTACGGCTCCGTACTCTCCTCAATCAAATGGAGTAGCAGAGAGGAAGAACAGAACGTTAACAGAAATGATTAACTCAATGCTGTTGACGGCTGGTCTTCCTAAGTGCTACTGGGGAGAAGCTGCATTGACGGCCACTTTTATTCTAAATAGAGTGCCTCATGCAACTTCAGACGTTACTCCTCATGAACTCTGGTTCAAGGTCAGACCTAACTTGAATGTCATTCGAGTGTGGGGGTGTCTGGCGTATGTCAAGCTTCCAGATCTAAAGATTCAGAAGCTTGGGACAAGGACTACTAAGACGATCTTCTTGGGGTATGCCGAGAAGAGTGATGCTCGGAGATTTCTTAATATTGAGTCAAATCATATCATTGAATCTCGTGACACAGAATATTTTGAAGACAAATTTACAAGGCACAAGAATATTGTTCTTGCGGATGTTCCGGAGAATAATGAAGGTGCGCAGGTCTTCAATGAAGATGTGGTCCAAGAAGATGTTGTTGTTGAAACAACGGTTAAACCAGAACAAGCTGAGCCGTCAGCTAAGCGTGTGAGGAGGCCGAAGGACTTCGGAAGTGACTTTGTCACCTATCATGTGGAAGCTGATCCGCTTACCTATGATGAGGCGATGAAGACCAGAGACGCGGTTTTCTGGAAGGAGGCGATTGACAATGAAATTGATTCCATCACCTCAAATAACACTTGGGTGTTGGTTGATCTTCCTGAAGGAGCGAAACCCATCGGATGTAAATGGATCTTCAAGAAGAAGATGAAAGCAGACGGAACTATTGACAAGTTTAAGGCTAGGTTGGTAGCCAAGGGGTTTTCTCAGAAGCAGGGGATTGACTATTTTGACACGTATGCTCCAGTATCCCGGATGACCACCATCAGAATGTTGATTGCTCTCGCAGCAATACATAAGATGGTGATACATCAGATGGATGTGAATATGGCTTTCCTAAATGGCGAGCTGACCGAAGAGATTTACATACAACAGCCAGAGGGATTTGTCATCAGGGGTCTTGAAGACAAAGTCTGCAAGTTGGTGAAATCTTTGTACGGTATTAAACAGGCTCCCAAGATGCGGCATGAGAAATTTGATAAAGTTATAAGGTCAAATGGCTACATGGTCAGCGATACGTACAAGTGTGTTTACACGAAGTTCGCTGGTGGAAGAGGTGTGATCGTTTATCTGTACGTGGACGACATGCTTATCCTAGGTACGGATATTAGATGGGTCACAGAGACAAAGAAATTCATCTTAAGCAAGTTCAGTATGAAGGACTTGGGGGAAGCTGATGTGATCTTAGGGATCAAGATCATCCGGACAGACACTGGACTAGCGCTATCACAGTCTCATTATATTGAGAAAATGATCACTCGTTATGGGTATCGAGATCATCCAGGGATCGATACGCCATACAGGTGTGATCTGAAGCTGAAGCCTAATTCAGGGGAAAGCGTCAGGCAGCTGGAGTATGCAAGCGTAATCAGAAGTTTGATGTATGCTACTAATGCCACAAGGCCTGACATAGCTTTCGTCGTGGGAATGCTGAGTCATTTTATGAGCAACCCAGGTGCTGAACACTAGAAAGCTGTGAAATGGGTTATGAGATATCTCAAGAAGACTCAGACATATGCACTGTACTACAGCGGAGATCCGCCGGTAGTGGAAGGCTTCAGTGATGCCAGCTGGTGCTCGGAGGTGGAGAGCGAGAGGTCCACAGGTGGATTCATTTTCACAATGGGTGCAGCTGCTATATCGTGGAAGTCGAAGAAGCAGACTATGCTCTCGCGGTCATCCATAGAATCTGAGTTCTTTGCACTTGATACCGCAGCCGAAGAAGCATAATGGCTTCGGAAGCTCATGTATGATCTTCCAGTGGTTGAGGCACAAATACCGGCGATACCGATATACTGCGACAACCAGGCGACTGCAACGGTGGTATCAAATGACCTCTTCAACGGGAAGAAGAGGACTGTGCGGTTGAAGCACAGGGCAGCACACGATCTTATCAAGATAGGTGTTATTGCAGTGATTGATGTTCGGAGTCAAGAGAACCTGGCAGATCCGTTCACCAAGGGCCTCAAGTGCCAGCTGGTCGATGACACAGCTTGTAAAATAGGCTTGAAGGTATTCTGATATTATATTATTGTATTCCTACCATAAAGTTTTATGCTATTAGTTCAAAGATTTATCTACTAGGCATCTAGCTTTTGGTTCAAGGGAGGACCACTAATCGAAAGAATATCAAGAACGGTGGGTACATCTTCTATTGGGCATGGAGAGGTTACGGACCTATAAACACTGTTGTCTACTATTGTTTTCTGCGAAAAATGGTTCCAGTGGGAAGGTTGGCTTAATTGCCTTAATGAGTTCTCAGGCAAAGTGAATGCCTGGTGTGCTTTATAGGAAGCACGGTAGAGCAGCACAACAAGGAGTGAAACTCCATGCTACAGTAGGGTGACTCCACGATGAGGTTCCTATATGTGGGGTGCTGCCAGGAATAGGATAAAGCCTCGGCTTTGTAGGCCAAGTCATAGCGGCGTAGCACCGCAAATAGGCAGTTAGCCTAATGTTGTATATTAAAATAAAGAGGGGTGTAGTCAGCACTACAAAGAGGAGGAGTTTCTCATGTTACAGTGGCACGACACCACGATGAGGTACCCGATTAGGGATAAAGCCTCGGCCTTGCAAGCCATGTCGTTGCGGCGTAACATCGTAAGGGAGCCTAAGGCTTCATGCTGGGTAGTTTGGCACTACAACGAGGCAGTTGCCTCATGCTACAGTAGTATGATACTACAAAGGTTCCCAGATATGGGGTGATTCCCAGGGAGGGGTAATGCCTTGGCTTCGGGCCATGTTATAGCAGCATAGCACCGCAAGGGAAGCGCAAATCGCTTCATGCCATGTCTCTTTATAATGAACTCACCTATAGTGTATGGACAAAGAGATATCAGGCCGTCTCTTGAGGGTAAACTTGTAGACGCCCAAAATTATACACTGAAATCAGGCTGGCACAGGCCTTTAATGTGTAGCCAGAAGCACATGTAACTACATTATGTGAGTGGAAAGAATTTCAGCTATGATGCAGAATTCAAGGCTTAGTCCATTCTTGTATTATAGTCTGATTTTTGACCCATACGGGAAGATTCAAGTCGTCAGCGACATCTCTCCTAATGCATGATGGACAGTTACTGTGGGGAACACTTATACCCATATATAGAGATATGTGGGGGATTGTTGGAGTTTTAGTTTTTCCTTTAGAAAACTTTAGTCCCACATCGAAAAAAACAAAGAGATTGTATCTCTATATATTAGCTTTGCTATTATTGGAGATGCACATGTGGTGTGGAGGTGCACATGGGTTTGCCATTTGGGGTTATTTTTCTAATAGGAAAAAGGCTAAAATCAATAATTAAAACATTCATGCTTTTTGCTCTTGGGAAATTTATTTCCATAGGAGCTAAGCCCCGTAGGGGCTTAGCGACTCGGACTCGGACTCGGACTCGGATTCAGACTCGGGCTCATGGGCTCATGAGGCGTAATGTGGCATTTTATTGGCGCACTTTGCACTTAGCACGTCAGTATCGTCGCTAGGCGCATAGTACGCTTTAGTTGCGCTCGTTGTGCGAGCCACTTGCGCTGCCACGTTTTGCAAGCCCAGTTGCGTTGTCCAGTTGCGTATGCCCAGTTGTGCAAGCCCAGTTGTGCTGCCCAGGTGCGCTCCCAGGTTGCGCTCAGGTTGAGCTTGGGTGCGCTGGGTTACGCTGGGTTGTACTGGGTTGCGCTGGATTGCGTGGGTTACTCGAGTTGTGCAGGCGCACTGGTTGCGCTGCGTGCGCCATGTGCGCAGTGCGTGCAGTGCGCGCAGTGTGCGCAGTTCAGTACGCGCTCTGTCGTACAGAGTGCAAGGAGCACGGGGTGTGTACAGTTGGCGCAACTTGCAGTAGAACGTGCGTTTGCATGTTCTGGGCGGTTGCTACATGTTCGGAGTGGTTTTTACCACATCCCTAACTTTGTGGCAATCGAACAGTTGCTGCAGGGCCTATATAAGGCATCCTTTCTCTCTCTCAAGGCTAATTACAGAATAGTAAGAGAAGCCACCACAGAAAGTTTACGAAGTGTTTTTTAGCACAAGTAAACAGAGAATTCAGAAGTGTTCTTTAACACAGTTCTGAACGAAATTTGCTTACGAATTCCAGCAGCCTTCGAGAGAGAGAGGAGAGGCGCCGCACCAGCGTTGCTTTTGCACGGGAGTTCGTGTCCATCCGAGGAGTCAGAAGAGCAGGAGTGTTCCAAGTTCTCCGACGAACTTGCTGGTTCCTGGAAGCTGTTCGTGTAGGGCGAATAAAGCTTTGAGCAACGGTGATTATTCATCCCAGCAGAAGTTCTTCCATCTTTCGTCAGTCACCTTCTTTGTTGCTGCCAGTAATTCTGATTGTATCTTCTTTTTAGAAGTACTACGATCGATTGCTGTTGTTTACGAAATCTTTTTAGATTCTCGTAATTCAGAAATTCAGAATCACCTTCCTTGAAGTGTTGATTTGAAACATTATTTTTTACAATTGTTTTATTTTCTCAATTTTCCATCGAAAAACTGTGCCCCGGCGATAACAATATGCAGGTATAAAAAATCTCTGATCAGATCTCATGTTCTTGCTGAGCACAAGGTATAACTCGGTTGGTGGAAAATTTGTAGTATATTTTTGCTTCACATTGGAATCAAATAAGAACGTAAATTGAAGTCCATTAAGAGTGTCAAATTAGATCACATGCAATCGCTATAATTTAGGATGTAAATTGAAGTCAACTAAGAAAGTCAAATTAGTTGTTTTAGCTTCAAACTGTTGTTAGCTCTAGTTCACCATCTTAGGATTTTTATTACAATGTTTTCAGGAAGAAGAGAGGATACAAAAGAGTGTAGGGGTACCGAAGAAACTGAAGCAACCAAGAAGGTGCAATACACTTGTGAAGTGTGTGATGCAACTTTCAGGAAACCTGCTTATCTGAAACCATATGCAGGGCCACTCTCTAGCGGTGAGTCACTTTACCTGCACATAAATTTTATTAGTTTGTGGATATCTTTTAATCTTTTTCCTTCACGTGGTATATTCCGTGTTGTTCGTTTGTAAATGCTTGTTTATTGTGTTTTTCATTGCTTTGTTGGATGTCTGTTTTCCATGCTTGTATAATTGCATGTTATGAAAATTTTCCAATGGCTATCTTTCTAACAAATTTGAGGTAATAGTAAAAGGTGTGAATAGTTTCTTGAATTTTAATCGTATTGCTTTTTTTTTCCAGCCATATATTGGTTTTGCAAATTTATTATTTTCAACTGTCCAGCCTCATGTTATGGAACTCTTCTTCGATGGTGCAAATCGAAGCATTGATTGATATGAACATTTATCGACCATTTCTGTTTTATGCAACTCTAATTATGTAATAAAATGTACATCGATTTACATTATTCTTGCATTTATTTCTTTAGAAGTAGTAGAACAGATGCAAATAGTACAATCTAGGAATCTCCTGGGACCTCTTGAACTTGAAGAAATGCATGATGATGAATTCTCTTCGGGAGAGGGTGAAATTGAGGGTGAGAAGCTCTATACTAGCTCAGAACTAGGTTGTGGGAAGTCATTCAAGTATCAATTTGATGAATATTTTCAAAAGCTTTTGATCGAGAGTTGCATATTTCTCTTTTAATTTTGTTCTTGCATACAATTATATTTCTCTCTCCACATGTATGTGTGTATATACTTATATGACTATGTTGTGAATTATGTTCATTAGGTATCAAGGACATGTGCTTGCGAAATACCTGGTTCATAAATAGTACCATGTTATTCAAATTCCAAATACTCCACTAATTTGATCTTAATCTATATTCATATGGTTCAAAATGGCAATGCCCAATTGTGGAAGGCTGTGTTGCGTTCCTGACGAGAAGACAATCTCTGAGGACGATGTGGTCTACGCTGTGGTACTATCTAGATTCACCATTTTTCCCTTTTGTTATCTCTGCTATGATTGTTCCTCTAGAAGTGAACTGAACCGATGAGAGATGCCAATCATTTTTTTGCATAACATAGGATCTCACTTACAAGTCATTTATCAGAAAGTTCTACTATTTTCCCTCCTTCCGTTTGAATGCTAAGTTTGTTCAGAGCTCTATGGTATGGATTCTGGTTAATTTTGAATCTGAGATGTGTTAGGAATTCTATAGGTGAAAGGCTGAATTAGTTCACAAAGGATATTTGTTGTTTAATGATAGAAAATAGCCAACTTGTTCCTCCAGATAGGAAGAAAAGTTTCAATGATAGAGACATATCATACTTCTTCAGACATAACTGGATTCATTGGAGATTCTTATACAACTTGTATAAGTCCTAAATAGATAGTAACCTTCACCTTTTTATTTTATTTTAATATGTTCCATTATTCGCCCCAATGAGTACTTCTCGATGCTCATGTTGTCGGAATGCCATTAGGTTTTACATGAACTTGTCATCCATATTTTAGATGTTCATCATTAGATAATTAATATAATATCATGCTTTGAGTACAATTTTATAACTTATATTTAATGACTGCTTTTTAGCTGATTCAAATTGTATTTTCCCATCTATTCTCGAGGAGAGTTATTTTTGTGTTTGATCATAATTATACTACCTTCCCCTCTAAACTATCTATGTTATTGCTAATTGGAACATTAATAAGTTGCTTCCCTGGATCTTGAATATTTAATGATCATCTGATTTATCACTACCTTGCTATGGTTCTTGTCTGCTTCCCTGCATCGTGAATATTTAATGATCATCTGATTTATCACTACCTTGCTATGGTTCTTGTCTGCTTATGTTACAATTTAAGTCTGGTTAGTTTATATGAAAATAAGTCAAATGTATATGCTGATCATTTAACTTCTTATATGATGGTCTCATGACGAAAATAATGAAGTACCCAACTTAATTCATATTAAGATTATTGGCTCGTGCACCAGTTGGAAGTATCTGAGATATGTTCTATTTTTTTTTTTTTTGCTTTGTATCTTAGCCAATGGATATTGCAGGCTAGAGATGAAAATGGGCCGGGGAGGGTATGTTTTTGGGTTAAACCTGGCTTGTAACGATAGTGCACAGTGCCCTAAAGATCCCTACCTAGACCCAACGGGTTCTATAAATGAAAGGTCCAGACCCGGAGCCATTTGGTTTGGCTCATGTTGGGGTCTAATTAGGAATTTCTTTTTCGGCATAATCATGTAGGTTTGATCCTAGGATCAGTAAAAGCACCAGAGGAGTAGGCATTTCGAACCTCTATATCACGAGGTGAGGAGAGATGAAGGGATTGGGAGATGAAGAAAGTGGGGTTCATGGAGAGGTAGGGATAAAACATGAAGAGAGGATAAAGATGAATACCTCTAGGTTTTAACCATATAAACACAACCACCAGATTTGAGTCGGTTTGGGCTTCGTTCTTGGTTTGTTTGGGCATAAGATTAAAAATATGTGACACCATATCGGTATGTCACCGGATCATTTTTTTGCTGGCTAGTTTATTTTAAATCTAAATAGATCTCCAAAAATCTGTATATGATCAATGATATGTGCTTTATCTTTGGAAACAAGAAAGATCCTTAATGATCTCCTCTAACTCCATGATACTCTCCTTATCTAACCTAACCTAACCACACATTCTTATCCCTTCTAATATATAATAAGCATCCACAATTCCACCATGACAATAGAGAAGACTAACACATGAGACTCCAAATATCTCCCCTCGCTCTTTCATTCCTATTTTTACCATTTTATTCCATAATCAAACCCACCACACTCACTACACGACCCTCATACCAAGCCGCCATTGACTCTGCTTGTTGTTGATGGGTGGAACACAAATCCAATAGGTAGTTCTGATAATTTGTCTCACCCCATCACAGAGGTCGCTAGGACATGACTCGTGCATTGGCCATTTGTGCATCATCCCTTAGCCCAACTTGCTCCTATGGTTCACACAAATTTACACGTGATAGAAGCACTCAAATGTCAACCAAGCAAACTCTCTTCTCATATCCAATATGTAACTAAATCTTGGCTTTTATAATGTGTATGTAATCACATATATATACATATCTATCTGTGTCTTTTTCTCCATCTTGGAATGTAGTAATAATGTTCATTAGTTCCTCAGTTGAAACATCAGAACATGTGCTAATTTCTTACTGGCTTACAGGCCCATTATGGTAAATCAATGTCCACAGACAGGGGTGGGATTATAATGCCTCCGACATTATCTTTTTAGAAACTAATATACTATATACACCCACTAAATCAAATGAATTTCCTTGATAAATCTCCTCTCCTAAGGGTGATTCCTGCATTCTCAACCCTGGGAGTACTGTGTAAGGACTTCTTTGAACGGATATGGACATGACAAGAAAGAGGAAAACATTGATCTGATATTGCACTTGGAGTGTCTATGTATGTTGGTGTCTATGTCAAGTCCGACATCCATGCATGGGAAAGAAAAAATTTTAGTGTCCAAAAACATGCATATGGTTTGCTTTGTAACTTATTATTTTGCCATCTTGAGTTTTTCCTTATCTTCAGCTCAGACATAGGTCAAATATGCTTTGAACATACATTGTCTATGTATGTTTTAGAGTGATCTATGCATGTATCTATGGGCATGGATTAAGGCAGATATTGCTCGGTCTTTCTATAGTAGATATGCATGAGAAGTATTCCCTAATTAGGGCAGAACTTGCTGTTGGCATTAAAATTGTTACAAGGAGTATCTATCATGTTATGTTTGTTCACTTTCACATGTTGAAGGTTGATATGAACTTGATACTAGTAAATAGATTACGGGGTTATTTCATAGTATAGCTAAGTTTATTACCATATCCTTGCAGGAAGTTACAGTTAAAGTATTTTTGAAGCAGGAATATTCAGATGATGTTATATTTCGTTTTAGAAAATAGGTAACTTGCAAAGCCAATTCACAATTTTCTCTTTGATGAATATGCTACCTATCTACTTTAACTTGGTATATGACAAAGGCAGCATACTTTATTCCAAAAGTAGTTTGTTAGCGAATGTGGCATCTCCTTATCTTTATGGTTTACTGGTAAGGGTTGTTTTTGTAATGTATACATGAACATAATTTGCCTATGATCTAAATCTTGGAAGAACTGTACAGTTCTTGTTAATGCATCATCTGGAATTAGTTGTACAAAATTTACTTGTGAGTTGTGAGAATCAGACATATTAGCATGTTGAAGGACAGAAGACTAGTGAACCTACCTTGTATCAACTATTTTACTCCATGGTGTCACAAATGTGAAACTAATTGATGCATGCAATTCTGTTGGAAGCTTTCCTGGAAACAAAATTAGTTGTACAACATGGGCACATTATCACTCAATTCCCTCTCAATGGTGTTTTCAAAATTTTTAATGATTGGTGATAATATATTATGGGATATCTATGATCTCGTGATTTAACCAGTTGTCTTATTCTCGTGCATAATGATTTTGGTTGCAGTCTAAAGTCGAGGAGCGTTACATTTCTCCGTATGGCTATAAAATGTTCTACATGCATTTGAGTTCTCACTTGCAACACATTATTGATATTGGTTTTGGATGTTGGGGTAAGGAGGAACCTTTGCTTGCAAGAATGGCATGCATTTCTCTTGAAACATTGTCTGAAGAAAAAAGAAAGATTGAGATATAGCGGAAGCAGGGTGTTTGGTGCTCTGTAGAATATAATAAGTAGTTTCTCATTTCCTGAATACATTTGGTATGTTGCTATTGATAAAGCCATTAGCGCCATATATTCTTTACATCTACTCGTGAAGCTTTTCTTTTGTTGCTGATGTGGTGAGAAAGTCTTTCTTCTATTTTGGTTATAATGGAAGTGATGGAGTGTCATATGGATCAGATGAGCAAATCAATTTCCTTTCTATAGTATATGATGTGCATGGAAAATATATTCAATTTTTTTTTCAAATGGCCTTACTTATACCAACGTTTTTGTTAAACGATGGATAATTGATTGGAAAAAGTTGGGAAAGCTAATTCCAACATTTTTGCAAAAGGTTGGAAAGAAGTTTAGTTTCCAACATTTTTGTAAAATGTTAGAAAATTGTTACCCATTATTGTTCGGTTTTCGATGTTTATTAAACGTTGTTGCAAACGTCGTCTTTACCTATATCAACGTTTATATGAAACGTCGTAAATTCTCGACTACAGCAACGACGATGTTTGTCGAAAATATTGAACAAACGTCGGGTCAATCTATGCCAACGTTTTGATCTTTTTTTGACGTTTATAAAACGTTGGAAAAGATCAATTTTCTTGTAGTGAGAGTTTTGCTTCTTGCTAAACCAAGAGACTAAAGCTTTGCCTAATAAATGACACGTGTCGCTGGTACTTTTGCGGTCGACTTTGAATGCAGCAAAATCAGCATCCGAATAATCGAGTAGGTCAAAGGATGTGGTTTTGGGATACCACAAGCCTACAGTAACAATGCCTTTAAGGTATCGAAAGATACGCTTAACTGTGGTCATGTGTGATTCATTAGGGTTGGCTTGATATCGAGCACATAGGCAAACACTAAACATTATATCTGGGCGACTATCAGTTAAATAGAGGAGACTACAAATCATACCTTGATACTTATGTTGGTCGACTGGTTTGCCGCTATCATCAGGTTCTAGTTTAGTTGTAGTAGCCATCGGAGTACTGATTGATTTGATGTTGTCAAGATCAAATTTCTTCAGCATGTCCTTTGTATACTTTGATTGATTGATGAAGACTCCTTGTGAGTTTTGTTTGACTTACAATCCAAGGAAATAGTTAAGCTCCCCTATCATGCTCATCTCGAACTCATTTTGCATACGCTTGGCAAATTCTTGGCGTAATACCTCATTAATAGACCCAAAGATGATGTCATCTACATAAATTTGCACTAATAGAATTGTGTCATCAATTGATTTTATAAAGAGTGTCGTGTCAATCTTTCCTTTTAAAAAGCACTTTTCAAGTAAGAAAGTGCTTAGGCGTTCATACCAAGCTCGAGGGGCTTGTTTGAGGCCATAAAGAGCTTTCTTTAGATTGAAAACATGACCAGGAAACTTATAGTTTTCAAAACCAGGTGGTTGCTTTACGAAAACTTCTTCTTTAATAAAACCATTTAGAAAAGCACTTTTAACATCCATTTGATTTTTTTTGAAATTTTGAAAATTTGCTAAGGCAAAAAGCATACTGATTGATTCCAGTCATGCAACAGGAGCATACGTCTCATCGTAGTCGATACCTTCCTCTTGGTTGTATCTTTGAGCTACGAGACGTGCTTTGTTACGTGTGACTGAACCGTCCTCGTTAACTTTGTTACGAAAACCCATCGAGTACCAATGATCGAATGATCAGCAGGTTTAGGAACAAGTTCCTAACCTGATTTCTTTCAAATTGATTGAGTTCCTCTTGCATTACATATATCTGAAATTTATCATAAAAAACTTCTAAAACATTTTTAGGTTCTATTTGAGAAATAAAAGCAGTGCTAGCTATAGAATCTCTAACGGATGAATGAGTACTTACTCCTTTTGATACCTCACCTATTATCAAGTTTTCTGGATGTTCTGGTGTGAAGCGGAACTTCTTTGGTAAGCTATCCATAGAACTGGTTCCAGATGATGTATTCTCAGGGGTAGGAGTTATTGATTTGATATGAACATCATCGTCGTCATCAAGAACAGTTGCTGAACTATTATTCTCATCAAAAGTAACATTAGCAGATTCTTCAACAATCATCGAGCGTTTGTTGAACACTCTGTATCCTTTACTCTTGGCAGCATAACCAAGAAAAATACCTTCGTTAGATTCGGCATCAAACGTGCCTAAGTTTTCTTTGGTATTCAGGATAAAGCAGCGACAACCGAACATTCTAAAATAAGAAATAGTTGGGATTCTACAAAACCAAAGTTCATTCTGCCCAAAAATATTTCGGAAGTGAAAATTGATTTAACATGACTCTGGCCATTTCGACAAGAGTTCTATTCTTTCGCTCCATAACACCATTTTGTTGGAGAGTTCTAGGATACGAAAATTCACGATTAAAACCATTTGAATCACACAACTTTTTGAAATCAAAGTTTTCGAATTCGTCGCCATAATCACTTCGGATTCGAGGAATCATGAAGCATTTTTCATTTTGAACCTTTTTAGCAAAAACTTCGAAAATGAAAATAGTATCACTTTTGTTTGAAAGAAAGAAAATCCAAGTAAAGCGAGAAAAATCATCAACAACCACAAAGGCATAGAGTTTTTCACCAAGACTGGCTACTCTACTAGGACCGAACAAATCCATATGAAGAAGTTGCAAGGGTCTAGTAGTAATTACAGAGTTGATGGATTTAAAAGAGGATTTAGTTGTTATCCCCAGTTTTCGAATTAGGGGTATTTTCGTCATTTTCCAAGTTTTATAATTTTTGGGAATTTTATTTGATTTTATAGCATTTTAGGGATTTGGTTGTTTTAGTTTGAATTTTATCCAATTTGGACTTAAGTTGGAGACCCGGGTAGTCTGGACACTAGTGGGACCCACATACTAGTTGGGCTTGGCCCACATGCCATCCTAACTAGGCTAGAAACCATAAACCATACTCCCATGGCTTAACTAGTCATTTAGAGGCATAATTAGTCAATTTGGAGTTAAACCAAACCAAATCTAATGGGTTTGGAGACCTAATGGGTCTCCACCCAAACCCATTAAGACCCCCCCAATGGCCGGCCATGTATAGGCAAAACTCCTCCCTTTACTTCACTCCAAAGTAAACTCTCTCTCTCTTCATTTCATTTCTTTCTTTTGAAGCTTCTTCTTCCTCAAGGAAACCAATTCTAGGTATGCTCATTAACCCCCCATAAATTTCCTCTCTTGCATTTATTCCTTCACAATAAATGTGGAGGAGACCATTCTCTACTTAATGACCATAGCTTTTATAGGTTTTCCAAAAACCTAGTTTAAGGATTTATTAGGGGTTTTCCTTTTTAGAGAGAAATATATATATATATATATATATATATATATATATATATATATATATATATATATATATATATATGTGTGTATATAGATTCATATATGTGTGTGTGTGTGTATCTGTTTATATATATAGATATGTGTGTGTATGTATTTATATATATAGATATGGATGTGTGTGTGTGTGATTTTAGAGGGAGAGAATGAGAGTTTGGGAGAGAGGAATAGAGTAGAAGAAGAAGGAATAAGAAATAGCAGCAGCAGCAGTAGGAAGTAGAGCAGCAGCAGTAGTAGGAAGTAGAACAGCAGCAGCAGTAGGAAGTGGCAGCAGCAGCATAAGCCCAGTAGCAGCAGCGGCAGTTTAGGCATTAGGAGCAGCAGTGGCAATAAGAAGGAGACGAAGAATAAGAAGAAGGAGACGGAGAATGCGGAGAAGGAGACGGAGAATAAGGAGAAGGAGACGGAGAATAAGGAGAAGGAGACGGAGAAATAAGAGGCAGAGAATAAGGAGAAGGAAACGGAGAAATAAGAGACGGAGAATAAGGAGAAGGAGACGGAGAATAAGAAATAAGAGAAGGAGAATAAGGAGAAGGAGACAGAGAATAAGAAGGATAAGACGGAGAATAAGAAGAATAAGACGGAGAATAAGGAGAAGGAGACGGAGAATAGGGAGAATAAGATGGAGAATAAGGAGAAGGAGACAGAGAATAAGGAAAAGGGAATGTAGGAAATCAAATTAGAGAGGGTTTGTGAGTGAGTCGAATTTAGTGAAAGGGTGAAATTGAGTTCCGAATGTCGGAACGCGCCCAAAATTGGATGAAACTTAGATTATGTAAATTAGATTTTTGTGGGTAGGCCAACTCTTGACCCCGTTTGACTTTCTTCGACTTGTTTTGACTTGATATAACTTGATTTGACCTAGATTTGACTTGACAGGACTTAGTGTGACTCAGTGAGACCTAGTTTGACCTAGATTTCATATCATTCATTGTGAATCATTCTTAAACTTGTTTAAACCTAAATTAACACACAGTATCTCATCTTTAGGTTTCGAATTACCGCTCTGAGCATTGATATACCCTACAGCTCCGGACAGCAGGCGAGTACATTCACTGATAGTTTTCATTGTCTTGATATTTGCTATATCCGATTCAGTCGTAGTGTCTTACTTGATTCTCAGTCACGATAGTTCACAGACTAGTACACGTTGGATCACGGCATGAGATGTTGTTCCTGGATTTCTGGGTATATTGGTACACTTCCTGTCTTGTTCCCTGTACTTGTATAGACACCGATTTCTAAGGAGATTTGCTACCATCTTACAGAATCACGTACCATGACGTGTCATGTCCAGATCCATTGTACTATTCGGGGATGGGGAATTATTAGGGGCTACGTGATCCAGGCCACCCTGTCACTAATCTTGTGCTCGTGCCACTCTCCCCTCACGAAGGGTGTAGAGAGATCCCTTGCCTTGTGCTCGTTATCCAGGTTGGCCGGCATGACTTTCCGTTGAGGTTACCGCAGATTGTCGGGCCAAGTGGATAGCCTGTCCTGTCACTTATCCGAAGTCGATCACATATCGCTCTAATAATTTAAGTCATATTTTATATTTACTTTATCTTATCGTATATCCTGCTCTGTTCTACATTCAGTACTTTCTCACCATGCTATGATATACAGTTACTCACATGTTTTTACATGCCTCTATGATGTACCTTGATTGGAGACTAAGCTCTGCTCGGGAGAAGAGTTATAACCCTGGTCCTTGTTTGTTTTAAGGGTTGTAACTCAGCTTCCGAACGGTTCCCAAGTTTTCATATATCTTTGTCTTGTAGTTCATTATATTGTCTCTTATAGAATTTGTCAATTCATATGGAACTGCTGTTAGTGCTTGTACTTGCTCATTTTTCTGACAGGATACCGTTATGATATATTATAGATGATTCTGAGGCGGACTGTTCGACCTATTATGGGCTCGAGTTAGATAGAGTAGTCCAGGACCGTGGCCTTATAGTAGAGCCACTAGATTTTGTACTCCCGGAGTAGTGTAGATTAGCTAGGTTTGACTGGACTGCGATCCAGCTAGTTTTATCAGACTGTAGCCTCTATATTATATTTTGAGACCCTGTGATGTTGTATATATCTGGGCTTGTGTTACCGACTGGACTTATTCCTTTTCATCTATCATATATTATCCTTCTGTGCTATCTACCTTAGTTTTATTCTGTGATTGAGACTGTATTGTTATGTCACCTCCATTCGGAGAGTATATACTGTACAGGTACCTTTAAACTGTTAGTCGTAGTATTTACAGACGTTATATACTGCGTTCTACTGCCGATACTGCGGCGTAGGCTGGACGTACCCACGTGCTCGTGCCCCTCAATTGGGTGTGGGTCGTGACATTAGTCGCCTTATTTTTTTCACATTCGGCACATACCGTATCCTTTTTGAAAGTAATGTCGGGTAGCCCTCTTAATAGCTTCTTGGTTGACATTTTTGATATGGTATCCCTGTTTGCATGTCCAAGATGCATATGCCATAATAATCTTTCATCCTTGTGAGCGTAGAGGCATCTTCCTACATTGTTAGTATCTTTCGAGAGATAGAATATATAGATGTTATCTTCCCTTATCCCTTTAAAAGCGATGTCTCCAGTTGATCTATCGTATATAGAGCATTTAGTTTTCCTAAAGTTAATATCATATCCATTGTCAGCAAGATGACTAATGTTGAGCAAGTTATGCTTTAACTCTGTTACTAAACAGACATCTTTAATGATAGGAAAGGGAGGACTACCAATAGTACCGTTACCTATGATATAACCTTTTAGATTATTGCCGAAGCATACATATCCTTCCCTTTTCATCGATAGTGTTGCGAAAAGATTTGCATTTCAAGTCATATGTCGCGAGCACCCACTATCAAGAATCTATTTGCTTCTAGAAGTTGAAGGAAGGTCCACCTACACCACGAGCAGAAGTGACCTTTGGTACCCAAATTCTTGAGGGTCCTGAAAAGTTAATCTTCGGTACCCATGCATACAAGTTTAAATCAACTAATCTTCTGAATCTACATTGTGGTGAAGTGTGTCCATACTTACCACAGTAGTGACATGTAGCATGCATGTTTGTGTTAGGAGTAGGACGATAATGATGTCTATGTGTGGGTGATTGATGTGTTGCATGATAGTATGTGTACATAAAAGCGTATTTGTGTGCAGCATATGTATGTGTGTTTTTCCTATGTCGTGTATTCTTGTATTGAGTGGTCTTGTGTCTTATGTGAGTGCTGTGACTGTGAGACTGAGGCAATATACATTTTTTTTATATTTAGCAGTCAAGGCACTAATTCTTACAGCTGCAGTATTATACTTCTTTTTCTCTTCCGTGAGCTCTTTGTTGAGTACGATAAGGTCATGTGTTTATTTCTCAATACGAGATTCAGCATCGTGTAAGCTTAATTTAAGCTTGGATAATTCCTCAGTGTTATCAGTGGGAGATTTGTCTCTAACATTATCAAGCAAGCATGATAGTCTATGAATATCAACTTCATGAGTCTTGATCTTATCCTTTGCATGTTTGTACTTGCTAAGTAACTTCTTGTGATCTTCAAGTAAGTCACTAAAAGCATCTCCAAGTTCATCAAAAGTAAAGTCATCAAGTGGATCATTTGTTACCTTGCCGGACGTTGCCATTAGGCAGATGTTTGCAATATCTTGGGGAGTGTCCTCTTCTTTTTTTTTTGAGTCACCGGCTTCGGTTTCATGCCAGATGCTTGTGTTGGCATACTTTCGAGAGGATGGCCTCTTGTATGATCTTTCATATCGGCTCCCTTTCTATGCTATAGGGCAGTCTTTCTTGACATACAAGCCCCATCTTTTTACAGCCGAAATAGATAGGCTCTTCATCGTCGTCTTTGTGTTGTTTCTTCTTTCTTTGATTGAAACATAGAAACTTCTTGAGGTTGCGAACCATAAGCACTTGATCATCACCATTTGAGTCATCATTGTCTGTTTCATCTGGAGCAGTCTTTCGATAATGAGCTCTTAGAGCGATTTCTTTTTCCTTCGGAACAGATTCTTCAAAGTCCTTGAGGTCGAGCTCAAGCGTCATTAGTTTTCCCACCAGAGTTTCCAGAGACATGGTGGTGAGATTATTGCCATCGATAATTGTTGTGGCTTTGGGGTTCCAGTTCTTCGTTAGTCCCCTTAGCACCTTGCGTATCTTCTCATGGTTGGAGTAGTCCTTACCGAAGGAAGATAGTGGGTTGACGATGTCGAGGAATCTAGTGATCATTTGTTTGATCGTCTCATTGGGCTTCATCTTGAATTCTTCGTACTGCTGTGTTGGCCGACTGATTTTCAATTCCTTGACTTGAGTGGATCCTTCATGAGTCACTTCTAGAAGCTTCCATTTTCGTGGGAAATGGAACACGTAGATACCCTGTTGAATTTAGTCCTATCTATAGCACAGAAGAGAGCATTAGTAGCCCTAGCATCTAGACTAGCCTGTTTTTTTCTTGATCAGTGTATTTGTCATAGGGTTTCTCTATGAGATTCCCCTCAATAAAAATTCTAGCAGGCTTCTCATAACGATCTGTGACTATGGTCCATAAGTCAAAGTCTAGAGATTTCAGATAGAAACTCATTCATGTCTTCTAGTAGGTGTAGTTGGTTCCATCAAATAGGAGTGGCCTACTAGTGGACTGTCCTTCACCATAGTTGGTGAAAATCGGTTGTGTGGTTGCCATGGATCAGCTCTTAGGATGTTAATCCTTTATTAAGAGACCGGAGCTCTGATACCAATTGACGTAACGTGTAGGCAACTCTAGAGGGGGTTGAATAGAATTTGTGTCAATAATGACCAATTAAAAATTAACTCTATGCTAAGTCCAAAAGCAACTATATAATCAGAGAGTAATAATGCAAAAAATATAAGAGTTTAGAAGAGCACACGCAAACACAACGATATAACCTAGTTTTCCTCGTGGAGGACTAGTTCAGACCTGAGAACTCTAGCTCAGGATTGAAATCTACTATTTGTGAAATAGGGTACACACGTGCCTTTACTCAGAAGAGCACGCCAACTTCTTGAAACTTCACAGAGGTGAAACTTGGAATTTTTCAAGTGACTTCCTTTCAACTCTTGCACAGAACTTCTAGCGGAATCGCACTGAGCAAGGTGTTACTAAAAATCAGGTGTTACTAAAAATCAGGTTACTAAAAATCGGCCAGAATTCTGTCCTAAATATTTAAAAATTCGAACATTGGACATCTCGTAGCAAGGTGTTACTAAAAATCAGGTTGCTAATTTTTAGGGGCACAGTTCGGCCCAAGTTCTGCCTTTGGCAGAGTTCGGCCCGAACTCTATCTTCCTCAGACCAAAAGTTCTAAATGGGCTAGAGTGGTTTGTTTGGTTCAAGGATTGTTTTGTTTTGTATGGTGGAGCTTGAAGAAGTATGTCTAGGGGTTGAGATGACTCAGTGCGACTCAACATACATTTTTCTAGACTCAATAAATTGAAAAATTATAGACTGAGAACAAATACATTTGCAATGTAACAGTTTTGTTGACAATGTCTGTCTTGAACTTGATACATTGTATTGGATCGTAGATGATGTCCTGTCTTGAACTTGATGTGTCGTATTGGATCATATCAGTAATTATTTTTGTTAATTCTCAAAATCAGGTTGACTGTGATCCAGTTTGGGTCAACATCTACCACTCATTCACCTATACTCTATCTCAGACATATATTTTGGTACACATAACATACATACAACTCACCCAATGTACTACACACAAGCATACCCATACCAGTCTCTCACATGTATACTGGCCTATGGCCTATCCCTGTATTGCCTTCAAGTAAGAGACTCGCCCAGCTGTAATAGGAAGCAAATGCAAGCCTAAAGCAGTGTTGCCTGCTGACCTACTGGCCAGCCCTAACCCATGTTTGCTACTATACTAGCCAAAACAATGCAACCACAATAGCCAAGCTCCCTGCCTGTGCAAGGAGCAAAGTCTTCTCTCCTGTGCATCCAGTACACAGGAACTTGCCAACACAAGGGGAAAACCCATGATCCTGTCCTAAGCAGGGCACACAAACCTGTGTGTAAGATAGCACACTGGTTGTAGTGGCCAAGCCACTTGCCCTGCTGCTAAGGGGAGGGAAACCCCTTACCTCTAAGTCCCTGGAGCGAGTTGGAGAAGTTTCCTACATATTGGCATTGCCACCATCACTAGAGGGAGTGCATGATATATTTCACGTGTCTCTGCTGAAAAGATATGTGGTAGATAGCAGTCATGGGCTCGATCACTATAAAACCGTAGTTGGACCAAGCTTGTCATTGTAGAAGCATGAAAATTTTAGTAGTCTTGACAATCATACACCCAAGCCAGAACATGCCATGCACCCACTACATCACGAGAAGACGGTCCATGCTTCTTTCAAAGTATTTCGAACTCGTTCAAGTATCGAAAACTTTGAAGGGGGTCTTATAGAAGCATGAAAATTTCAGCAGTCTTGACAACCATGCACCCAAGCCAGAACATGCCATGCACCCAAGCCAGAACATGCTATGCGCCCAAGTCACCAGAGCATGCTATGCGCCCAAGTCACCAGAGCATGCTATGCGCCCAATTAACTAGAACATGCTATGCGCCCAAGTCACTAGAGCAAACTATGCGCCCATGCGCCCATTCTAGGCTCCTCCAGAAGGGGGTGCATAGCCCTATTTCAGGCTATGCGCCCAAGTCAGAATAGCCCCCGACTCGGTCATACCCACGATCAATCGTGCACCGAAGCATACGGCCACGTCAGTCTCCACGAGCAGTCGTGCACAGAAGCATGTGGCCACGTCAAACCCACGATCATGCAGCCTGCATGCACCTACACTCCATGCGTCCAAAGCAGGACAATGCACCCACATGAAAATCAGTATATTTTCTCATGTGGGCGCATAACATCATTCCAGCACAGAAACAACTATAAAAGGGGGTTTCATACCTCTTCAAAGGACAGAACGGAGAGCATTTTCAAGAGCCAAATTGCTGTACTTCTTGCCAGCAAGCCGTGAGATAGCAATTTTTTTAGGTTTTCTTCCACTTTTGTAATCGGAGTGTCAACGGAGTAAAGGAGCAACTGCCGCTCGATCTCCATCGTTCCATTCCCCAGAATTCTTTTTGTACTCGAGGATCCTCAGCACAGGATCTCTCGGGCGTACTCGATTTATGGTGCCTTGTGCCAATAAAAAAAGACAGCGTTTCTTTTTTGTGTCCATAAAAATGGCAACTCTGCTGGGGACTACCATTTCCTCTGACGAGAAGGTGGTGACGCAATCCGATACCGACAAAGTGAGGAGCACTCAGAAGATGTTGATCGTGAAGTTCGATCAGCAGGCATTCGAAGAGATGCTCTCAATGGATGACTCTACTCCCTCAAAATCAGTGAAGCCAAACAAGTCTCGCAAGACTTGGCTTCCGAAGGCTCGTAGTGCATATCCTGCCGGTGTCATAGAAGATATGCAACTGAAGCACTCTGCCACGTGGGCGCATAGAGCTCCTTTGTGGGCGTATGGCTCTGCCACAAAAGCTCCATAAATGAAGAAGGCTCATACCGTTCCGGGCTCTACTAGCCCAGGGACTTCTCTCTTGTGCAACCAACAACAGAGTGTTCATCGTTCGAGACTTAGCAAAGAAAAATACTACGATGCCAAGAATCGAAGTGTTCGATACTCTGGACAAACTCAGTGAGGCTCATAAACGAAGAAGACAAAACTGGAAGAAAATAGTGTTGCTTCACCAAGCATGCGCCCAAGAGGGTATGTCGCCGCATAACTTTGGCCAGAAGACTTCTGTCTTCGACATATTATACATCCAGGGTAATACGCCCAAGGCTATGCGCCCAAGCTCTACTGACCCATACTATACGCCCACATCAAGGAATTTAGGCATGTTGCCAAGACTTCTGGGAAGCATGTGCCCAAAGTGTCACGACCCTTACCCAATGTAGGGACACGAGAAGTGGGTACGTCCAGCCTACGCCGCAGTGTCGGCGGTAGAACGCTGTCCTAGGTCACATACATCTAACAATTGTAAGGTACTTGTACAATGTATACTCTCCGAATGGAGAAAAATATAGAAATGTACAACTCAATCACAACTAAGCTAGAAAGTACGATAAGATAGATAGATATGAAAGTCGCCAAAAGAAATACAATAAGAGAAGAAGTCTAAGAGTCTAAGATAGCACCTCCACAACATCCAGAATAACAAAATCCCCAAATAAGTATAAAGTGTATCCAAAACAAGATAAGACAATAAGTAAGATAACTAGTCTAGCTAACTATCCTAGACTACTGGGGTAATGTCCTCTGCAAGGGCTGGGTCCTCCTAGGAGTCTAGCTTACAGCTGTCATCTAGGCCTGCTCCATAGTATGTAGGACAGAACTCCTCAATGTCATCTGTAATATTTTAATAGGTCCAGTCAGGACAAAAACGAGCATAATACATCTCACGCAGTTCATAATATGACAGGATATGTAAATATGCTATAGATTAAGATACATGAAACGTTGGAGAATAT